>JASEVX010000007.1:44150257-44531171 GCA_031761405.1 Serripes groenlandicus
GCTATGCTATCTTATCAGACAAATGATTCAAACACGTATATGTGAATAACGAACACTAAGATCTGACTTCAAATACATTTCGTGCAATCTGGGTCTAGTTTGTCCATTTTATTTAGTAGTCAAGAAGTGAAGCTTCTCCCAATAGAATGCTTTGTTTATAATAGGTTTACGCCGTTACTACATTATTTCAGATATAATACGGCGATAGTTCACTTATCCATGATCCCTGGGTAAAGAAACCAGTATTAGCCTATTAAAGGACTGAATCCCATATGAGAAAAAAAGCGAAAAAAAAAAAGAAAATTGTTAAAATTGCTATTACCTTGATGTTTTTGCATGTACGGCATTGAGATTTGCTGACTGATGTACTACAATATATGCAAAACTATTAATATTGCGGGGATTTTTCGTTATTTTGCTGCATTGTAAAATCTACTGGGTTAGTAACCCAGTAAATCTAAAAATATCGCTGTATATTCTATCACGTGATTACCAAAACCGAATTGACAATCTCCTTCGCAGAGTTACACTCACGCATACATGAATGTAATGAGTCGATAGTGTTAGAGAATGCCGAATTGAATCCACAAATTCAAATGAGCAAGAGGAATTCCACGGTATTTTTAAACGGGGAAAACACGGAGCGGACGTTTTTTTTAACTGCTTATTTCCTATGAAATAATGAAAAACAAGACTTGTACGACCTTCTACAACATTCCCTTTACATATATATCGACGTATTTTGGATTAATTATAATAAGTATAAATATATAATGATTTTGGACCATTATGGTGTTCAGTCCCTTTAATCTGACTTGCCTAAATAAACCCCACCATGACCGCCGCGACTGGGAATCGAATCCGGGAGGCCCGGCTCCTGATCCGCGACGCAAACCCACTCGGTCAGGGCGAATTCCTTCTTTGGAATGCAGTTATTGGTATAATCATACATTGTTCGTTATATATTTATTAATGTTTAACAAACTAGTACTACTCAATAAACCCTTACGATGTTGAATTTTTATTTTATTTTTCAATTCAATTGTTTATTTCTTTTTCTAAGTTTTCAAAATGAGACACATGAAAATAACAATATATCTTACAAATTAAATACATATTATATCACGTGATAGAGGTTAGAGGAGGAAGAGAAAGAGAGAGAGAGAGAGAGAGAGAGAGAGAGGAGGAGAGAGAGAGAGAGAGAGAGAGAGAGAGAGAGAGAGAGAGAGAGAGAGAGAGAGAGAGAGAGAGAGAGAGAGAGAGAGGAGAGAGAGAGAGAGATGAGAGAGAGAGAGAGAGAGAGAGAGAGAGAGAGAGAGAGAGAGAGAGAGAGAGAGAGAGAGAGAGAGCATTCCATATTATATGTCTTATTAATGTCTTGCCTTGCTTTCCAATTTAAGATTCCATTGCCAGTTTAGGAGTGTCAAGATAAAAAAAACCATTAAGTTCGCAGTCAACCGTATACAGTATAGAATGATCCGTTCAACCAGGCGCTTTCCTTGTGATACGTACTTCACAAAATGGGTTCCTAAAAATGGTTCCAGCAGTTAAAGAATTGACACTTTCCCGTATACAGCATCAGACGACTTATAAATAATCTTGGCAGAAATAGGCCATATCTCTTAAAAAGGAAAGGTATGATTATTCAATAAACAGTCTACAGACCACATTGGAATAACAAGACCCTGTCTACAGCGACCATAGTGTCCAAATAATCATTTTCTACATAAAATTGACCCTGCAAATAAAGACCAGATGTGAACAAAGACCAGTTTGACGTCGTCCCTATGGTGGTCTTAATACATAGGTTCATCCAAAGTTGAACATATTGTGGTCAAAGGAGGAAATCGCTAATAATGAGTCATTTCTCATTTTGTCACAATGTTTCAAAACTCGTCTGCTGCAGAGGCGTCAGAAAGTGTTTGTATGGGGGGGTGGGGGGGGGGGGGGGATGTGTTAATATGAAAATATCTTCTTTGTAAGCGAGGACAATGGTACACATAAAAAGTAGTCAGTATAGTAACGAACAATTTCTCAGAAAGTGTCTGTATGTGGGAAAGGGTTCCAAGAGAGGACACACAGTCCCTGTCCTTGACAGAACATACTTTGCATGCCTATGCAAATATCTTCTTTTGAAAGCGAGGACAAGGGTACACATAACAAGTTGTCAGTATGGTAACGGTTAACGAATGTTGCAATGCAAGGGAAGAAATTGGGACATGATTTGAATTTAATGCACTCATAACCATTAAGACATTGAACGTCTCAAGAAACTCTCAATAATTTCTCTTTCTGACGCCTCTGCAACAGATGACTTTTGAAAACACTGTGACAAAAAAGGGCGAAATTGCATAAAATGAGCACTATCTTCATCCCTTGTAACAATAGTTTTAACCCGATGATTTTGAATTCGTCTGCTGCAGCTTGTGGTATGTGGGAAAAGGTTAATCAGCATAGTCGTTTTTGCAGGCAGATCATTATATAATCTCCAAAAACAATAAAAAGTTAATGTGTGCCTCAGTATGTGTGCTCAAGTATCTGACTGAGCAGGATCAAATTCGTTCTCCAAATCGACCAATCAGAAGCCATATTAGGAGCATGGAGTTCATTTCTGAGAAAAGAGAACGTTTTCAGAGATTTATAGTTTCGGATCAAGCTTGAGAGAAGACGCCTATAAACATTTGTGAAATAAATACACTGAGGTTAATCTTCCTTTAAGACGGGTCAACTAATCAGTTAACCCCTTTCCCACATGCAACAACTCTGCAGCAGACGACTTTGAAAAACATACCCATTTTTTTGTGAAATTCCCTTTAAATGAAGGTATAATAATTGAATAGAGCTCAAAACATGGTGACAAAAGGAGAAATTGCTCGCTTAGAGCAATTTTCTTCTATTGTTGCTATGTTAACACAAAGCCGCCTGTTGCAGAGGCTGCGGAAAGCATATATATGAGGGAAAGGGGTTAATATTGAGATTGATAGAGAAAAAAGTTACTTACCTATAATATATAATATCCAAGTTCTAATGTTTTAAAATAATTTCTTTTTTTTCTTGCACACTGAATTCACTGCAATCTATTCAAATGTTGATCTACCGATATCAACTTGTTAACGTCAGCACGTTGCGGCGGTGAATGCAGTTTTTTCTTTATTTTTCTATGTTATTCCGTCTGTCTTGAAATACTGCAATTAAAAAGTTTACAGATATGCAACTATGATTTTTATTCGAATTAGTCATTATACCATTTAAATAGAGATATTCACAAAAGGAATCATTGAAAATAATACTTATAATGAAAACATCCACATTTTTGCATTATAACACTTCAATACTAGTTGATCACTTTGTGCTTTTTATGTCTTTAAAGTTGCTGGCTGTTTATCGTTAACTTATATTTTAACAGTAATTTGAACAGTACAACATACTCTAATGCACATATTATTCACTATATCAACACTAAATGACATCTATAATTTGACGGTTAAATATTTGTACCATAAAACACGGAAATTTATTCTTTATCAACTAATCAGATCAAATGTACAAGTATATATATATCTCAAAGTTCTTGTTCACACTCTGTCTATGAAAAGAAAACTCGATTAAAGTTCCTTAAATTAAATTAATGGCCACGACTTTAATTCCACAACGAGATCAAAGTATCCGTTTTATTACATATTTGCCTGAAGAATGCCGTATAGATGTGACCAACGCTGTGTAATTTATTCAAATGAAGTTTTCGTAGAGAGCGGTGCATTTATAACATCATCAATGAATAACAATCGATTGATTCCCTCGCCTCCCTTTGATTCACGCTTTGGTCACCTTACAGAGAACTTACCTGGTACAATTAACGCTATCCCTAGTAGAGACGAGTATACACACTTTTGTAGCAGACGACTTTCGACAACACTTTGAAAAAATAGAAATTTATAATTTCTTCTTTTTCCCACAATTTTGTTTAATCCTGTATTAACTCTTTCAGCGCCGAATTGTTTAAAGTAGACTCTTCCATGTTCAAAAAAAATCGGGTGTGTCCATTTCTCAATTGATGAAAGTGTTGACTAGTTTGGTACTAAAAGGCAAATAATGCTGATTTCAGGTGAGACAACTCGTTACGAGCTGACTCACCTGAATCTGCATTGTTTGCAAAAACCTCAATATTGCCCTTGGTGCTGAAAGAGTTAGAAATAAATCTCCAATTGTTTTCAGACACTATATTTATCTTCCAATGATGTATTCAAATACATCGATATACAATCAATCATCTCGAGAAAACGATTAAAATTTGAGACATTTCCAACTAAAACGTTCAGAAGTATTTAAACATTCAACAAAGGTGATGCGTCTTTTAAGTTGGTTGTTTTACGTCGCTTTCAACACGTTTTCTGTGTTATCACGGCGTTTTCTGTGTTATCACGGCGGCGTTTTCTGTGTTATCACGGCGTTTTCTGTTTTCTGTGTTATTACGGCGTTTTATGTGTTATAACGGCGTTTTCTGTGTTATCACGGCGTTTTCTGTGTTATTACGGCGTTTTCTGTGTTATCACGGCGGCGTTTCTGTGTTATCACGGCGTTTTCTGTTTTCTGTGTTATTACGAGCGTTTTATGTGTTATCACGGCGTTTTCTACATGTTATCACGGCTTTTTCTGTGTTATTACGTCGTTTTCTGTGTTATCACGGCGTTTTCTGTTGTCTATGTTATTACGGCGTTTTCTATGTTATTACGGCGTTTTCTGTGTTATCACGGCGTTTTCTGTTGTCTGTGTTATTACGGGCGTTTTCTGTGTTATTACGGCGTTTTCTGCATTTTCTGTGTTATCACGGCGTTTACTGTGTTATCACGGCGTTTTCTGTATTATCACGGAGTTTCTGTGTTATCACGGAGTTTTCTGTGTTATCACGGCGTTTTCAGTGTTATCACGACGTTTTCTGTGTTATTACGACGTTTTCTGTGTTATTACGGCGTTTTCAGTGTTATCACGGCGTCTTTTGTGTTATCACGGCGTTTTCTGTGTTATCACGGAGTTTTCTGTGTTATCACGGCGTTTTCTGTATTATCACGGAGTTTTCTGTGTTATCACGACGTTTTCAGTGTTATCACGACGTTTTCTGTGTTATGACGGCTTTTCAGTGTTATCACGGCGTCTTTTGTGTTACTCACGGCGTTTTCTGTGTTATCACGAAGTTTTCTGTGTTATCACGGCGTTTTCAGTGTTATCACGGCGTTTTATGTGTTATCACGGCGTTTTCTGTGTTCGTTTTCTGTGATATCACGGCGTTTTCTGTTTTTATCACGGCATTTTCTGTGTTATCACGGCGTTTTCTGTGTTATCACGGCATTTTCTGTGTTATCACGGCGTTTTCAGTGTTGTCACGGCGTTTTCTGTGTTATCACGGCGTTTTCTGTGTTATTACGGCATTTTCTGTGTTATTACGGGCGTTTTCTGTGTATATCACGACATTTTCTGTGTTATCACGGCGTTTTCAGTGTTGTCACCGGCGTTTTCTGTATTATCACGGCGTTTTCTGTGTTATCACGGCGTTTACTGTGTTATCACGGAGTTTTCTGTTTTATCACGGAGTTTTCTGTGTTATCACGGCGTTTTCAGTGTTATCACGGCGTTTTCTGTGTTATCACGGCATTTTCAGTGTTATCACGGCGTTTTCTGTGTTATCAAGGTGTTTTCTGTGTTATCACGGCGTTTTCTGTGTTCGTTTTCTGTGTTATCACGGGCGTTTTTCTGTGTTCGTTTTCCTGTGTTCGTTTTCTGTGTTATCACGACATTTTCTGTGTTATCACGGCGTTTTCAGTGTTGTCACGGCGTTTTCTGTGTTATCACGGCGTTTTCTGTGTTATCACGGCGTTTTCTGTGTTATTACGGCATTTTCTGTGTTATTACGGCGTTTTCTGTGTTATCACGACATTTTCTGTGTTATCACGGCGTTTTCAGTGTTGTCACGGCGTTTTCTGTATTATCACGGCGTTTTCTGTGTTATCACGGCGTTTACTGTGTTATCACGGAGTTTTCTGTTTTATCACGGAGTTTTCTGTGTTATCACGGCGTTTTCAGTGTTATCACGGCGTTTTCTGTGTTATCACGGCGTTTTCTGTGTTATCAAGGTGTTTTCTGTGTTATCACGGCGTTTTCTGTGTTCGTTTTTCTGTGTTATCACGGCGTTTTCTGTGTTCGTTTTCTGTGTTCGTTTTCTGTGTTATCACGACATTTTCTGTGTTATCACGGCGTTTACTGTGTTATCACGGCGTTTACTGTGTTATCACGGCGTTTTCTGTGTTATTATGGCGTTATCTGTGTTATCACAACATTTTCTGTGTTATCACGGGGTTTTCTGTGTTATCACGGCGTTTTCTGTGTTATCACGGCGTTTTCTGTGTTATCACGGCGTTTCCTGTGTTATCACGGCGTTTTCTGTGTTATCACTGCGTTTTCAGTGTTATCACGGCGTTTTCTGTGTAAGTTACCAATACAACCGGTCCATTTATCCTGAGACCAGCAAGTCAGTCGTTATGCTTATCCGACAACCCTTAGCGCAAAGGAGGGGAGCCATCACTTCCATATGTACAGTCTTTGGTATGACCAGGCCGGGGTTTGAACCCACGACCACCCGCACCCGAGGCGGACGGTCTACCACTAAACTTAAACTGGATGCAGCACAATATTCTGCAGTGTTTGGTCGTAAGAACCCAAACTTATCTAACCCTTTCTCTGACACATGACATCTTTGCAGCAGACAGGTTTTGAGCAATTTCTTCTTTTGTCTCATTGTTTTAAACTCGATTCAATAATTTATTTTTCATTTATAAAGATTATCCATAAAGGGGTTAAGAATCGACAAATATTTAAATAAAGCCATAATCATATTGATAACTGAAAGTTTCTTCTCGAGATATTTGCTTGAATCGTTGATGGGACGGCCAGTATTCTCTACGTAAGCGACAAAATAGTGAAGTCAGTCCTGCCATTGGAACCAGGCGTCCCAGGTTCGATCCCCTGTCGCGGCGGTCATGGTGAAGTACCAACAATAGCGACTGGATTGGTCACCTCCCCTTATATATCGTTATCGCAAATATATTAAATTAAGTACAATTACGAGTGATTTTTGTTAACTCTACAGTGCATCATTACAATTACGAGTGATTTTCGTTAACTCTACAGTGGATTATTACAATTACGAGTGATTTTCGTTAACTCTACAGTGGATCATTACAATTACGAGTGATTTTCGTTAACTCTATAGTGGATCATTACAATTACGAGTGATTTTCGTTAACTCTACAGTGGCATCATTACAATAACGAGTGATTTTCGTTCACTCTACAGTGCATCATTAAAATTGCGAGTGATTTTCGTTAACTCTACAGTGGATCATTAAAATTACGAGTGATTTTCGTTAACTCTACAGGTGGATCATTACAATTACGAGAGATTTTCGTTAACTCTACAGTGGATCATTAAAATTACGAGTGATTCGTTAACTCTACAGCGGATCATTACAACTTTAGGTTTGGAATCAGTACGTAAATATTGAATAAAACTACAATCAGAGTTTGAAAGGTTAACCTGTCAGGGGCGTAGCTTGGCAATAATATTAACATTGTCGACTCTGCGTAAAGTATCGCCCCGGATCAGCCTAAGCATACCACACAGGCGTACCCGGATATACACTTTTCGCCTCCTGTGGATTTTCTGTTTCAGGAATCACTTCTCTATCTATCCCCCCTCAGATATAATGTGCCGGCCGGATCAGTCTGCGCTGACAGCGCATGCTGATCTGGTCGATACATTACGCAGATGTGTATCGCCGCAGCTGCATTTTGGGGCGTATTTTAGAAAAAAAATATGTGTAGGCACGTGCCCACAGTGCCTAAAGGGAGCTACGCCCCTGCCTGTTGGTAGACAACTAAAGTGTCTCTATAGCCATTTGATTGCTACACCATTTCCAAAGAGTGCCGCCCTTTTTGGCGCATTCCTGACCCAATATTATTATTAGTATAGGGACTGGTTACTCCAGACTGTCCTGCCACATTGACAAGGTTTTCGCGTAACCTGATACGATGGATGCAATCCTGGTGTAAAGCTCTTGAAGAGGATTGCTCTGGTTTTTGACCTCCATTAGGCGGTGTCTTATTTAGTGCAGTAATGTGATTAGGTCTTCAATGTTTTGTGCTAGACTATATGTGTGAGATACGTTTAGTGACCCTTTCTCCATTCTGTCGTCTGATAGTTTTTTATGAGAGACAATGTTGCAGCTGTTTAGTGCCACGCTTATAAAATGTCTTATTGGTCCAACGTTTAACCCTATTGCACTTACAGAAGCATTTTTACGTACCTGTAGCGGAAGAATTATGAAAATATTTTGGCAAAATAAGAAATTGCTCATATTGAACAAGTTCCCCTTTTGCCAAGATGTTTTCAACTCTACTTAATTAGTATACGTTCATTTATAGAGGATTTCACTATGTTGGTGCAGCGTTTTTCAAGTTTAAAAAGTCACAATCATTTGAATAGGCGTCTGCTGCCAATGTGCCAGAAAACGTACTTCCCAATACTCTCTTTCAGTGCTAGTTATTTGTCTAATATCGACTGTAATCACAATTGTAAGAACTTGTATCACAGTCAATGTAAACCAAATAAGAATTTCTCTTTGACTTTCGATACTTCAATATTTACAAAAGTTTTTGATACTTCAATATTTACAAAAGTTTTTGATACTTCAATATTAACAAAAGTTGTTGATACTTCAATATTTACAAAAGTTTTTGTTACTTCAATATTAACAAAAGTTTTTGATACTTCAATATTTACAAAAGTATAGAAAAAAAAGAATGTGTCAAACTTTACAGATTGTTCAATAATTGCGAGTCCTGGTAGCGTGAAACGTCCGTCTTATACACATCGTTTACACATACAAATTCAAATCAACAAATGCAAACCAGGTTTAGTTGTTCTGTCTTGCGAGCGATAGGTTTGCGTTTCTGTAAAACCAAAGACTTTAAGATAGTTCACTCCTTGCGATCAGGAAATCTAAATATTGTAATGGTTCCCTGTATAGTTCACGAACATCATTTGTAAATGTACTTAATATATCATATATAATATACAGTAACACCTGTGTTTAAAGACCACCCCTGTGAAGGGAAAAGTATGGTCTTCTTTCACAGGTGCTTTTAATTACATGGTCATTTGTGCAGAAAATGAGTAATCGGAAGAACAGAATTGTGGATGCTAAAGACAGTAAACTGCTATACAAAGGTGGTCTTTAGCACATATTTGACTATATATATATGCGATAGCGATATATAAGGGAGGATACCAAACTAGTTGATTTTGTTAGTTCAAGCTAGACGCACTAATTTATTATAGTACAGGATATAGGGGATATAGCATTAGTTGATTTACTAGCGTTTATTACTCCATTTTCAACAAACAAAAAAATATACAGCGGACAAATTTAAATACGATCTAGGTAAATATACGAAAAATCTTTATAAATGAAAATATAAGCAGAGAATAGAGATGAAAAAATTGTGAAGAAAGAAGAAATTGCTCAACATGATCAGATTCTCCTTATGTCGCAAACTGTTCAAAAGTCGTCTGCTGCAGATGCGTCGAAATACGTCTGCATGTGTTAAATCGTACAAATAGTGTTGGTAAAATATTTAACAGACTGTATTGTTCTCTTCGACATTAAAATTAAGTATTCGTTAGAGACATCGAAATTGGCCGAGCCCCGATAGCTCAGTCGGTAGCGACGCGGGCTGTCAATCAAGGGGTTGTGAGTTCGAATCCCGGCTCGGCCAACTTTCTTTCCGATAATGCGACATGCGTCATTCGTCTGGGCTAAGTCTATGTGGAAAAGCAGCCGGTTGCTTGGGAAGATTGCTGTGTGGAGTACTGGTTTGAGAAAACTAGGAAATGCCCGCCGTGATATAACTGAGAAAATTTTAAACACGGCGTTAAACCCCAATCAACCAATCAATCAATTTCAGCAAAAGAAAATTGAATAGTTTTCTGTTGTTTGTCTGTTTACAAAGAAGAAATCAGTCATCTGAGCAGACAGTATAATTTTTACGTGCGTCACAACGTTCATATTAGACAGTAAGGTTGTTTTCTATCACATTGCTCGACTCTTCCATGATAACAAATTGGACCTCCCCATTTCTCGTCAAAGAGGAAATTTGGTAAATGGTAATGTCTATGTGGCAAACAATGCTGATTCAGGAGATACAGCTCGTTACGAGCTGTATCACCTTTCTCTGCATTGTTTGCAAAAGCCTTTAATTGCCTTTAGAAAAAACCGTTGCTTGCGACGCGCAATGACTCAAGTTAACATTCATTTCCCCTCAATCTACACAGTGCCTTTGCCGTATACTTCCATTTATTCAAGCAATAGTTAATTGATTTATAGGGGTTCAATAGTTTTTCAGTCATATCACGGCGGCCGATTCACCTACCCCTTTGGTTCTTTGCTTTCTCTCACTGGTATCCACATAACAGTATTTCAAAGCAACTGGCTGCGCTTTTCCACGAAGGCTGTTAGCCAATTGATGGAAGACGAATGCATTGACTTTTATCAAACGTCGGCAGGGGTTGTGAGTTCTAATCCCGACTCGGCCAACTTTCTTTCCGACGTTTGACAAAAGTCATTGCGACATGCGTCATTTGTCTTCCACCAATGGGCTAAGTCTATGTGGAAAAGCAGCCAGTTGCTTGGGAAGATTGTTGTGTGGAGTACTGGTGTGAGAAAACCAGGAAACACATGAGTAGGTGAACTGGCCGCCGTGATATGACTGAGAAATTATTAAAAACGGCGTTAAACCCAAATCAATCAATCAATCAAACGTCGGTAAGAATTTTGGCCGAGCAAAGGCCAGAACTCATAACCCCTGGATTCAAAATGAGTGAAACTCGTAGTAGTGCTACATGGCCAGTAGAAGTGCAAAACACGCAATCACCCTGAATCGTTATATGTCTCAAAGCCGCTAGAGGGTCCGGTTTCTACGACGCATGTGTTATTTGTTTACCACGTTTCGCAAATTGACATTGCAGACCGATTAATCCAATACGTAATAATGCAATAGCCCCTCTCTTCGATTGTAATTTTATACAAAGGCGTAAGAAATACTTCAGACGATAGAGGTCCTATGTTACCCTTTCCCACACACATCTGCAACACTCAGACGACTTTGAAAACACCAAAACAAAAATATTCAAATCACTATAAATGACTGGAGAAATTGTTCATGAATAGCAATTTCTTATTTTGCCACACTGTTTTCAAAAGTCGTCTGCTGCAGAGGCGCCAGAAAGCGCGGCTGAATGAGGGAAATTGGGCTACTTTTATATGTTTATACTTATTATTCTATTTATTTGATGACAATCTTCTTTACCATATATCAAAATAGTTTTAAGTCCGATTAGATACTTAAATAAATAAATCCAAACCAGTCTAGAATGGTTGCGGGGAGACACTCCAAGCCTTTTTATATCAGCAGCAGCTGTACGTGTATTTAATGTTTGGACAGTTACACTGTTCAGATTGGATCTCTTTGCAGAAGTCGGAACGATCGGTTTCGGTTAACCTTTTCCCGCATACAACAAATTTACAGTGAACGACTTTAAAAACATCTAGACAAGACCATGGACGACTTTAAAAACATCTGGACAAGACCATGGAAAAACGACTTTAAAAACATCTAGACAAGACCATGAACGACTTTAAAAACATCTGGACAAGACCATGGACAAACGAATTTAAAAACATCTATGCAAGACCATGAACGACTTTAAAAACATCTGGACAAGACCATGGAAAAACGAATTTAAAAACATCTAGACAAGACCATGAACGACTTTAAAAACATCTAGACAAGACCATGGACGACCTTAAAAACATATAGACAAGACTATGGACGCCTTTAAAAACATCTAGACAAGACCATGGACGACTTTAAAAACATCTGGACAAGACCATGGAAAAACGAATTTAAAAACATCTAGACAAGACCATGAACGACTTTAAAAACATCTAGACAAGACCATGGACGACTTTAAAAACATCTAGACAAGACTATGCACGCCTTTAAAAACATCTAGACGACTTTAAAAACATCAGGACAAGACCATGGAAAAAGGACTTTAAAAACATCTAGACAAGACCATGGACGCCTTTAAAAACATCTAGACAAGACCATGGACGCCTTTAAAAACATCAAGACAAGATCATGGATGCCTTTAAAAACATCTAGACAAGATCATGGACGCCTTTAAAAACATCTAGGCAAGACCATGGACGACTTTAAAAACATCTAGACAAGATCATGGACGCCTTTAAAAACATCAAGACAAGACTATGGACGCCTTTTAAAACATCTAGACAAGATCATGGACGCCTTTAAAAACATCTAGGCAATACCATGGACGACTTTAAAAACATCTAGACAAGATCATGGACGCCTTTAAAAACATCTAGGCAAGACCATGGACGACTTTAAAGACATCTAGACAAGACCATGGACGACTTTAAAAACATATAGACAAGACTATGGACGCCTTTAAAAACATCTAGACAAGACCATGGACGACTTTAAAAACATCTGGACAAGACCATGGAAAAACGAATTTAAAAACATCTAGACAAGACCATGAACGACTTTAAAAACATCTAGACAAGACCATGAACGACTTTAAAAACATCTGGACAAGACCATGGAAAAACGAATTTAAAAACATCTAGACAAGACCATGAACGACTTTAAAAACATCTAGACAAGACCATGGACGACTTTAAAAACATCTAGACAAGACTATGGACGCCTTTAAAAACATCTAGACAAGACCATGGACGACTTTAAAAACATCTGGACAAGACCATGGAAAAACGAATTTAAAAACATCTAGACAAGACCATGAACGACTTTAAAAACATCTAGACAAGACCATGGACGACTTTAAAAACATCTAGACAAGACTATGCACGCCTTTAAAAACATCTAGACAACTTTAAAAACATCTGGACAAGACCATGGAAAAAGGACTTTAAAAACATCTAGACAAGACCATGGACGCCTTTAAAAACATCTAGACAAGACCATGGACGCCTTTAAAAACATCAAGACAAGATCATGGACGCCTTTAAAAACATCTAGACAAGATCATGGACGCCTTTAAAAACATCTAGGCAAGACCATGGACGACTTTAAAAACATCTAGACAAGATCATGGACGCCTTTAAAAACATCAAGACAAGACTATGGACGCCTTTTAAAACATCCAGACAAGATCATGGACGCCTTTAAAAACATCTAGGCAAGACCATGGACGACTTTAAAAACATCTAGACAAGATCATGGACGCCTTTAAAAACATCTAGGCAAGACCATGGACGACTTTAAAAACATCTAGACAAGACCATGGACGACTTTAAAAACATATAGACAAGACTATGGACGCCTTTAAAAACATCTAGACAAGACTATGGACGACTTTAAAAACATCTAGATTAGACTATGGACGACTTTAAAAACATCTAGGCAAGACCATGGACGACTTTAAAAACATCTAGGCAAGACCATGGACGACTTTAAAAACATCCAGGCAAGACCATGGACGACTTTAAAAACATCCAGGCAAGACCATGGACAACTTTAAAAACATCTAGGCAAGACCATGGAAGTACGCTGTGATTGAAGGTAAAACTACAGAAAACATTGGAAACATTGTTGTAAAATGAGATATTGCTCATTATGAGAAATTTCTCCTTTTGTCTCAATGTTTCCAAAAGTCGTTTACTACTGAGGCGTCGAAATGCGACTTCCTTATGGGGAAGGATTACTGGCCAAGTGAAAACAACAAGAGAAAACCTGGTTATTTCACTGATAACGCGTGGCTGGCAGACATAAATAACACCTCATGCATGCAAATAACGTAACTTCTCTGGGCCATCTTCTTTCTTCCAAGGACGTTTTAACCCTTTAAAACATACAACAAAACATTGCAGACTGTTGAAAAATCGTGGCAATTTTTTTAAAAGATTCTATAAAAGACATAGTAAAATTGACGAAAGTATTATGGCAAAAAGGAGAAATTGCTCATAGTGAGCATAAATTACTTTTGCCACAATGTTTTCAAAAGACATCTGCTAAGGTAGCGTCAAAATGTGTATGTAGAGTGTGAAGAAATGGATACACCAAAGTACTGGAGGTATTGGTAACTCATAGTCATGTAAAACTGTCACGAGCAAGAATTCGGCCGCATTATAGTGAACTATTTGAGCCATGCCACGAGAAAACCAACATTATGGACTCTGCGTAAAGTATCCACCCGGACCAGCCTGAGCATGCCGCGCTAACCCTGACAGACACTTTTCGCCTCCTGTTGATTTTCTGTTTCAGCAATCATTACTCTATACCTCTATCTCCCTGACACGGAATGTGTCGGCCCGGATGAGCCTGCGCTGACGGCTCATTTATGAATACAAGAACAATCCAAATAACAGACACGGCCGTTTCAGAGGGTTGACATCGGAGCAATCTGAGATAAGCGAGCTTTAAACTTTCTTCATTTTTACCTGTTTGATCATCTTTTTCCAGTTAATTTAATTGAGTGACATGGTCATCTTACAAGGTTTTTTTTAACTCTTTCAAAAAAACCTCTTTTCTTTTCTATTTAACTCTTTTCAGCGCCAAATTTCTTAAAGAGGACTTATCCATGCTCAAGATTGGGAGACTCCATTTTTTATTAAATGATAGTAAATGAATTATAACTGATAAAATATGGAAACTATATAATTAAAAAAAAAATTGAATAAATTGAAAAAAGTATGGTAAAATGAGAAACTGTTCATTATGAGCAATTTATCATTTTGCCGAAATGTTTTCAAAAGCCGTATACTGTGCCAAATGTCTTTTACTACATATTCATCTGCATGGTATACATGTAGTTGGCTATTACCTTTTTAAAGCTTCTAATATGACAAAGCAGTTTGTCCTCCAAAACTATATTGAGACCATTATTTCCTTGACACACACACATATATCTTTTTTTTTCTTGTATATTTGTAAATGACCATAAACTTTGTAAATTTTGAGTCAATAAAATATTCTGAATCTGAATCTGAATCTGTAAAAGAGTCAAAAAGCGCGTGTGTATGTGGGGAAGGGTTAATTAGCAAAGTCTATGTTAACACAATACGTGTGAACGGTTTGATCGAAAATAAATGTACAAGATGATTAATATGACAGTGATGTATACCTTTTTCCACATACAACAAACCGGCAGCTGATGCCTTTCAATTCTTCTGGAGAAAACTATTATATGAAAGTTTAGTTTTAAAAAATAGATTTAAAAACATTCTGACAAGAGGGGACATTGCTCACCATTAGCAATTTCACCTTTTGTCAATTTATTTTCGAAAGTCGTCTACTGCAGAGGCGTCAGAAAGCGTCACCCTGTATGCTGGAAAGGGTTAAGGCGCTAAAATACAATCATTAATGGACATTTTTACACACAAATTACATGTTTCGTTATATTGAGAAAATTTAATTACATTTTCACACAAGATAAATTCCCCGTACCGTAATGATTTATTTGACAATTTTAACCCTTTCCCACATACAACAAATCTGCAGAAGACGACTTTAAAAACGTTCAGTAAATCATATGCAAAGTCTATAGATGAAAGGACAATTATTGAAAAAATGTTGAAAACATTGTGGTAAATGGAGTATTGTTCATTGTGAGAAATTTCTCCTTTTACCACAATGTTTTCAATAGTCGTCTGCTGTAGAGTTGTCAGAAAGCGTCTATATGAGGGAAAGGGTTAAGTTTAGCAATTTACCCTCGAATTAACAGAACTTTCCCACTTATAGACGCTTTCTGACCCCTCGTCAGCAGTCGACTTTTTAAAAACATTGTGGCAAATGGAAAAAAAAACTAATTTTCAACCGTATTCAATAATTGTTTTATTATTTATAGAGATAGTTTCCGTATTGTATTACTAGATGCGTTCAAAGTCGTCTGCTGCAGATTTGTTGGATATTGGAATGGGGTTAATAGAGCTAATTTCCAAGAAGATTTTGGAATGTAACCCTTTCCCTCATATACACGCTTTATGACGCCATTGCAGCAGACGTCTTTTAAAAACATTGTAATAACAGGTGAAATTGCTCAAAACGAGCAATTTTACCTTTTGCCACAAAGTTTTCAACTTTTTCAGTAAATATAACTCCATTTATAGAGACTTTCCATATTTTTACCTAGTAAGTCGGCTGCTGAAGATTTGTTGTATGTTGGAAAGGGTAAAGATAATTAAAATGGCTTCACCCCGCACAGTTATAATTAAGTATAATCCGCATTAACTCTTTCAGCGCCAAAGGCAATATTGAGCTTTTTGCAAACAATGCAGATTCAGGTGAGTCAGCTCGAAACGAGCTGTCTCACCTGAAATCTGCATTGTTTGGCTGTGAGTTATAAAAAATATTCCAAAAATCCTATAACACGAAAATAGGGTCGTCCGAGTTTGAACATGGAAGAGTCTACTTTAAACAATTCGGCGCTGAAAGGGTTAGCCCAATTGAAGACACAAGTTGACTCAGTTGCAGCATATGACCTTTGAAAACATTGTGGGAAAAGAAGAGAATATAGAATCATAGCCCCATTCGTTTCACATCAGTATTAGTTTAAAGTCGTTCATGCCGTGATAAACCCTTTCCCACATACAGACGCAATGTGACGCAATTGCAGCGGACGACTTTTGAACACATTGTGGCCAAAGGTGAAATTGCTCATGAGCAATTTCTCCTTTGGCCACAATGTTTTCAACTTCATTTAACAATTAAGCTATCTTTAATGGAGTTTTATCAGGTTTTTGTCACAATGTTTTCAACTTTATTTAACAATTAAGCTATCTTTAATGGAGGTTTTTCAGGTTTTTGTCACAATGTTTTCAACTTTATTTAACAATTAAGCTATCTTTAATTGAGGTTTTTCAGGTTTTTGTCACAATGTTTTCAACTTTATTTAACAATTAGGCTATCTTAAATGTAGGTTTTTCAGGTTTTTGTCACAATGTTTTCAAAGTCGTCTGCTGCCGATGCTGTATGCGGGAACGACGTGTTAGCGGACAACAAACCTGAGATTATTGTCAACAAGTGTAGATTACGGATAAATTACACAACCACACTTTGTGATCTCAATGTACACTTCATAGTAGAGCCTTCTTGAATATTCCTGATCTACCGCTTCTGGCAAACTGTGCAGCTAAAGATCCTGAACTGCTCAGATGTTGGTTGGGGGTTATGTTGTTTTAGTTTATTTGGGGGAGAGGCGGATTTTTGTTTGTTTTTATGGATGATAAGCTTTTTCAACGATTTTCAGTTATATCTTGGATTTTCCTGGACTGGGTAAGCTACCCAAACTAGTGGTCCATTTTACTAACACCAGCAAGTCAGTCGTAATGCAATTCCGAGCACCAATGATAGAATGCCATCTTTTCCAGTTTAAAGGTCTTTGGTATGAAAAGGCAGGGACAATACCCCGCGACCTACCTTTCCCGAGGCGGACGCCCTACCACCACACCACCGAGAAGGTATCTGCACGGATGCGCGGGGTGATGATCGAAGTCTACACTGTTCACAGATACGCTAAAGTTGATTTCCCTGTAGAGGCGCTCAAAAGATGTAGAGAGTCGATTAAATCATGAAGGGCATCAATATGTAACGTGAAGGTCACATTTTAATATCTTTTGAATTGATGCGCAATTTATTTTAAATTTTCAAAGTATCCGTTTTCAATTGATTTCTGACAGCTTCAGACTTGTAAAGAGACGATCTTCTGTTATGTTAAATGGTTGGAATATTTTAACTATAATTCGTCGATATTATTCAATGTCAAAACTTCCCTGTCTAACATGTTAGATTCTTACAGGTAAATTGGTCAGGTAGATCACACTAAAGTATCATATTAGAAGTGTTTTCATATTAACGAAATCAATTGATTGATTGATTGGGATTTAACGCCGTTTTTAACATTTTCTCTGTCATATCACGGCGGCCAGTTCACCTACTCATGTGTTTCCTGGTTTTCTCAGACCGGTACTCCACACAACATACTTCCCAAGCAACCGGCTGCTTTTCCACATAGACTTAGCCCATTTATGGAAGACGAATGACGCATGTCGCATTGTCTTTTGTCAAACGTCGGTAATCGAACTCCCTGGGTAAACTAACCAGTGCTAGGCTAGGACATGTGCCTTGTCCAAGGTAATTCTACCATGACCGCCGCGACTAGGGATCGAATCCGGGACATGTGGATGCATTAAACGATCAATAAAGGGCAAATTCAGAAATCTGATCCCCGTTTTATCTTTCACTTTTCATTTACTAATCCTGAAAACAACACTATCCAAATTACATACGGAACCTTGACAAAAACCACATTGATGACCAAAATTACATACGGAACCTTGAAAAAAAAAAAACATTGTTGACCCAAATTACATACGGAACCTTGAAAAAAAAAAATTGATGACCCAAATTACATACGGAACCCTCGAGAAAAAAAACCACATTGATGACCCAAATTACATGCGGAACCTTGAAAACAGCCACATTGATGACACAAATTACATACGGAACCTTGACAAAAACCACATTGATGACCCAAATTACATACGGAACCTTGAAAAAAGAAACACATTGATGACCCAAATTACATACGGAACCTTGACAAAAAAAACACATTGATGACCCGAATTACATACGGAACCTTGAAAAAAACAACACATTGATGACCCAAATTACATACGGAACCTTGACAAAAACCACATTGATGACCCAAATTACATACGGAACCTTGAAAAAAAAACACATTGATGACCCAAATTACATACGGAACCTTGAAAAAAAAAAAACATTGATGACCCAAATTACATACGGAACCTTGAAAAAAGCCACATAGATGACACAAATTACATACGGAACCTTGACAAAAACCAAATTGATGACCCAAATTACATACGGAACCTTGAAAAAAGAAACACATTGATGACACAAATTACATACGGAACCTTGACAAAAACCACATTGATGACCCAAATTACATACGGAACCTTGAAAAAAGAAACACATTGATGACCCAAATTACATACGGAACCTTGACAAAAAAAACACATTGATGACCCGAATTACATACGGAACCTTGAAAAAAACAACACATTGATGACCCAAATTACATACGGAACCTTGACAAAAACCACATTGATGACCCAAATTACATACGGAACCTTGAAAAGAAAAAAAACACATTGATGACCCAAATTACATACGGAACCTTGACAAAAAAAACACATTGATGACCCGAATTACATACGGAACCTTGAAAAAAACAACACATTGATGACCCAAATTACATACGGAACCTTGACAAAAACCACATTGATGACCCAAATTACATACGGAACCTTGAAAAGAAAAAAAACACATTGATGACCCAAATTACATACGGAACCTTGAAAAAAAAACACATTGATGACCCAAATTACATACGGAACCTTGAAAAAAGCCACATAGATGACACAAATTACATACGAAACCTTGACAAAAACCAAATTGATGACCCAAATTACATACGGAACCTTGAAAAAAGAAACACATTGATGACCCAAATTACATACGGAACCTTGACAAAAAAAACACATTGATGACCCGAATTACATACGGAACCTTGAACAAAACAACACATTAATGACCCAAATTACATACGGAACCTTGAAAAAAACAACACATTGATGACCCAAATTACATACGGAACCTTGACAAAAAACACATTGATGACCCAAATTACATACGGAACCTTGGAAAAAAAAAACACATTGATGACCCAAATTACATACATAACCTTGACAAAAACCACATTGATGACACAAATTACATACGGAACCTTGGAAAAAAACCACATTGATGACCCAAATTACATACGGAACCTTGACAAAAAAACACATTGATGACCCGAATTACATACGGAACCTTGAACAAAACAACACATTAATGACCCAAATTACATACGGAACCTTGACAAAAACCACATTGATGACCCAAATTACATATGGAACCTTGAAAAAAAAACACATTGATGACCCAAATTACATACGGAACCTTGAAAAAAGCCACATTGATGACCCAAATTACATACGGAACCTTGACAAAAACCACATTGATGACCCAAATTACATACGGAACCTTGAAGAAAAAAACACATTGATGACCCAAATTACATACGGAACCTTGACAAAAAAACACATCAATGACCCGAATTACATACGGAACCTTGACAAAAAAAACACATCAATGACCCAAATTACATACGGAACCTTGACAAAAAAACCACATTGATGACCCAAATTACATACGGAACCTTGAAAAAAAACACATTGATGACCCAAATAACATACGGAACCTTCGAGAAAAAAAACGCATTGATGACCCAAATTACATACGGAACCTTGAAAAAAGCCACATTGATGACCCAAATTACATACGGAACCTTAACAAAAACCACATAGATGACCCAAATTACATACAGTAACTTGACAAAACACATTGATGACCAAAATTACATACGGAACCTTAAAAAAAAAATCGCATTGATGACCCAAATTACATACGGAACCTTGAAAAAACACACATTGATGACCAAAATTACATACGGAACCTTGACAAAAAACACATTGATGACCCAAAATTACATACGGAACCTTAACAAAAACCACATTGATGACCCAAATTACATACGGGAACTTGCAAAAACCCACATTGATGACCCAAATTACATACGGGAACTTGCAAAAACCAACATTAATGACCCAAATTACATACGGGAACTTGCAAAACCCAACATTGATGACCCAAATTACATACGGGAACTTGCAAAAACCCATCTTGATGACGCGTTAAGATCGTTTAAACTAATCTTCTAATCTTAAGAAAAGATGTGATATGAAGCCATCTGGATGAACCTTAACAACACCGTGTCATAGATTGCTTGTTAATGAGCGGGAAACATGCTATTTCTGATTACATCTACTGTTTACCTATCGTTTTGAGATTCTTAACAACTCTTTATTTCGGACTAATCCCCTGCGTTTCTGTTGGGCGATTTTTGGAGGTAAAATTGCTCTTTTGTCTCCTATTTCTTTTACCCTGTTTCCGACCCCTTTTGGGGGAAATCATTTCCATTATATTGACTGAGAGTGAGTATTTTATTTATTTTATTATAATTCCGACTCTCCTTGATACTCGAAAAGCCTTATGATAAAACCAAAATGGATATCATGAGTAATATTGAGCGAATACAAGTTGGGGTGTCCCTGGGTAACAGAAAATCATCTACCAATTGTATATAGCCACCTATTGAATCTGCTATCGTCTCTCGACGTAGGGTTGGATATATCTAAAATGGCCGCTACACATGCGTGTGCACTGTTTTAGATATATCTAAAATGGCCCCTACACATGCTTGTGCACTGTTTTAGATATATCTAAAATGGCCGCTACACATGTGTGTGCACTGTTTTAGATATATCTAAAATGGCCCCTACACATGCTTGTGCACTGTTTTAGATATATCTAAAATGGCCCCTACACATGCTTGTGCACTGTTTTAGATATATCTCAAATGGCCGCTACACATGTTTGTTCACTGTTTTAGATATATCTCAAATGGCCGCTACACATGTGTGTGCACTGTTTTAGATATATCTTAAATGACCGCTACACATGTGTGTGCACTGTATTTGGAGCTAAAATGGCCGCTACACATGCTTGTGCACAGTTTTAGATATATCTCAAATGGCCGCTAAACATGTGTGCACTGTTTTAGCTATATCTAAAATGGCCGCTACACATGTGTGTGCACTGTTTTAGATATATCTCAAATGGTCGCTACACATGTGTGTGCACTGTTTTAGATATATCTAAAATGGCCGCTACACATGCGTGTGCACTGTTTTAGATATATCTAAAATGGCCGCTACACATGCGTGTGCAATTTTTTAGATATATCTAAAATGGCCGCTACACATGCGTGTGCAATTTTTTAGATATATCTAAAATGGCCGCTACACATGCGTGTGCATTGTTTTAGATATATCTAAAATGGCCGCTACACATGTGTGTGCACTGTTTTGGATATAGCTAAATGGCTTTTATACTTTCTCACTTATTCAAGACTGGTCCTATTATATTCATGTTACGGGTGCTGAACTCCCCCAGATTAAAGATAGTATAGTCAAAGTTTTAAATTGTCTTGAAGTATTAGAATCGTAAATCTGAGATAAAAGTGATCATTTCACTTTCCAGTACAATAAACATCTAAAAATCCATCTTTTACGCTTCATTTTTACTTGGTAGATGTACAGTACGCCAAATTGTTCAGTTTCATGACTTTTCAACATTTACTGCCAAAATGGTTTTGAACTATGTATTATTTACTTTGTTGTCACTATAAGCAAAGTTTGCAGAAGTTTCAACATTTTAAAAATTTGATCTCCATCTGGAGTGCAATTCGTTTAAGTACAAAGACAGGCATGACATGAGAAAGTTTCCACTGTGTTGAGAAATCACTAGCTATAAGTAATTTATTCATTACATATTTCATCTACAGTTTTCTAGTTTTTATTTCATCATCAATAATTAACTGATTTCATGAGATACTCGATCCTTCGATAACCAAATTATTGTAATTCAAGTTTTATCGAGTTTCGCTATCAAATAAAGCAAGTCTTCTCTACTCGATTGTGGTTTATCCTATACGATCATTTTGTTTCTATATCCATTACATACTGCTTCTAAAGTCGTAAACTGTGATTTATATACCAACACAGAGCATTGAGATGGTCTGGTAAACATTGCGCGGAAAAAGCAACTGCCCATTTGTTTTGAGCAATAGCTGTTTTTTTCTTTTAAATGAACAATTGCCGCTGTCATTATCTAATGTGATGCATTTTAGTATGTAAAAATTAAAAAAGAAAAAATTGATTCGAAATATTAATTGAATTGAACATGTGATAGCCTTTAGACGTCGCATATGTATGATTTACTTGTGTAAGATAGAATAAACGACATAAAAACTTATACCAAACTATAAATAATGTCGAGGCTTCTTTTGGCATTGATCTTTAGATATTCTTAGTAAAGTTAGTATTTATCGTCACTACGTAGTGAACATGATGAATTAACTCTTTTCCACATACAATAACAATCTCCTTCGCAGAGTTGTCGTTCCTTACACTCATCATACATGTATGGTGAGTGTAAGGAACGACAACTCTGCGAAGGAGATTGATACAATAAATCTACAATAGACGACAACGAAAACATTTTCTAAAACATAGGAAATCTGGATAAATAAAGGCATAATTACCAAAAAAAAATATATTGTTACAGAGGCATCAACAAGTGTCTACATGTGGCGAAGGTTTAAATCAATACGTTCATCATGTCATACATGAGCAATCATTTACAGTCTATGAATAGATTTTGACGCTGGTTCAATTTCAGAAAAAGTAATATGCTTTTTACAACAATAGTGTTGTTTATCTGATAACACAGTTTATCAAATAATTCTATGATAACGACATTCTAACTATTCAGATACTTCAATATTTTCTATTCTCATATTGCGAGTATTTTGATGACAAAAGTTTCACAGTAATTCGAATATTTCAGTATCAATAACATATCCGATATATTAGAATGCATGAACGTAGATAACACAAATATCATATTGTTACGAATATGAGCCGTCCCGCGAGAAAACCATGGCCTCTGCGTAATGTATCGACCCAGATCAGCCTGTGCAACCCGCGCAGCCTGATCCAAGCCAACACATTCCGTCTCAGGGGGGATAGAGGTATAGAGTAATGATTCATGAAACAGAAAATCCACAGGAAGCGAAAAGTGTCTATCCGGGTAAGCCTACGCGGCATGCTTAGGCTGATCCGGGTCGATACTTTACGCAGAGTCAACAATGTTGGTTTTATCGCGGAACGGCTCATTTATGTATTTTGATGAAATAAATATCACAGAAATACGAGTTTTCGAGCGGCGCTCTACCAGCCGTAGGATATCTGCGAGCAGTGAACACCGAAACCACCCTTCGACAGCTTAATCTGGGTCTACACTGTTCGCGTATTACTCACAGGAGGAGTCCTCGTGAAATTACTGAGGATTAGCAAGTAATAATATCTTTGTCACACGTGTACTGATTGTGTTAAAGTATCACTCATTTCAATAATTATAGAACAGAACAGAACAGATTTGTATTTGCTATTTGGTCCTACGTGTGTTCGCATGATAGATATATTTTATTCAATTTTATAGTTTAATCTTTTGTCACAGGATGTCATTAAATTTCCAAAATTCTTTAACTTTGGCAATGTATAATAGTGGGATTTTAAAAATGCTTTGCGTACGTCTAAAACATGAGGACAGATCAGTAAAAAAGGATACTCACTTTTAATAGTTTTCATATGACAAAAATTTCATAATCTATTAATTAAAAATATCATACCAGTAGATCCAATAAATCAGTTACATCAATATCCCAATAGTTGGATTATTCCTGTTGTTAGCAACAATATCGTTAATTCGATGACGACGACATTCCAATAATTCGAATATTTGGGTGACGTTAAGATTCCAACGATACGAATATTTCAGTACACCGACAACCAAACATCAGTCTGAAGGCACATAGACATTTAGATAACGGCCTAATTCTCGAGACACCAGTTAATAAATGAGAGTCAGCTTCGAAATATATCTGTCTTATTCCAGGTCATAGAATAGAGCAACGACATATCGAGGGCTTGGCGTGAAACGGTTGTAACTAAAATTGGTAATTTTTTACCAAGGTTAATCACTTTGCCATAAAGTCTTTATAAGCGTTAAATCATTTTTCTTGGTAAACAATGGAAATTTAGGTGCCATTGCTCGTTCTGAGCTATGGCACCTAAATTTGCATTGTTTACTAAAAGGGTCAAAATTGCCCCTAAACCAGGGTTTTCAAAATAGGTTTTTAGTTACAACTGTTTCACGCCAAGCCCTCGATATATAAATGTATTATCGCACGCTTAATACATGGCTCGGTGGGGGAGCCTGGGTCATCCACGTGTATCAGTATATAGCGTAAGTAGTTCAAAAGGCTTGTGCATTTCCACTGGGTATATATGGGTAATGCCACGTTGTTCGAGCCATTCGAGGCTTGAGCGTTAGAGTAGTGCAGTCAGGCATGGAGGAAAGCCTTGGAACAGGATAGTTACTTTCCCGGTGTTTTTTTTTTTCATAATTTGATAGAGATATATCGAATAATGTAGACCAATATTAACCCTTTCTCATCTGCAGACGCTTTGCTTTTTGACGCATTTGCCACAGAGGACATTCGTGCAGTCTGTTCTGACCCTGACCTGTTTGCCAATTAGTCATAGAAGGTTCCACTTTAAAAAGAGTAGTACTGAATGGCTGCCATCCTTGGCACTCGGGGTTACAGGGTTAGCATTACGACTGACTAGCTTGTGTCAGGATTACTGGTTACTTACCGAGGAAAACGCCGTGATCAAACTGAAAAAGTGTTGAAGCGGCATAAAACACGAAACAATCAATCAATCATATTAGGTTCCAAGGCTCAAGTGTTTAGATAAAAGATAATGGTTAACTGGTTTAACATTAACATGTACTTGACGTTTTTTATAGTGGCATAGGAACAAGAATGAAGTTTCATCAAAGTCACTATTTCGTTCTGTGCTTTGTAAAAAGGTTTCATATTAATTTGTATCCGTAATTGGCATTGTCTTTCAAATAATGTTTGAAACCTGAAACTTGACAATCATCTCTACTCGTATCATTGTATAATCCATCGATAATGTGCTTGTACGTTGGTGTACACTATTACTTGCAGTAGGCAGGGCGGTAGGGCATGCAGATAAACGTTTCCTACACGCAGACGCATATTCACGCATCTGCAGCCAACGACGTCTGAAAACATTGCAGCAAAAAGAAAAAATTGCTCAAGATTGTTATCACTTACAATATTAAATCATGTATAGGATACATTATATTTAGAAGTCATACGTTAAAATATATCAGATCTATCTTTTTCCACAATGTTTTTAAAAGCCGTCTGCTCAAGATGTGCTGTGTGTGGTAGGATTGGATCAAACCATCGGACGTCTTTTAAAAAAGGATATGTATCTTCTGATTAGAGTTAAATGCAATACGCATCTCCACTCAATTCTATTCGGCGAATCGACACAATCAATTAATTGGTCATGAACAAATACATGTATATAGACACGAAATTACGCAAAAATACTTTCTTTTATAATACACGTACAAAGATACATCACATAATTATATTGAGAAAAACGTTTACATTTATATTAATGAAAACAAATAATTATAAATTAGCAAATAATTTGTAGTTTTGACTATATATATACCACTTTAAATCAATACAGTTTTCTCTATCCAATGATGCTTTTTACTGTTTGGAGATAATACGTAAATAAATCAAGGAATTGAAGTCAATGACATTTGTAGATATTGTTGATGCATGTCCTTATATTTCGAACATTTTAAAAGAAATACTAAACACTGAAAACTTAAAAGATACATAATATGCTGTAGCATTTGATACTTGACGGGCAATTTACAATACTCCCACGTCGTCGGAGATTTATTTAAAATAAGGGAGATAACACAATCAAAAATGTTTGTTAGACTATATACTAAATGATTTGTCCATCTTGAATTTTCGGCTATTCAATACAACAAATAAAATAACGCATTTTTTTCGGGGAAGGGGGTGGGGGATACAAAGACGTACATCCCTTCAAATCTATTCCAAAAAAGGAAATTCATTCGGGCTGTTTAGTCATTTTTTAGGAACTGTTTCTATTAACAATACTTAACCGGAAACTCATTCACAACCAATACTTTGTGTTTTTGGATGAACGATCTTCGATGTCTTATTAACTGAGAAAAAATTACGACTTTCTTCAAAATGGCGTAAAAAAATTTCTTCACGGTCAGTGAAATGCATCGTGGGATGATACGTTCAAATCACAGTTGCCTTTACAACGATTCTGACTACCCCGCATAAAGAATGGTCTCGAATCAACCTAATACACTTAATTACTCATGAGCACGTGCCCGGTTTTTATGTCCAATGTAACGGCATGATACATTCACGTGCAATACAATCGGAGCACTCGACAATCACCGTTTCTCTTTATTGTTTTATTTATATGGGTCATCTTACCTAGTTTATATTGAAATATTGTGATTGACTGAGGCAAAGGTCAATTTGAGACGACCTGTATTGAAGAGTTGTCAGATCTTTATACGAGCTAGCGAGGTTTAGGTCTGGTTTTAATGAGATTGGTAAACAAGAGGCCCATGAGGGCCTATGCTCTACTGGCATGGTTCTTTGGTCATTTTCAATCCAGAGCATGTATGTATGGTGAAGATCGGATAGTAAATGGAGCCTCTATTGTGTTCACAAGCTCTATTATAGCAATTTTAACAATGTCAAGGGTAATAATCCTGTCATGCAAGGGCACATTTGGCTGTTTTTTCGAAAGGAACCGAGCTCTCATCAATATTTAACTACTATCTATGTTTGGTGAATATCAGATAGTAAATGGAGCTTCTATTGTGTTCACAAACTCTATTATAGCACTTTTGACAATTTCAAGGGCCATAATCCAGTCTTACATTGCGAAAGGAACCGAGCTCTCATCAATACTTAACTACTGTATGAGTTTGATTGAGATACAATCACAACTGAAGACTTTATCGCGTTCACAAGCAATTGTTTACAGACGGACGGACGGACACATTGGAGAGTACTTGTGGGGTTATTTCGTTTGATGTTTTTTTGTGGGGTGCACCCCACAAGTATGCAATTCATTCCGTACTTTAACCCCCTTTTACGGAATGAATAACATTAATATGCAAATGAGATACCCGTTATAAAAAAAAAAAAAACCTATTTATCGTCTTTATAACGGTGGTGGGTGGGCTTTAGGAAAAACACGAACCGCACAAGTACTCTCTCATGCGGACAGACGCACGCACGCACGCACGACGGACACAACGCCATCGCATAAGATATTTTGGCCTTTGGCCAGTAGAGCTAAAAACGAACCCACCAGTCAAATTAAACATGTTCAATGTTCGGTGATTTCATCATGTAACATTTCATTTCAAAAGGTTCATCTGAACGCACGTCTGTTTTGTTCTATGGTGTTATTACGCGTAGCAAAGCAATGGAAATATGTGGGAAGAACGTTAACCCTTTCCTACTTGTAGACGCATTGTAACGCATCTACAGCAGACGACTTTTGAAAACATTGTGACAAAAGGAGAAATTGATCAAAAAACGTTTTTTGCAAGATTGCTTTCAACGTCGACTGCTGCAGATTTGTTGTATATGGGAAAGGGTTAAAACAAGGGGAAATGGAATGGATGCGACTTTTAGTGTTGTTGAACTATTGACCACTACTAGTTATTGACCAGATAACGTGATATAGAGTCATGCTTAAACGAACACAAACCCTCTTATCCGCTATATTTTAAACCCTTTCCCAGAAATACCAAATCAGCAAACAAACGACTTTGAAAACATCTAGGCGAGTGGAAAATCATTATAAAGAAATACCTAGTTATTGTAAAAGAGTTGAACTTGTAACGGTAAAATGAGAAATTGCATATTATGTGCAACTTCTCCTTTTGCCATATCATTTTAAAAAGTCGCCTGCTGCAGAGTGTTAAAATAATGTACATGTATATTTGTATATAGGTAATTGCCGTGTTTTCTTAACCGAGTTAAAATAGTTGACCCTTTCCTTGATGCAGACGTCATTTGGCGACTCTGCAACTGGCAACATTTGAAAACGTGAGGAGACGATACATAGCTTAAAATAACCGATGTATCCCCTTCCCACAGTGCATTAACTATTTACCAATGATCACCGACGCTTTCAAAAACAAAAATCATATCAGGAAAATGGCTAAATGCTTTAAGCTTTTATTAATCACACTCGATGTCTGCTTCCTGGAGGCATAACCAGTACTCGCGCCGTTTGTGTGAACAAATCCAAAGACAGAAACCCGCTCATCACGGGATTCGAACCCGGGAACTTTGGTACGAAAGGCCGACGCTTTACCACTGCACCTCTGACTTCCAAAATGTTAATAAATTGACTGAAGCTCAGACTGGTCAAGGTCTTCTCAAGTCGCAAAAAACCCGACGGTCGATATACCTATGAGATGTCACAATGTTTGTTTTATTGTACGTGTACGTTTAATCGCAGTGCGTGATAGCGTGCGTAATTATGGTACAATAAGACAGTATGCTTACAGAAATCAAACTTTGGAGTTCCTGTTTATTTCCCGTTATTATGACAGCTCAAGATTTATATCGTTAAAAGTCACGTACGTCCACAGTAAGTAAGTGAGTAATAGCTTAATTGTCAAAGTGTAACATATGTAGCTATTCTAGCATATTGATTGCTCTTCTCTCTAAACACGTACATGATGATAATAAACAGTGATGATGACTATTATGATGGCGTCTCGACCAATCGTGATGATGATAATGAACACAACAAATGTTGATGATGAAAACGACGACAAATCGTGATGATGGTAACGATTAATACAAATGTTGATGATGATGGCAACAACCAATAGGGGATGCTAGTAACGACCACTTTATATGTTGATGATCATAATGACGACACATCGTAATGATGGTAACGACCATTACAAATGTTGATGATGATGCTGACGAAAAAACGTAATGATGCTAACGACCATTACAAATGTTGATGATGATGCTGACGAAAAAACGTAATGATGGTAACGACCATTACATATGTTGATGATGATGCTGACGACACATCGTAATGATGGTAACGACCATTACAAATGTTGATGATGATGCTGACGAAAAAATGTAATGATGGTAACGACCATTACATATGTTGATGATGATGATGACGACACATCGTAATGATGGTAACGACCATTACATATGTTGATGATGATGCTGACGACACATCGTAATGATGGTAACGACCATTACAAATGTTGATGATGATGCTGACGAAAAAATGTAATGATGGTAACGACCATTACATATGTTGATGATGATGATGACGACACATCGTAATGATGGTAACGACCATTACATATGTTGATGATGATGACGACGACATTGAAATAAAGTTGAAAATACATGAACGGTTGAAATTCCACTTACATAGGAAGCCTTTGGAGCCGACTTAGACTCTAGATGATATAATGACTAAACCCTTTCCCACATACAAAAAAACAGCAGTAGACGAAGTTGAAAAAATAAAAGCAAAATCATAATATATCTCTTTAAGGGAAACGCAATTATTGACTATATAGTTGTTTTCTCTTGTTGTCACAATGTTTTCAACAGTCCTCGGCTACAGATGCGTCGAAATGCGTCTGCAAACCGTTTCAGTAATACGAAATCATAGCTGCTTATAAATTGCATACCGATAATAGGAAAATTATGCAGTTTGCTGGACGCAATTCTATGAAGTCTGTACCACCAGCTTCATGATAGACCCAGACCAGCCGGCGCATCCGAACCGAACCGTCTAACCAAACTATTAACTGTTGCCTGCTCAAAACAAACTTTTTATCTCGATATTCCTATATTTTGCTATCGACCTATCCTCATTCAAAGCTTGACAAGTTCATTTTTAAAAAATCAGGATTGAAAGAGAGTTAAAAGTACAATTACTTTTCACCGAGATGTACATCTATTATCATATTTCCTTTTTAGTATGCATTATTTCCGATTGTTTAAGCCAATCCTACCAGACACCGTAAATCTGTAACAGACGACTTTGTTAACATGATAAAAAATATGGAAACTCTATGTAAATTGAAGAATATCATTATTGTATAGAGTTGAAAACATTAAGAGCAATTACTCCATTAGTCTAAAGGCTCTCTCAATGGCATTCGGGGTTGCGGCTGGTTCTCTCCGTATGTAGAAGACAGTTGACGTCTCTCCAATCAGGGATGGTATCGATGCACCATTTCTACGTATGTAGAAGAAAGTTGACGTCTTTACATTTATGGATGGTATAGATGCACTATCTACACGTATGTAGAAGACAGTTGACGTCTTTCCATTCAGGGACGGTATATATGCACCATCTCTTCACACGTAGAATACAGTTGACGTCTTTCCATTCGGGGGTGGTATAGATGCACCATCTCTCTGTATGTAGAAGATAGTTGACGTCTTACCTTTCAGGGATGGTATTGATGCACCATTTCTACGTATGTAGAAGATAGTTGACGTCTTACCTTTCAGGGATGGTATCGATGCACCATTTCTACGTATGTAGAAGCGGTTGACGTCTTACCTTTCAGGGATGGTATCGATGCACCATTTCTACGCATGTAGAAGACAGTTGACGTCTTACCTTTCAGGGATGGTATCGAAGCACCATTTCTACGTATGTAGAAGACAGTTGACGTCTTACCTTTCAGGGATGGTATCGATGCACCATTTCTACGTATGTAGAAGATAGTTGACGTCTTACCTTTCCGGGGTGGTATCGATGCACCATCTCTCTGTATGTAGAAGACAGTTGACGTCTTTCCATTCAGGGACGGTATATATGCACCATCTCTTCACACGTAGAATACAGTTGACGTCTTTCCATTCCGGGGTGGTATAGATGCACCATCTCTCTGTATGTAGAAGATAGTTGACGTCTTACCTTTCAGGGATGGTATCGATGCACCATTTCTACGTATGTAGAAGATAGTTGACGTCTTACCTTTCAGGGATGGTATCGATGCACCATTTCTACGTATGTAGAAGACAGTTGACGTCTTACCTTTCAGGGATGGTATCGATGCACCATTTCTACGTATGTAGAAGACAGTTGACGTCTTACCTTTCAGGGATGGTATCGATGCACCATTTCTACGTATGTAGAAGACAGTTGACGTCTTACCTTTCAGGGATGGTATCGATGCACCATTTCTATGTATGTAGAAGACAGTTGACGTATTTCCGTTCCGGGGTGATATCGATGCACAATCTATACGTATGTAGAAGACAGTTGACGTCTTTCCATTCAGGGATGGTATCGATGCACCATCCCTTCACTCGTAGAAGACGGTTGACCTCTTTCCGTTCAGGGATGGTATCGATGCACCATCTCTACGTATGTTGAAGACAAATGACGTCTTTCCATTCAGGGATGGAATCGATGCACCATGTCTACGTATGTAGAAGACAGTTGACGTCTTTCCATTCATGGATGGTATCGATGCACCATCTCTACGTATGTAGGAGACAGTTGACGTCTTTTCATTCAGAGATGGTATATTTGCACAATCTCTACGTACGTAAAAGACAGCTGACCTCTTTCCATCCTGGGATGATATAGATGTACCATTTCTCCGTATATATTAGACAAATGACGTCTTTCCGTTGTTCATGGATGGTACAGATGCACCATATCTTCGTATATAGAAGACAGTTGACGCCTTTCATTCAGGGATGATATCAATGCACCATCTCTTCGTATGTATAAAACAGTTGACGTCTGTTCATTCAGGGATGGTATCTATGCACCATCTCTTTACACGTAGAAGACAGTTGACGTCTTTCCATTCAGGGATGGTATAGATGCACCATATTTTCGTACGTAAAAGATAGTTGACGTCTTTCCATTCAGGGATGGTATAGATGCACAATATCTTCGTACGTAGAAGACAGTTGACGTCTTTCCATTCAGGGATGGTATAGATGCACCATATTTTCGTACGTAGAAGACAGCTGACGTCTTTCCATTCAGGGATAGTATCGATGCACCATCTCTCCGTATGTAGAAGACAGTTGACGTCTTTCCATTCAGGGATGGTAAAGATGCACCATATCTTGGTACGTAGAAGACAGTTGACGTCTTTCCATTCAGGGATGGTATAGATGCACAATATTTTCGTACGTCGAAGACGGTTGACGTCTTTCCATTCAGGGATGGTATATATGCACCATATATTCGTACGTAGAAGACGGTTGACGTCTTTCCATTCAGGGATGGTATATATGCACCATATATTCGTACGTAGAAGACAGCTGACGTCTTTCCATTCAGGGATGGTATAGATGCACCGTATCTTCGTAAGTATAAGACAATTGACGTCTTTCCATTTAGGGATAGTATCGATGCACCATCTATCCGTGTGTAGAAGACGGTTGACGTATTTCCATTCAGAGATGGTATAGATGCACCATCTCTCCGTATGTAAAAGACAGTTGACGTCTTTGTATCCGGTCGACTTTAGGAAACATCGTGACAGTTTTAAGAAATTGTTTATATATGTATTTTAGAAAATATATATTTACATGAATATATCTGGGCTTTCTTTTTTGTAAAATTTGTAATACGCAAAATACTATTTAAAGTATCGACCTGGATCAGTCTAAGCATGCCGCGCAGGCTAATCCGGAAAGACACTTTTCGCCTCCTGTGGATTTTCTACTTCCGATATCTATCTCCCTGAGACGGAATGTGTCGGCCCGGATTAGCCTGCGCGGACTGCACAGCCTAATCTGGGTTGATACAATACGCAGATACCATAATGTTGGTTTTCTCGCGGGACGGCTCATTTGTTTTTTAAGAGACTTGTTTTATTATAATATTGTTTGATTAGAGTTTAACGCCATTTTCAACTGTATTTCAGTTATATCACGGCGGCCAGCTCGCCTAACGTTCGGTTCCTGGCATTCTCCCACCAGTACTACACACACCATTCATCTCAGACAACAGGCTACTTTCCCGAAAAAACTGTCCTGCCAAGACGGGATTCGAACTCATCACCCCTTCATTGATAACCCTCTTCTGCTAGATAGGGATCTTCATTGGTCTGTATCAGGAAAATGATATTTGATGAATGAAGAAAACATCCGGATTAAAACCAAAACGAATTTAGTAAGAAAGTAACGACAATGGAGTATCAATATATTTCCAGTTCTATTGGATAATGGTCACTGACTGCCAGCATCTGAAATACAGAAAACGAAACGCTTAATACACATGGTGCCAAAATAAAACGCTCGTGTCTGAGAAATTCAATTGTTATATATTAGTCGAAATTCAGATTTATTTATTCATAATTTATTGACTTATTCGCGCACCAACCCTAACATTTATTCATTCACGCTCACACTTACATAATCTGCACTCGGTGATACGATTCTCTTGAGTACCCACGACATAGGGTTTACGGGGTTAAATAAGGATTTTAGAACATGCTAAACGCCCCTCATCTGGTTGAAAGTGTATACATGTATGAGCCGTCCCACGTGATTGATTGATTGATTGATTGAGGTTTAACGCCGTTTTTAACAATTTCTCAGTAATATCACGGCGGCCAGTTCACCTACTCATGTGTTTCCTGGTTTTCTCACACCAGTACTCCACACAACAATCTTCCCAAGCAACTGGCTGCCTTTCCACATAGACTTAGCCCATTGGTAGAAGACGAATGACGCATGTCGCAATGACTTTTGTCAAACGTCGGAAAGAAAATTGGCCGAGCCAGGATTCAAACTCACAACCCCTGGATTAACAGCCCGCTGAGCTACCGGGACTCGATCCGTCCCACGAGAAAACCAACAGTGTGGAATCTGCGTAAAGTATCGACCCGGATCAGCCTAAGCAATGCCGCGCAGGCTAACCAGGACAGACACTTTTCGCCTCCTGTGGATTTTCTGTTTCGGGAATCATAACTCTATACCCCTATCAACCTGAGACGAAATGTGTCGGCCCGAATTAGCCTTCTTCCAAAACATATTATCATTTGTTTCCAATCGAACTGTTTGTAAATACTAAATTATCTAATTCCTGTTGTATTGAATATATATATTCATGCACATCGTATCTTTATAAATGTGTATACTTCGATAATGTACTTTGTACATGCCTTTACAGAGCTCTAGTCACGGGAGTATTTCTCTTATTCTAACATTATTATTTGACACTTAAACCCTCTGTTGTAGATACTCAAAACAGTCGTCCTACTTACATGGGGTTTTTCGTTAAGCTTTCACACAAATAGACGCTTTCTGACACCTCTGCATCAGTCGACTTTTAAATCATTTTGGATAAAAGAATGAATTGCTCATGATGAGCAATTTCTCCATTTGCCACAATGATTTCAACTCTATCTCATTATTATACTATCATTCATAGAGATTTTCTATTTTTTGGACTTTCATTGTCTTCCGCAGCAGATTTATTGTATGTGGGAAAGTGTTAGGTAATAAGAGAGGTATAGGGAAAATACCAGTTTACCGCCCTCTCATATAGTCCTCTGTCTTTAACTCTTTCGGTCGAGTGGTTAGCGTCGCGGATTTCGAAACCGGGTGTCCCGGGTTCGATCCCCAGTCGCGGCACTACGGTCATGGTGGAGTGCCCTTGGGCAAGACACATTTTCTAGCCTAGTACTGGTTTGTTTACCCAGGGATCATGAATAATTAAATTTAATTGCGCGCTAAATGACCTTAGCTGTCGATGCGCCATAAAACAATATACATTCATTCTTTAACTCTTTCACCGCCGAATTTCACAAAATCGATTCTTTCATGTTGAAAATTGGACCACTCCATTCTTCGTCCAATAGGAAATTTGGTAAAATTTAATGTTTAAGTGGCAAACAATGCAGATTTCAGGAGAGGCAGCTCGTTACGAGCTGTCTCACCTGAATCTGCATTGTTTGCAAAAGCCCTCAATTGCCTTTGGAAGCGAAAGGGTTAATGTAATTGCAAATGTTCTTCTTCTCCTTTACTATCAATTGTAAATTGTAAATTGCGTCATCTTCTGCAAACGCATCATATGCGGATTTTTTTCCCCAAATGATGGGATATAACGATAACATATAAAATGTACTTACCTGATCGTTGGTAAGCCGAAAATCGTCTTCGTATCTATATATATCTTCGCTCCCCGGTATTATATTAGGTCGAATGTTCGAGCCTGCGATCACGAACCTGTATCAATATTTGTAAAAATAAAATGTTGTTTGAATGGTATTTAACGTTACTTTCAACACTATTTCAGTTATATCATCGCTTTTCCTGGCTTTAATTGACTTTGTGGGTCAAATACCATCAACCCCTTACATAGCGCTATAAGTAATACTCTTTAAATACTTAAACGCATATTTCATAATTGTTGTTTCCATAATATTTTGTAAAACATGAATGGTGGAATGTATTTAGTGGATTACTAATTTGACATTAATAGTTAAATGATGAAATATGCTTTTAAGTATGTAAGTATTCCTTAGCGCTAAGTAAAGTTGGTAAGGAGTGGACCCTGATAAGACAAATCATATTCATACCTGTCATAAGCACATACTGAGTTTCCGGTCGTGGTATCAACATCAAAACCCAGCGGCCAAAAAAAGAAGTCCTCGTTGTAAATGGGCAATAGTGCAAGGTCCTTCTCCGAGGCATACGTGCATGCTGCGTTCAGGTCTCCCATTATAATTACATCCTATGTAAAAGATATAGCCAGACAAATACTGCAACATTTTGGAAAAGCGTCATTTGTTCTTGGATGAGTTATAATAAATTGTATAATAATTGAGCCGTCCCGCGAGAAAACCGACAGTATGACCTCTGCGTAATGTATCGACCCAGATCAGCCTGCGCACTCCGCGCAGACTGATCCGGATCGACACATTCCGTCTCAGGCGGATACGGGTATAGGGTTATGATTCCTGGAACATAAAATCCACAGGAGGCGAAAAGTGGCTACCCGGGTAAGCCTGCGCTGCATGATTATGCTGATCCGGGTCGATACTTAACGCAGAGCCAACAATGAGATTTTTCTCGCGGGACGGCTCATATTATAATAAGCATAGTATGTTACTTCCTTATGTTATATTAGACGAAGCTATGAAAAAGCATAATTTCTTCTTGGGTGAGTTCAAATAATTCCGTATATGATTGTTATCATTGTATGTACGGAACTAATTTATCATGTTTTAATTTATGATTAATTTTCAACCTTAAATATATATATATTGATGTAAAAGTGTGTGTATGCATACATTTGTATTATTTGCATGTTTTTATTGTTTTAAAATGGCTAATTGTCGAATGCAAATAACATTCAATTTAGTTGAGTTACAAAAGAAGAAATAAACAACGACGTAGAAAAGTATTGGCGACCAGCAAAGATACAGATCAGTCTACATCTAAAGGATTTTAGAAGATGAATGAAAAATGCCCCTTATCTAGAGGTCTTCCGTTACCTTGAATTACCCCAAAATCGCCAGACGCGGCTCTTTTGTATCTGAACCCTTTCCCTCATATAGACGCTTTCTGACGCCTCTGCAGCAGACGGCATTTTGAAAACATAGTGACAAAAGTAGAAATTGCTCAAAACAAAATTTCTCCTTTTGTCACAATGTTTTCCACTTTTAGTCATAGATTATCCATTCAATTATAGAGATTTTCTATTTTTTTACAAAATATGTTCAAAGTCGTCTGCTGCAGAATTGTCGTATGAGGGAAAGGGTTAACCTTTTCCCACATACAACAAATCTGCATCAGACGATTTGGAAAACATCTTTTCAAAGTATGTTAACCCTTTCCCTCATACGACAATTCTGCAGCAGACGACTTTGAAGATATTTTGGCAAAACATAGAAAAATCAGCAGAATGTCGTATGAGGGAAAGGGTTAATTCAACCCATCATCTGGGTAAATAACCAGAAGGCATACTACCGGTACATTTATCATGGTACAGGTATTTAATCAGTCTTCATACCAAAAACAGCATTGCAGAGCGCCACGCAGGAAAACTACGACTTCATTTCTAAAGTAGTTGGTATGACAAGCCCCGGGATCGAACCCGGGTCTCACACTCACGATGTAATCGCTGTTACCACATCACCGCTGAGTGGTATATTGCCCTCAGACTTCTTACTCCTACACTATTGGATTAACCCCTTTCCCACAAACAACAAATCTGCAGCAGACGACTTGAAAAACATCAAAGCAAAATTATAAAACGCATAGTCCACAATGTTGGTTTTCTCGCGGGACGGCTCATATTATAATAAGCATAGTATGTTACTTCCTTATGTTATGACTTAAATTAGATGAAGCTATGGAAAAGAATAATTTCTTCTTGGGTGAGTTCAAATAATTCCGTATATGATTGTTATCATTGTATGTACGGAACTAATTTATCATGTTTAACTTATGCTTAATTTCCAACCTTAAATCTAAATATATATATATATATTGATGTAAAGGTATTTGTATGCATACATTTGTCATATTTGCATGTTTGTATTGTTAATGGCTAATTGCCGAATGCAAATAACATTCAATTTAGTTGGGTTACAAAAGAAGAAATAAACAAAGACGCAGAAAAGGAATGCCGACCAGCAAAGATACAGATCAGACTACGTATACGTGCTGTCTGATCAGTATTTTAGCCGTTCGCTTTCCTGCGATTCGAACATTCTTTGAGCTTCTTGTGGAAATGTAACAGCCCACGACAAGACGGTAGAAGTAATCAATCTGATGTGAATCGCTATATTGGGTTTCGATCCTTGACATGGATTCTCAGGCATGGTATTGTCCACACGTGTACTGGTAACGTTAAGGGTTAGTGTTCTCTGAGTACCGGTCAATTGGTGTTTTACGTCGCTTCAGTGATATTTATGTTAACCCTTTCCCTCTCATAGACGCTTTCTGACGCCTCTGCAGCAGACGGATTTTTGAAAACATAGTGACAAAAGAAGAAATTGCTCAAAACGAGCAATTTCTCCTTTTGACACAATGTTTTCCACTTTTAGTCATAGATTATCCATTTAATTATAGAGATTTTCTATTTTTTGACAAAATATGTTCAAAGTCGTCTGCTGCAGAATTGTCGTATGAGGGAAAGGGTTAACCTTTTTCCACATACAACAAATCTGCATCAGACGATTTGGAAAACATCTTTTCAAAGTATGTTAACCCTTTCCCTCATACGACAATTCTGCAGCAGACGACTTTGAAGATATTTTGGCAAAACATAGAAAATCAGCAAAATGTCGTATGAGGGAAAGGGTTAATTCAAACCATCATTTGGATAAATAACCAGAAGACATACTACCGGTACATTTATCATGGTACAGGTATTTCATCAGTCTTCATACCAAAAACAGCATTGCAGAGCGCCACGCAGGAAAACCACGACTTAATTTCTAACGTATTTGGTATGACCAGCCCCGGGATCGAACCCGGGTCTCCCACTCACGATGTAATCGCTGTTACCACATCACCGCTGAGTGGTATATTGCCCTCATACTTCTTACTCCTACACTATTGGATTAACCCCTTTCCCACAAACAACAAATCTGCAGCAGACGACTTTAAAAACATCAAAGCAAAATTATAAAAAACATTATTTAAATGAAAATATTTCTATTGAAAAATGTTAAAAATAATGTGGCAGAAGGAGAAGTTGTCATCATGAACAATAACTCCTTTTGTCACATTTTTTTCTGTAGAGGTATCAGAAAGCGCCTTTATGTGGGAAAAGGTTCAAGGATAAGATCTGATTATGTGAGGAGTCTTTCCAACCACTTCAAGTGTAATTATCTCTGCAACCAAGCAACTCACTGAATATTTCCGTGTCTGTTTCGTTTATCATAGCAACCAATTTAAACTATTAGTTATCTCGTCTGGTCACGAGATTTCCTCGAGGGTCCAGTGGTTTCTATGATCGTGATTAGGGATTTATCATGAATTATGGGGTGAAAATGTCGATGGCCTAATATGTAATCATATGAAATACCCCTGATCCTGCTTATCTTCTGCAACTGATAGATATAGCATCCCTTCTCGGATACATGCGCTCTCTGACGCCTCTGCAGCAGACGTTTTTCAAAAACATTTTAACAAAAGGAGAAAATGTTCACAATTAGCATTTTTGTCTTTTGCCACAATGTTTTCAATTCTTTTTAATAATTATAATTTCATTTAAAGGTATTTTCTTCATTTGTGCAAAGATGTTTTCAAAGTAGTCTGCTGCAGATTTGTTGTTTGTCGGATAGGATTGTTTAGTCATTTAACATTTCACATAGTGGGTACGTTTTATCCAAGGGTTTCACTAGTATTGTTAAGCACACTGTGCGTAGCAGGAAAGTAAAATGACGCTTTCTGACGCCCGTGCAGCAGACGACTTTTGAAAACATTGTGGCAATGAGCATTTTTTTCTTTTTCTTCAATGTTTTTCCCTTTATTCAATAATTATACTTTCACTTACAGGGATTTTTCACATAATTATGTCCTGATATGTTCAAAGTCGTCTGTTGTATATTTGTTGTAATTTGGAAAAGTTAAATAAAAAAAAAATCTTCACGAACCTTCCTATAAGACGTAGCGTAAACACTGGTGACCCAGACCCCAAGCGGTACACGCAGCATGACTTTAGTTATACATGTTTATTAAAATGGGCGTAATAATGCGCAATCAAAGTAAAGACACGGGCATTTCTTCGAGAACGATGATTGTGACGGTGGCGTTAATCTGTCTACATTATATAGTAACGAATATACAGGAACTGCAGCTAACTGACACTATTGTTTCGTATTTGTTGCAAGTGAGAGATGAGAAGCTCTGTTTTCTTATATTTAAATGTTCGTTATAAATCTCAGAAGGGTTGAAGCCTGATATCAGCAATTCGGTGAAGGAGCTATGTCAGCCTACGAAGGGGCTAATGTCCGCCTACAGAGTTGGTACTCTTCGGACGTGAAGGGGCTTATGTCATCGAAAGCAATCTTTAACTAAAGGGATAATGTCCAAAGGGGATTATGTCCGCCATTCGCCTTTTTAAGCCTTACATCTATAATATATCCTTGAATTAATGTTCCCTAATGGTCGGTGAGTATAGTCAACATAGTAAGAATATTTATTAATTAAATTCAAAGTTTTGGATTCTACAACTGTATATGTTAATATTATAGTAAAGCAAACAGAACTTACGGCAGCAGACGGCCATACACGTCTGACGTCATCATACACGTCAATGAGAGCGTCGATCTCTGCAACTGCGTCAGTTGGTTTAACATGGACGCCAATTACTGAAAACCGCCAACCGGAACCTAAGCAAGGGAAACAACTCTCGATTACTTCATAGAATATGTCACTTGTTTGTTATCCTCTTTTCTCATAGAATGATGTTCTTGTTGACTCCATTTAAGCGGTGCTGCAGTAAACCAACATCGGGACATGTCTGACAAATGTAGATCCAGATCAGCTTGGCTTGTGCATCCGCAAAACTCTATTGGCCTAGAGACTTGGATGTTTTCAAAGTCGTCTACTGCGTAGATGTTGTATGTGCGAATTAGATAAAAGTGCTCCATTTGATCCACACAGGACGGTTCAAAAACCCGCGTGGTGTCTTACTAAGCCAACATTAACCGGTTTGAACTGATAAAAGATATATATTGACAGAGGAATGTAAACAAGTACAGCCAATCAATCTGTTCTGTTTAAAGCAAAGAACATTTTCTTCTCGAGAGATAACCATTTATCACATTTATCACATTATCAAGTTGACAACACTTTAAAACCTGGTCAATGGACACATTTTAAAATTAAGTCGCAATTTTCTCTTGTTCGATTATAAATAACAACAACGGCAAATAAATCAAGATTTAGGTCAAAGGGAAGTAAATCGGATCGGCTTGCCGGGCAGACAAATTCGTACAGGGAGTTTCAGATGAATATATAAGACTGAGGTTGTCTCCCATTTGACAATAATGATTTTGTTGAAAGTTGAAAGTGATTTTTATAAAGTTGAATAACCTCTGATTGATTTATAACCAAAATAGTGTTTGCTTTTAGCTATATTGACACTCTAATAGCCATTTTCAGAACATGCTGTATTTTCTGAAATTGAAAGTAAAATTCAGTGCGGGATAAGGGTCATCTTTGATTTGACCTCATAACTCTGTCAAAAAACGGTGAATATGTTATTTATTTTTTTTTTTTTTTTTTTTTTTTTGTAGTTCTAAGAATGTAATTTAATATAGGTATGGTCATATTAACGAACCATAACCCATAAAACTATAATGGTCGCCTATGGAAAATGAATTCCTTCCCTTTGACCAAGAACTAGAACATTCGATACAGTAACGTTTTTGGCAATAACATCGTCTAATAATGCATCGTGATCATGATCAAATTAGAACAGCATGTTGGTCATACCTCCAGCCGGTTCAAACTGGGCACAATACGGTTCTCTCTCAAATACGTCCCCCTGATCTACATACTGGTGAGTACTGATTAGCGACAGTCTGTCATACCTAGATAACATTGTAATGAACATTGAATAACGATAGTCTGTCATACCTAGATAACATTGTAATGAACATTGAATAACGATAGTCTGTCATACCTAAATAACATTGTAATGAACATTAAATAACGATATTCTGTCATACATAGATAACATTGTAATGCACATTGAATAACGACAGTCTGTCATACATAGATAACATTGTAATGAACATTGAATAACGACAGTCTGTCATACATAGATAACATCGTAATGAACATTGAATAACGATAGTCTGTCATACATAGATAACATTGTAATGAACACTGAATAACGATAGTCTGTCATACATAGATAACATTGTAATGAACACTGAATAACGATAGTCTGTCATACCTAAATAACATTGTACTGTACCCGGGAATGTCAGACTATAGTGAACATTGGTTAACGACGGTTTGTCATACATAGATAACATCGTAATGAACATTGAATAACGACAGTCTGTCATACATAGATAACATTGTAATGAACATTGAATAACGATAGTCTGTCATACATAGATAACATTGTAATGAACATTGAATAACGACAGTCTGTCATACATAGATAACATCGTAATGAACATTGAATAACGACAGTCTGTCATACATAGATAACATTGTAATGAACACTGAATAACGATAGTCTGTCATATATAGATAACATTGTAATGAACACTGAATAACGATAGTCTGTCATACCTAAATAACATTGTACTGTACACGGGAATGTCAGACTATAGTGAACATTGGTTAACGACGGTTTGTCATACATAGATAACATCGTAATGAACATTGAATAACGACAGTCTGGCATACAACGATGAGATAGTAATGAACACATGGATGTCAGACTGTTGAACAGTGATACCTGTCAAATCAGTGTAATTAACACTTATTTTGTTCAACCAAGGTGTACTACATACGTAACCATAATAACGTATACACTTTAGAGTTTTGGATCTTAATCAACCTGCGCAGAGTGACTACTCAGGTAAGCCTGTGCGTTTTGAATACGCATAAAAACACCTATATACATCTTCTTAGAAAACCAGAAGTTGCGCACCAATATCATTTTAACATGTATAACTGTAGAGCCAAATCGTTTATTTGTTTATGTAGTGCGTATTTACTACGCAATGTTTTAGTCATATCATGTCGCCATATCATGTTTCCTGGGAAAATTACCTGTATTGCTGGTAAGCTTGTCCTGTTACCATCACAAAAGCCGTGACGCTATTTCCTGCTTCCCAAGGAGGGAACCCACGCACTATTGCCAGTCTTAAAGTCTCTGGATTAACCCGACAGGGACTTATTCAGATTGTCTTATCACACCGAAAACTCGGCCTTTGGCTAGCCGAATCAATTAATCAAATTACAGCTTTAGACTAGCACTCATCGCGTACTCGGGCGTGTACTAGCCGAATCAACAAATAAAATTACATCTCTTGACAAATATTCATCGAGTACTCGGGCGTGTGCTAGCTGAATCAACCAATCAAATTACAGCTTTCGACTAGCACTCATCAAGTACTCGGGCATGTGCTAGTTGAATCAAACACTCAAATGACAGTCCTTGACTAGCACTCATCGAGTTGTCGGCTATGTGCTAGCCGAATCAACCAATCAAATTACATATCTTGACTAACACTCATCGAGTACTCGGGCATGTGCTAGTTGAATCAAACAATCAAATGACAGTCCTTGACTAGCACTCATCGAGTTGTCGGCTATGTGCTAGCCGAATCAACCAATCAAATTACATATCTTGACTAACACTCATCGAGTACTCGGGCATGTGCTAGTTGAATCAAACAATCAAATGACAGTCCTTGACTAGCACTCATCTAGCAGATCATCCTAACACAGAGTACTCGACCATGTGCTAGCCGTATAAACAAATCAAATTACACCTCTTGACTAACACTCATCGAGTTGTCGGCTATGTGCTAGCCGAATCCACCAATCAAATTACAGCTTTTGACTAACACTCATCGAGTACTCGGGCATGTGCTAGCTGAATCAACCAATCAAATTACAGCTTTTGACTAGCACTCATCGCGTACATGGGCATGTGCTAGCTGAATCAAACAATCAAATTACAGCTTTAGACAAGCACTCGACAAGTACTTGGTGTATTAGGACACACTCTGAATACACTCAATGTCTCCCGCTCTCTAGTCGGACGCCATTCAAAGCCGCCAGACGGCGCTCAATTACCTACCTATAAAAGTAGGCATACTCTTCTTTGTAACTGGTGCGTCCTAATCGGTCACTTACTGTTAGTCCGTGTGTTGATCTGTGAAAATATTAATATTTACTTTAAACATTTTCATTGCCAATAAACATTTATAAGTTACAAACATATACATGTAGTAGTACAAAAGTAACAGAATGTAAAGGCAAAAGGGTATTTTTTTCACAAGTTTTATCAGAAAATGAGCAAACAATATCTCTATGAGCGGTAGATAAGAAGGACAGGTAAAGACACGCACATACTTGAATACTTTAGACTGATATTGAAAATACCCTTAAGATACAAAAGAGCCGCGTCTGGCGATTTTGGGTAATTCAAAAACCTCTAGATAAGGGGCATTTTTCATTTATCTTCTAAAATCCTTTTTTGATACTGAAACTCTACGTTGTGGGTACTCAGAAGAATATTACAACTGATTACCCACAATTAAGGGTTCGGTTGAGATATGATAGAGATATTGTGCGGAAAAGACAAGTCTATATACTACTTCTTGATTTTTGTCTAAAGATGTGTTAATGTCTATATTATATTTGCGGAGTGAACGCAAATACATTAAGACCCCCAAATCGTTGGTCGTGGACTCAAATATATTACCTTCCGACCATATCATAAAGCAAGTTCAGAGAATCGCCGCTAATATCTCGTATCTCTTGTATTAGAATAAGGTCATATCGCAATACTATCTGGAAAACAAAAATAACATATGTATGTGAAACATCAATGTCAAGAAAAAATATGTATGTGAAACATCAATGGCAAAAGAAAATGTATTTTCTTTCTTTTCACAATATAAAATATTTCGGTATGATTAAAACGTTATAGTCATAAAGAAGACACATGCCACACATGAAGGCCTTTTCACCATTTGTTTAAAAGTTATGGTAAATGTTATATAAAGCTGTATCCGTAGACAGGGCAATTATGCTCGAATCATTGGACAGGTAAGCGGTATAGGGTGTGTAAAGTTAGCGTGAGATCGTAGTTCGTACCCCGACCATTGATAAAAACGTAAGTGGTTGACCTGGGTCATTTGAATGGTTGAGCTACGATCTACGACCCAAATCGACAAATTATCTATGGGATTTGAATGGTTGAGCTACGATCTACGACTCAAATCAACCAATACTCTATAAGTTTTGAATGGTTGAGTTAATATCTACGACCCAAATTGACTATTATCTATACGTTTTGAATGGTTGAGCACGACTTAAGACCCAGGTAAACCAACTACGTTTTATCAATGGTTGATCTACGATCTACGCGCTAACGTTACACACCTTATACTTTAGATGCGTCAAAATGTATCTGCATGCGGAAAAAGGTTTAAACTAACAATTCAAAAATACAGCTTACATCACGAATGACTCTAGCAGTGAAAGGGTCACTCATTTTGGACTTCCCAAAAGTTTTGATGTTGAATGCCCCTATACGAAGAACATACGGCAAAGCGACAACAGCAGTTCGCGATGACTGGATAGAAATCCCGGTGTTGTTTGCTATGATAGCGGCGTCAGCTGAACTTATCGTTAGGCCCACAACGAACAAGGCGTGGATAAGGATTATAACTTTTGAGAGCGACATCACGGTTGTTGCCTGGTTACAGTAAACAAAAACTCAATCGAATAATACATAAACATAGATTATTATTACGTATATATATATATATATATATATACATGCATCTGGTAATACAAAACAATTTAAGAAATAATTCCATGGTAATTTTAACAGAAGATCGGTGTTTAAGATTGAAACACATTTTAACATATATTAGGAATACCACTCTGTTTGGAAAACATTGTAGGGAATTGATATATTGCTCATATAAAACAATGTTAAGAGTGTAGGATAATACCCCGCCCGGGATACTTACCCCCTGGGGACAATTACCCATAGGATCATTACCCCTTAGGATAATTACCACCTAGGATTATAGACGGATATATTTTATTCATGATCAGGAAAAAGGACAAGTTTGCCCAACATACCACATACATATAACACATTTAAGTTTAAACAAAGTCAAATAGCAGACTAATGGCAAAACAATAAAAGGAAAACAATAGATAAATAGATGTATGGAAACAATCTAGAACATTTATATATTCCCCATGAGTGAAGGACTTTTCATTGTTTTTAAAATGTAGAAAACATTGTGGAAGAAAAAAACGTATCTCTGATTGTCAATTTGTTTCGTCTGGTAATATCGATTTAGTTAGTATATGTTCAAATAGTTTAAAAAAATGTACAAAACATTGTGAGAAAAAAACATACCTCTTATTGCCAATTCTTTTCCTCTGGTAATGTCATGTCGATTAAGTATAAACTTCCTATAACAATGGGTTAAACGTTAAAATATAAATATGGAAAGAAAATAGAAAAGTGTCTTACCTCAAGGAACACTGCCGTATATCTGACGTAACATCAACCTTGCTTGGCCTTTGAACGAGTTTATCTTTAACTTTACCCTTTACTACAAAAAAAAACCAAGTCTAAAGCAGACGAATTTAAAAACACGTGTGAAAATCTCCATTTCTAAATGAGAGCTTAATTATTAAAGTTGAAAATAATCATTATGAGCAATTCTACCTTTGTCACAATGTTTTTAAAAGTTGTCTGCTCAAAAGATGCGTTAATATGCATCTACATGTGAGAAATGGTTAATGGTCAAAAGACGGGACATAGTACTAACGCTTCTCCTGATACAGGCATGTTTATGACTCTCATTTTAGTTTATAAAACAAAAAGTGGGAAGTGAAGACTAAACATCCTCCCGATCGTCTTTTGGCTTACACCTTACTGTTGTTGAATTATGGCTTGTATCAAAACGAATTATTTGTTAATCGAACAGGTACCTTGTTAACGCCTATATTTCGCTGATGTTGAAGGGAAGAAGGAAACATGAGATTGTTCAAGGACACCGATTTGGCACTTATGAACAACAGAACTTTACAATCCAAAAGCGAGTTCATGGTATTAATTGAGTCTCAGTCCGGTAATGCTTAATACTCACTCTGTCTTTGTGTCACTTGTCATACGACATAAGGAATAAGACATAATACATAAGTGTATTATGTAAATAAAGGCATCCGAGCCAGAATACAATATACAATTTTCATATATACGGTTAACGTGAGTTGTGTTTCTAGTTATTTTTAGACAGAAATAAAAAATGAGCACTGTTCCCTTTTTCCACAATGCTTTTAGACACCTGCTGCAGAGGAGTAGAGTTGTCTATTAGTATGCAATATGAAAATCAGTACCATGACACAGAAAAAAACCATAAATGGGTTTTTTCGCTTATGGTAACAGGTGTGAGATCTTTTTTTTTTTTAACCCATGGAGCTTTCTGAAATGAAAATGGAAAAATCCATTGGGGCCGCCAATTTGGATATGTATAAAAAGCAGACGTAAAACACAGATTGAAAATTATTGTCGGCTTTTTAATCATTTTTTTTAAAATCGGTATTTTGGGTATGTATAAAATGAGCAGAAAAACACAGATTGAAAATTATTGTCGTCTTTTTAATCATATTTTTATAAATCGATATTTAAGATCATTAAAGTGCTGTGTTATGTGGTAATTAACATTGTACGTAAAGTTAAAAATAAATGGAAATCTGTAAGAAATATGTTTTCCCGTTCGTCAAAAAAACGACAGCATTAGCCTTCTACGCCCGAAACTAAATTGTGACTGTATCGTAGCCAAAGAAGGACGTGACGTCATTTCCGTTACACTTCATCTTGGCGTAACGTCAATGGAGCGACGTCGTTTCCCGCAAAAAAGCGATCAACGGAATCTGCACGGGAAAGACTACACGACAACACAATTCCCGAGGCACTATCAGACAGCCTATCCAAACCACAAATTGAACAACCCAAGGGCCACCGATGCAAACAACTGGAACAACCCCAGGGTCAACGGCACCAACAACTGGAACAACCAGAGGGCCACCGTAATCAACAGTTGGAACAACCCGAGGGTCACCGATACCAACAACTGGAACATCCCGAGGGTTACCCATACCAACAACTGGAACAACTCGAGGTTCACCGACACCAACTACTGGAACAACCCGAGGGTCACCGATACAAACAACTGGAACATCCCGAGGGACTCCAACTACAACAACTTGAAATATCCAGCGGAAACAAACATGGTTTATCTGCCTGTACCTGCAAGTGCTTTAAACAATTTCATGTAAAACATGACTGTGAAAAAAGTCAAAATCAGAATAGTTATTTTACCGACTTAGTGTATCCATCAAATAATGAGTGTTTTAATGATAATGACAATTGTGAACATTATCTTTCTCATAGTTCTGATTACAAAGATAAATGTCGCATTTTTCCAAATAGTAATTATATGGTAAATATTTGTTTAGATAGTTTAGACTCACCTGTTAATGCTAAAAGTTCAAGCAATGAGAGTTTAAATATTGAAAACACTGTACTTAACGGTACTGATTATAGTTCCATTTGTTCTATTTTACCTGTTAATTGTAAACGTTTAAGCAATGAGAGTTTAACTGTTGAAAACACTGTAGTTAACGGTACTGACAATGGTTCCATTAGTTCCATTTTACCTGCAAGTATTACTAGTTTTGACATTAATAGTTTGTCTGTAAATAATAATAGTACCAATAATAGTTCCAACTGTTCAAATGTACCCGTTAGTTTTACTAATTTTGACGATAACAGTTTTTCTGTAAATAATAGTGCTTCTTCTGATATCAATAATTGTTCAAATGATGCTAGTCTACATGATGTTCTAAACCCGGTTACACACAATTCATTGGATCATTCATTAAGCACAGATGGTATTGAGTCATGGTTATTAGTTAAAGGACTCCATATTGTGCATCTCAACATTCACTATGTTCTTCCAAAGTTAGATGAAATTCAAATTATTCTGTCACAAAACTTCAGTATTGAATGTTTATGTCTTGGTGAAACATTTCTAGATAGTTCTGTACTTGATAGTCAGCTCTCTATTCCTGGTTATTCATTTTTCCGTAAAGACAGACCCTCTCTTGGTGGAGGATTACTTATATATTATAAAAATGATATTTGTTGCTATCGTAGAACTGACCTAGAATCAGAGAATTTAGAAGCTCTGTGGTTGGAGTTTAATTTTTTTAATACAAAGCCAATTCTACTTTGTTATTCTTACAGACCTCCATCGTCTAAAGTAGAATGGATGGATATTTTTTCTGATAGTCTGGATAAATCATTTAATGAAAACAAAGAAACAATTATTCTAGGAGATTTTAACTTTGATTTACTTAAGTCGTGTCATTACTCAAAATCATGGCTTCAACTTATGGAGTCAATGAACTTCACACAACTTGTTAAGTTCCCAACGAGAATCACAGACTGAACTCTAATAGATCATGTATTTACAAATAAACCAGAAAATATCATTGAAATAAACATTCCTTCATATGCTTTAAGTGACCATTTTCCAGTTGCTATTACAAGAAAGTGTAATCATAATATGGTCAAAAAGCCTTTTCATAACCATATTTCATACAGATCAGTTAAAAACTTTAGTGAGGATAACTTTCTCGTCGACCTTTTAAATCAGCATTGGTCAATATTAACCGCCTATGATGATCCAGATGAATGCACTGATTTATTCATAAACATGTTTTCCTCAATTTTACAAAAACATGCACCGCTCAAACGAAAAAGGATAAAGAAAGTAACCCAGCCAAATTGGTTCAATCCTGGCATATTGCAAGCAATAAAACAGAGAAATTACTATCATAAAAAACAAAATGTTCCTTACTATAAATTTATGAGAAAAAGAGTTAAGGAAATTGTCTACAGGGCAAAATATGATTATTTTAATGATCATTTGAACTGTCACAAACAAAATCCTAAACTTCTATGGAAAAGTCTACATGAATTATCGGGTTTAAATAGTGATACCCAAATACCCTGTCTGAATGATAAAAATGGAAATATGATATCTGATCCTGTTATTACTGCTAATCTGTTCAATACACACTTCTGTAATATTCACCAAACTGTTCTTGTTGACAAAACAAAAACTTATACACCATCAGATTATTTTATTACAACAATTAAAAATAAGCTTTCTAATGTTGAAAAGTTTACTATACCTTTGGTATCAAAAGAATTTGTTGAAAGCCAATTAAAATCCCTCGATACTTCAAAATCCACTGGAGTAGATAATTTAAATGCCAAATACCTAAAGATATCTGCTTCTTTAATAGCCCCAACTCTTAAACACATGTTTAATTGTAGTTTCCATTCAAATAAATTTCCCAAAGCTTTCAAAATAGCAAAGGTTATCCCTATATACAAAAAAGGAGATAAGCATGACCAAAATAATTACAGACCAATCTCTATCCTACCAATTATTTCATTAATCTTAGAAAGACATGTGAGTAAGCATTTAAAAACCTACCTTGAAAACAATCAGTTATTTTATCATAGACAATCGGGCTTTCGAGAAAATCACTCTTGTCAAACGGCTCTTATAAAGATTATAGACGACTGGATCACAGCTATAGACAAGAACGAAATTGTTGGCACTCTATTTCTTGACCTATCCAAGGCCTTTGATTTAGTTAACCATGATCTATTACTGCAAAAACTTTCAATGTATGGGTTACATAATAATGCTATAGACTGGTTTAAGTCATATCTTAATACTAGAATTCAAAAGACATTTATCTCTGGAGAACAATCAACTCCCAGTAAAGTCGAAGCTGGCGTGCCTCAGGGTTCTGTCCTCGGACCGATACTATTCTTGATCTACATTAATGATTTGCCCTTAGTTCTTTCCCATTCAGTTGCTGATATATTTGCAGACGACACAACACTGTCAACTCAAAGCAAGTCTCTCGACGTAGTTGTTTCCTCACTTACCAATGACTTATTACAAGTAGATCAATGGTGCCAACTTAATCACATGTCCGTTAACTCTGATAAATCAAAAGTAATGTTTATCAGTTCGAGACATAAAAATCGTGAGATTGCTAAAAATAATCCAGGAATTTCATATCATAACTCAGAAGTTAATTCTTGCTCTAGTGGTAAATTGCTAGGTATTACAGTTAATAACGTTCTTTCGTGGGGCGATCACATTGATACTGTAATAAAGAAATGTAATACATACCTCTATATGTTATCAAAAATCAAATTATTTCTCTCAAATGACAATCGTAAACGTTTTTATAATTCATACATACTTCCACACTTTGATTTTTGTTGTGTTATCTGGGGAAATTGCACAAATAATCTTGAAAACAAACTAGTGAAACTTCAGAAAAGGGCTGCCAGGGTAATCCTTGATTGTGATTTTACCACCCCTTCATCTTTAATGTTTGCTGAACTTAAATGGATGACATTTCCCGAACGAGTTATTTATCAGAAAGCCATTCAAATGTATAAAACATTACGTGGAAATGCCCCTGATTACCTAAAGAAATGATTTACTTTTACATCTGATATCCATGCAAGACTCTTACGTTCAGCAACTTCATTCCAGTTGTATACACCAAAACCTAACTTGGAAATATATCGAAATACATTTACATTTTCCGGTTCATCAGTCTGGAATTCCCTTCCTTCATATATTCAAAACTCAACGTCTATTCAGCATTTCAAATCCCAATATTTACGTTGGATAAACCAATCTTAATTCAATGATAATTGTAGTACAATTGTATTTCATAAAACTATGCACAATATTTAGATCTGTGGCTGTTCTACGATACAGTAATAGACATATCAATTTTAAGTCCATAATTATAATCGCATGTATATTGTAACATAGAGTAGTTCATATATAACACACGTTTGTTCATGTTTCGTTCCATTTTGTTTATGTGTGAGGCCCTCATGGAAGATTGACTTGCATACATGTACTATGTCAAATGAGTGTCCTCTATAAATAAAGCCTTTATTATTATTATTATGTCTCCCCCTGTATACAGGGGAGATATATTGTTTTTGTCCTGGGCGTCTGTCTGTCCGTCTGTCCGAAATCGTGTCCGCTCCATATCTCCAAGACGGCTTGAACGATTTTCATGAAACTTGGCTTACATGTTCACCTCATCAAGGCGACGTGCAGAACACGCGTCTCGACAATATAGGGTCAAGGTCAAGGTCACGCTTGAAGGTCAAAAGTTTGAGGCTTTATTTCGTGTCCGCTCCATATCTCCCAGACGGCTTGAAGGATTTTCATGAAACTTGGGTCACATGTTCACCTCATCAAGGCGACGTGCAGAACCCGCGTCTCGACAATATAGGGTCAAGGTCAAGGTCACACTTGAAGGTCAAAGGTTTGAGGCTTTATTTCGTGTCCGCTCCATATCTCCGAGACGGCTTGAAGGATTTTCATGAAACTTGGGTCACATGTTCACCTCATCAAGGCGACGTGCAGAACCTGCGTCTCGACAATATAGGGTCAAGGTCAAGGTCACGCTTGAATGTCAAAGGTTTGAGGCTTTATTTCGTGTCCGCTCCATATCTCCCAGACGGCTTGAAGGATTTTCATGAAACTTGGGTCACATGTTTACCTCATCAAGGCGACGTGCAGAACCCGCGTCTCGACAATATAAGGTCAATGTCAAGGTCACGCTTGAAGGTCAAAGGTTTGAGGCTTTATTTCGTGTCCGCTCCATATCTCCCAGACGGCTTGAAGGATTTTCATGAAACTTGGGTCACATGTTCACCTCATCAAGGTGACGTGCAGAACTTGCGTCTCGACAATATAGGGTCAATGTCAAGGTCACGCTTGAAGGTCAAAGGTTTGAGGCTTTATTTTGTGTCCGCTCCATATCTTCCAGACGGCTTGAAGGATTTTAATGAAACTTTGGTCACATGTTCACCTCATCAAGGCGACGTGCAGAACCCGTGTCTCGACAATATAGGGTCAAGGTCAAGGTCACGCTTGAAGGTCAAAGGTTTGAGGCTTTATTTCGTGTCCGCTCCATATCTCCAAGACGGCTTGAAAGATTTTCATGAAACTTGGGTCACATGTTCACCTCATCAAGGCGATGTGTACAACCCATGTCTCGACTGTCTGTCTGTCTGTCCGTCCGTCTGTCCGTCCCAAATCGTGTCCGCTCCATATCTCCAAGACGGCCTGAAGGATTTTCATGAAACTTGGGTCAAATGTTCACCTCATCAAGGCGATGTGCAGAACCCATGTCTCGACTGTCTGTCTGTCTGTCCCAAATTTATAGGTTGGAATGTTTTGAGAGATTTTGACAGATATTTGAGGGGAGACATCTGTTTTTTGCAAGCACAATTCTAGTTATTATTATTATTGTATCTACATGAAAGACCCCAAATTCCTATACATGAGGCTATTGACTCACTCATTCAAAGTATAATTATTTATCAAACATTGTGGCAAAAGGATAACTTTCTCATAAGGAGCAATTGTTCTTGTGGCGACAATCTTTTCCTAAATCGTCTCTTGCAAAGGCCTCAGAAACCGTCTCTAATAGGGAAAGGGTTTAGCGGAAATGTGACCCGTTACATAATTTGTTCCAGTCATATTGACTGGTTGAAAAAGGCAGTCGCCAGGTGGCATCTGTTGTGTGTAGGCTTATTGTTACAGACCAGTTTTACCTGTTTGTCCAAGCATTCTATAAATAGCTTGTGTACAGTTGGTCATGGGTGAGGATTTTTGGGCTAGGTGTTCTAGAAGGTTCTGGCAGACGGGGTGAAGGAGAGCCATGAGGTTAGTTGGTTTTCAGGACAGAAAACAGTATTCTTTAAGATGTAAATTATTGAGTCTTGGTATTTGAATACGTACTTTTGGATGTTGTTGTAAAACAGAAGGAACAGTTAATTAAGTAAATCAAAGTGCTCATATACAGATATTGCAGTTTACTTAGGATGGTTTAAAATGTGATTTGGATATTATTGTGAACAATATGGACACTGATAAGACGTTTTATAGATTAAGAGTTTAACAGGTATTTGTAATTGATATGTGAAACTGTGGAATTGTAATCCTGTAATAAATATGTTTAGGTTTAATATTTAGTTGCTGAGTTTATCAATATCGACTTGCGTAATAATAATTATTACGTAATTATTTCTGTTACTTTGAGCCGTAACGAAATTGTTACTCATATACCCCTAGGCGTCGTAACAGAAATTGGGGGCTCGTCCGGGATCTGATTTTGATCCGAATCAGAGAAAATTATTTTAGAATATATACAACTTGTGTTTTTTAAAACAAGTCAAGAGTTTTCATAGATATTGTTAAACCAGCTAACCTCATGTTTTTTTTTTTTGTAAACCTAACCTCACCTAGTCTCCTAACCTCATAAAAGCAACATTCAATATGTCATCGTCTTTTGACTTAGATGTTTTTGTTAAAACGCCTACCCTGGAAAGTTTGAATTCAGTGAAAAAGAGTGACTTATTGACTCTCGCACATCATTATAAAATATCACAAGCAAAATCACAAATGCGAAAACAGGAAATAAAAAATATTCTAATTCAGTATTTTGTAGATGAGGACATTTTTAAAGTTGATGCTTTATCTTCCGTTCTGGATATTAATTTGGACTATAAGTTGAGGGAAGTAGAAATTCAAAATAAAAAAGAATTGGAGTTTAAAAAATTAGAAAGCGAAGAAAGAATGCTTTTACGAAAGGGACAAATAGAAATTGAAATTAGAAAAATAGAAATTGACAGAGAAATAAAATTACGAGAATTAGAATTGGCTGGCGCGGCGGCAAAACAATATGACTCATATTCTAGTAAATTCGACGTTACAAGACATATTCGGTTAGTACCGACTTTTCAAGATAAGGAAGTAGACAAATATTTTCTTCATTTTGAAAAGGTAGCTGAAAATTTGAATTGGCCAGTGGAGTACTGGACTTTGTTATTACAGAGTGTTTTGATTGGCAAAGCACGTGATATTTATACACAATTAACTGTAGAACAAAGTTCATCATACCAGGATGTTAAAGAATTAATTCTGAAAGGTTATGAATTAGTACCTGAAGCTTATCGACAAAAATTTCGAACATGTAAAAGAGAAAATGAGCAAACGCATATGGAATTTGCTCGAGAAAAAGAACAATTATTTGATAGATGGTGTTCATCTAAGAAAATTGGTGAAAGTCAAGAAAAATTGAGACAACTTATGTTAATTGAAGAATTCAAAAGGTGTATTAACACTGATATTAGGACTTATTTAGATGAAAAGCAGGTTGAGAGTTTGTACGATGCTGCACGTTTGGCCGATGACTATTCTTTAACACATAAAGTTTCATTTGTTAACAAATCAAATTCCACATTTAGCGAATCTCTTCCTTCACAAAATGGTAGTAGTGTCTGTAGTACATATAGTAATAACCAGCCATACCATAACACCCCATCCTATACTCCATCGCAGTGGGGAAGGACTGATCAAAAACCCTTATCTTCAGTTACGTGCAATTATTGCAAACGAAAGGGTCACCTTATTTCCGAGTGCTTCTCTTTAAAAAGGAAGCAACAAGAGGGAGTTAAGCCTACCGGTTTCACTTCTTTAAGGCTTAAACCACAATCTTGTATTTATAATAATACGATATGGGACTTCGAGCAGCCTAAGTCTGATTCTATTATGGAGATGTATGAACCTTTCATGTCTGAAGGTTGTGTATCATTAAAATGTGATTTATCAGAGCCTACTCCTATTAATATTTTACGAGATACCGGAGCTTCTCAATCTCTTATATTAGCAAGTGTTCTGCCTTTTTCTGAGAAAACTTTTTCTGGAACAAACGTTCTTATTCAAGGGGTAGAGTGTGCTGATATGTCTGTCCCGCTCCATAATGTTTATTTGTCCTCAAATTTGGTTACTGGCCCTGTGGCTGTTGGTATTAGAGCATCTCTACCATTTAAAGGTGTCCATTTAGTGTTAGGCAATGACCTAGCAGGATATAAGGTCGTGGTAAATCCACTTGTAACTGACACTCCTTGTGTTGATCAAACTTCTGACCCAATTGAACAGGAATATCCTGATCTTTATCCCTCGTGTGCAGTTACTCGAGCTATGGCAAGAAAAAACATAGCTAATGATTTGATTAAAAGTGATCAGATTTGTGATTCAGACATTAATTTAGCTGATACTTTCATAGGTCAGTTATATGATACAGAGGTTAAACAATCTCGTATTCCCAGACTGTCTGAAAAACAGACAGACTTTGTTGACAATTTGCCAATGTCCGATAATTCTAACCTTAGGTCAAATAAGCAAGGTTATGACACGCTGTCAACGTCACAGCTTATTCAGGAACAAAACAATGACCCTGATATTTCTCACTTCTTTCAAAGAGCGGTAAGTGAGAACGAAACTTCACAGGTTCCAGTTTGTTACTTTACCAAACACGGTATTCTTATGAGAAAATGGCGTCCACATGATGTCGCTGCTGATGATGAATGGACTGTGAATTATCTAATCGTAATACCAAAGTTGTATCGTCAAGAAATACTTAGTCTGGCCCATGATACTGCTATGTCTGGCCATTTAGGTGTTAAAAAGACCTATCATAAGATTTTGAATCATTTTTACTGGCCTTGTCTAAAAAAAGATGTGTCACAGTATTGTAGGTCTTGTCATACTTGTCAAATGGTTGGAAAATCCAATCAAACTATACCCAAAGCAGAACTTCAACCTATTCCCGCGTTTGATGAACCATTTAGTAGGGTACTTGTTGATTGTGTTGGTCCCCTGCCTAAAACAAAGTCAGGTAATGAGTATCTTTTGACAATTATGTGTGCTTCAACACGATTTCCTGAAGCTATCCCACTTCGTAATATAAAAGCGAAGTCTATCGTGAAGGCTCTTGTGAAGTTTTTCACATTCGTTGGTCTTCCTAAATCAATACAGTCTGATCAAGGATCAAACTATATGTCTGGTATTTTCCAACAGGTCATGCTTGAGTTAGGTATTAAGCAATACAAATCATCGGCCTATCATCCCGAAAGTCAAGGTGCTTTGGAACGTTTCCACCAGACATTAAAAACTATGATTAGGTCATATTGTTTTGATACCCAGAAAATAAAAGACTGGGATGAGGGTATTCATTTACTCTTATTTGCTGCCAGAGAATCTGTTCAAGAATCTCTTGGCTTTAGCCCTTTTGAACTAGTGTTCGGACATACTGTCCGCGGACCATTGAAACTTCTGAAAGAGAAATTCCTATCAGAAGACAATACATCTATTAATTTATTGCAATATGTGTCTGATTTTAGGACTAGACTGTCAAATGCTTGCGAGGTAGCTCGTTCAAATCTTAAATCGGCTCAGTGTAAAATGAACGTTAGGTATGATGAACATACTGTGCAGCGCAGTTTTAAACCTGGTGATAAGGTTCTTGCTCTACTGCCAATTCAGAAAAATCCTTTACAAGCAAAATATTTTGGTCCGTATACTGTAGAAAAGAAGGTTAGCGATTTAAACTACATAATAAACACTCCAGGGAGACGCAAACAAAGGCAACTATGTCATATAAATATGTTAAAACAATACATTGATAGGGTTAGTACAGTTTCACAGTCAGTAAATATTGTTAACGCAGTACCTCGAGAACGAAGTGTTAGTAATGAGCAACCTGATGATGAACAAACATGTAGTGACTCACAACCTGTCGATGAACAATGTGAAATGCCTGATCCGGGATCTGTGAAACTACAAAATTCAGACATTCTGAGAAATCTAGACCAGAAACTTTCACATCTTGAACCATCACAGAGAAATGAACTGAAACAATTGATTAAAAAGTATGAGCACATATTTACGGATATACCAACAAGAACGGACACAATATTTCATGATGTCGATGTTGGAGATTCTATACCAGTTAAACAACATCCGTATAGACTGAATCCAACAAAACAGCAATATTTAAAAGAAGAAATTAAATATTTGTTGGAGAATGACTTTATTGAACCAAGCAATAGTGAATGGAGTTCACCATGCATTCTAGTTCCGAAACCGGACAACACCTACAGAATGTGCACTGACTACCGAAAAGTTAACAGTGTAACGAAAACAGATTCTTTTCCAATAAAGCGGATTGACGATTGCATTGACAAAATCGGAAATGCAAAATATGTGACTAAGTTTGATTTGTTAAAAGGATTTTGGCAAGTTCCACTAACAGAAAGAGCCAAAGAAATCTCTGCATTTGTGACTCCAGAAGGGTTATTTCAGTATAAAGTGATGCCTTTTGGTATGAAAAATTCGCCAGCGACATTCCAGCGCATGGTAAATAGGATAATCTCTGGTATAGATGATTGTGACGCGTACATCGATGATGCCATCATATACAGCGACAGATGAGAAGATCATCTACAGACAATCGAGACAATTTTTGAAAGACTTAGTGTTGCAAAATTAACTGTTAATCTTGCTAAAAGTGAATTTTGTCATGCTTTTGTAACATTTTTGGGTCATGTTGTAGGTCAAGGTCAGGTTAAAACTATTGAAGCTAAGGTCGAGGCCATTTCTGAGTTTCCAGTACCAACTAGTAAAAAGCAACTGATGCGTTTTCTTGGTATGGCTGGTTATTACAGAAAGTTTTGTTGTAATTTTTCAGTAATTGCAGAACCTTTGACAAATTTACTAAGTAAAAGGTCAACATTTTTATGGTCTGAAAAGTGTCAAATAGCTTTTGATCAACTGAAAGCAGTAGTTCTTGCTGCACCAAATTTTGACAAACCATTTATGTTAGCTGTAGATACCAGTGACGTTGGTGCAGGTGGTATGCTTTTTCAAGAAAGTGATGATACTGAACACCCTGTATGTTATTTTTCAAAGAAATTCAATAAGAGTCAAAGGAATTATTCGACAATTGAAAAGGAATGTCTTTCCATGATTTTGGCTATTCAGCATTTTGAAGTTTATTTAACTTCAGCACTTTCACCAATTGTTGTCTTCAGTGACGATAACCCTTTAACTTTCATTAACAAAATGAAAAATAAAAATCAGAGATTGCTTAGATGGAGTTTGGTGTTGCAAGAATACAACATTGAAGTAAGACATATTAAGGGAAAAGACAATTTGATTGCTGATGCACTATCACGAGTCTAAATAAGACTTTCGGAAGTTTATGTAGTTGTTTAGTATGTATAGTGTTTGATCTGTATAGTGATTATGTTCTCAGAATGTCTGATTATGTATGTATGTATGTATTCAAATGACCAATCGAAAAGAAAGCTTTATTACATAAATCTTTCTTTTTCTTGATGAGGGGAAGTGTTGTGTGTAGGCTTATTGTTACAGACCAGTTTTACCTGTTTGTCCAAGCATTCTATAAATAGCTTGTGTACAGTTGGTCATGGGTGAGGATTTTTGGGCTAGGTGTTCTAGAAGGTTCTGGCAGACGGGGTGAAGGAGAGCCATGAGGTTAGTTGGTTTTCAGGACAGAAAACAGTATTCTTTAAGATGTAAATTATTGAGTCTTGGTATTTGAATACGTACTTTTGGATGTTGTTGTAAAACAGAAGGAACAGTTAATTAAGTAAATCAAAGTGCTCATATACAGATATTGCAGTTTACTTAGGATGGTTTAAAATGTGATTTGGATATTATTGTGAACAATATGGACACTGATAAGACGTTTTATAGATTAAGAGTTTAACAGGTATTTGTAATTGATATGTGAAACTGTGGAATTGTAATCCTGTAATAAATATGTTTAGGTTTAATATTTAGTTGCTGAGTTTATCAATATCGACTTGCGTAATAATAATTATTACGTAATTATTTCTGTTACTTTGAGCCGTAACGATATTGTTACTCATATACCCCTAGGCGTCGTAACACATCATAAACGGGCTGATCTATTTGCTTCTTTACCATAATGCAGGTGATCGATTAAGGATCATCTTGGCCCTCATGTTTTAACCTCGTTCATTATAAATGTATTCCTTGGTTTTCTGAAAGTCTTTACTTTATTATTTTCTGTTCAAATAATAGACAACAGCAATACGAATTCCAAATATGTTTGATAATGCAAGAAACATGACATTAACATTATTATTGTCTAGTCAATTACTTATAAATCCTTTTTAATGGCCAAAGTATGCTCTTTAATTTTTGTTTATAATTATCTTGCGGTTTTTTCGTAAATAGGTAGCACCTATAGATATATTAAGATTCTACCATAATAGCTTATATACATGTAAAAGTAGCTATTTTTCGTATTTTCAGTTCATTTGTTTGCATACTTGAGGATATAAAAACTTATAACTTAATGACAATACATATTTAAGCTGATTCAGTCCTTTGTGAAAAATTACATATAAACATGAAATCCGCTCTGCAAAACCCAACCGTTTGGCAGTTTACGACAAGTGTAGATGAAGATCAAAGATGATGATTCCGATCAGAAAATGTTATTCTAGGCAACCTCAATAGTAAACACGAAAGATACTGACCAGTCTACACGCATGGTGGTCCGTTTTACTACACATCGTGATGATGGTAACGACCACTACAAATGAAAGATGATGGTAACGACCACTACAACTGAAAGATGATGATGACAACAAATCCTGATGATGGTAACGACCACTACAACTGAAAGATGATGATGACAACAAATCCTGATGATGGTAACGACCACTACAACTGAAAGATGATGATGACAACAAATCCTGATGATGGTAACGACCACTACAACTGAAAGATGATGGTAACGACCACTACAAATGAAAGATGATGGTAACGACCACTACAAATGAAAGATGATGGTAACGACCACTACAAATGAAAGATGATGGTAACGACCACTACAACTGAAAGATGATGGTAACGACCACTACAAATGAAAGATGATGGTAACGACCACTACAACTGAAAGATGATGATGACAACAAATCCTGATGATGGTAACGACCACTACAACTGAAAGATGATGATGACAAAAACTACTGATGATGACGACAACAAATGATGATGATGGTAACGACAACTAAACATGTTGATGATGATGACGACGACAAATTGTAATGATGGTAAAGACCATTACACATGTTGATCATGATGACGACAACAAATTGTAATGGTGGTAACGACCACTACATATGTTGATCATGATGACGACAACAAATTGAAATGATGGTAACGACCACTACACATGTTTATGATGATGACGACAACAAATAGTAATGATGGTAATGACCACTACACATGTTGATGATGATGACGACGACAAATAGTAATGATGATACGACCACTAAATATTAAAGATGATGATGATGACGAGCGATTAATTGTGATGATGGTAAACGACCACTACGAATGTTGATGATGATGATGACCACATATCGTGATGATTGCAACGACCATTACAAATATTGATAATGATGACAACGACACATTGTTATGATGGTAACAACCATTACAAATGTTGATGATGATGACGACGATAAATCGTGATAATGGTAACAACCACTACAAATGTTGATGATGATGACGACGACAAATCGTGATTAGTGTAACAACCACTACAAATGTTGAGATGATGATAACGACAACAAATAGTGATTATGGTAACAACCACTAAATATTATAGATGATGATGATGATGACGACGATTAATTGTGATGATGGTAACGACCACTACAAATGCTGATGATGATGATGACGACGACAAATCGTGATAAGGGTAACAACCACTACAAATGTTGATGATGGTGATAACGACGACAAATAGTGATGATGGTAACAACCACTAAATATTATAGATGATGATGATGACGACGATTTATTGTGATGATGGTAACGACCACTACGAATGTTAATGATGATGACGACGAGAAATCGATATAAAGTTGAAAATTTAAGCCTTAAGCCTACTTAGCCTCAGATGATATAACGACTTAACCGCATACAACAAATTCGCAGAAGACAAAATTGAAAGAATACAAGCAAAATCATTAAATATCTCTATAAAGGTCACTCAATTATTGCGCTGGTGCATCAGAACCAGCGCATATATTGGTTGTGTTTAGAACTATCACCGGTGCAATGGGCATGCGCCGTATTTTACCGTCAGCTGTGGGATATTTCCGTAGCAATTCGTCACTAAACTGGTTCTCGATCGAGTTAGCAATAGAAGATTAAGATTAGTGAACCAGTCTATTTATATGCGAATAGTGTTTTTAAAATTAAAATGTAAATTAAAATCATAGATTTTTGATAAAAGGAAAGTGGGAATATTTTCATAAATGCGAATTTATTGTGCTAAATTTTGCAATTTCAAGAATATATTAAGGAAAAGATAGACGCGCATGCGCAGAAAATGTTTACAACATTTTTTGGAAATCGAGGTCAACACGTTGGGAAAGGTATTTTTGTTTTCGTTTTACGTATTTAACTCAAAAACTATTGTTATCATATATTTATATCATATATTTAAAAGCGGGTTTCGTGTTTTTCGAATCAAACAGTATTTCTTAAGCCATGAAATGCTGATTCCCGCGCCAATTGCTGCATCTTGCAGCAACTCTTGTACACTATAATGACACTTTATAAAAATACGCTTAAAATAGAATTTCGGTAACCCTTTACCTACAGTTTATAAAAAAATAAACATGAACAAAAATTAAAATTTGATATATTTTTTAAAAATGTCTGATTTTATCGAATAATCGAACCATGATATAGTATTCGAATATTCGAATATTTATTGCCATCTCCAAAAATGTTAAACATATTATTCATGAGCGCAAAGAGCTTTTAGCTTGTTTATGGATATATAGCTTACACACTGTTTATAGCAAACGACTCTCGATTCATCACTGAGATTGAAACACAAACATCCATTTCATAACTGCAGAATTTGTTCTTGCGGAACAATGCATAAGGAAATCGCTTTCTCCCAATGTAGCTAACAATGTTTCCCACACTTCTTGGAAACACTTTTCGAAGTAAAATCCTTCTATAAAGTTATATTTTGTAACCGAGTTGGAGATAAATCGAAAATATCTTGATTCAATCGGGACTAATATAGAGTTGCTGAGATGTTTTCTTAAAATAGTTTATATAATTGAAATTAACTGAAATTAATAATACAGACCAAAAAAAAAAAGCTTTTTTAGATCTTGATTCTTGTTAGATCATGACAAAAGATGCTGAGCCCATACATTTAACTCGTTTTCAAAAGTTTCGGGAAAGGCTTAATTACAGGGTCATTTGTGCACAAAATGAGAAATTTGGAAATAAAAAAATGGTTGCTTCAGACAGGGTATTGCTAAACAAAAGTTGACTTTAGCACAGGTGTGACGGTATATGAAATAATTTCAGGGACAGACTCACTTTCAAGTCAACTTTCTTCAGTTATGCCAGAGCTATATCCCCTTAATTAGTGAAATTTAGTTTGATATGATTTGTCTGATCTCTAACTGGATCACTCCTAACCTAATCCAGGGATTGTAAGTTCGAACCCTAGCACGGCCAACATTATTTCCGACGATTGACGAATGTCACTTTGACAAGCGGCATTCGTCTTCCACCAATGGGCTAACAGTCTTTGTGGTAAAGTAGCCAGTTGCTTCGAAAGAATGTTGTGTGGGGTAGTCAGTAATGGTGTGAGAAAGCCAGGAAACACAGTATAGAACCTGATGCTACAATAAATGTATCAATAGGAGCAGGTCTTCCTTTGCAAATTTGTTGAATGTTGGAAAGGGTTGTTCAGTAGCCTGTTGTTTATTGACTGTTGATAACCATTTTACTGTCTGAAATCACTTTTTGTCGAGTCTGCTTTTGGTGAGCTCGACATATGGCTGTGAGTGTGTCCGTGCGTTCATGAATCTGTCTGTCCGACCCGCATCTTAACCATGCATTATAGGATTTCTAAGAAAAATAGGCACAAAAGTGCACCATGATGAGATGGTGTGTCGTGCACAAATTGCAGGCCTGTACCTCACATGTTAAGGTCACTCGTAGAGTTCAAAGGTCAAAATGAGTACTGTTTGATAGATCTGACTTCTCCGGCCCGGACATTGTCAATAATTTAGACACTTTGCTTGTAGGAATCAACAGCTTTCATTTCATTTACGTTTTCTGGAACCATTAACTACTATGTCATCACTAGGATAATTCTTGGTCCTGTTGATTTTAATATCTGCATGTGGATACATGTAATCCGAGATATTTCTTGTTACTTTGCAGGATTTTCTACACGATCGCCACTACGGTGCATTCGGTGCTTTGATTATTAATGACGTCAACATGATGTCGTCGGCAACAGTTGGACAACCATATTTAATACGGTTTAGTTTAAGGCAGTCATTCACTAACGTCTAATTTATTCATGAGATTATTGATATATATTTTAAAAGTACATTAATGCACTGATTATTTGTCCTTGCCTCGCGCCTTTCCTGATCGGAACTAGTCTGATACAATACAGTCTGATCTGACACAACTAAACATATCTGTCAATAAACTCCGGATAAATTTAATAAACCTTTTGCCCATACCGTTTTGGTATAATTTGGTATAATTTGTTCATCATTAGATCGTGGTCCACGTGTTCAAACGCCTGTTTTACGTCTAAGTAACATGTAATAAAGTTTTAAACTATTCTCAATGGCAATGATTCACAAACCATAAAATATGTTATTGCGCAACTTTAATTTCTTTGCATCCGCCCTGAAACAATTCAGTTCAATTGTACTACCCATATAACTTAATAACACATTTTCATAAAGTTTTAGGATCGTGGGGCGGAGTGAAATCGCGCGGTACGAGTTAGGGTCATATTTCTTATTGTTTCCTCCCTTGTAAATTGTAGTGATTATCCCCCTTTTCAAATTTACTGGACAATAGGCAAATTCTTTCATAGCATTAAATAGTTTTCTTAGGACCTGCAGTAATAATGTATGCACTTGATCATAACCACAAGCCTTATTCTTTTTACAAGATGTCAATGCAGATTTAACACCTTCTACTTTAAAAACGAGTTCGTTACTACATAACATACATCGATCATTCTCATTGTTCACTGCATAAATGACACTTTCTGCATTTTCCACATTATCAGTTTCGTCACAGGTGTATAGTTCTTTAAAATGATTTATCCATCCGCAGTTAATTTCTTCTGGTGATTTACATTGTTTATCTTTAAAGTGGACATGAAACCGTTTCAACATGTCGTAAATACTGAACGAATCAGAAATTAAGCATAAAATAATTACATTCATCATTGAAAAAAAAGAGGAAACTCTTCGTTTTTATGCTTTTATAAGGCTTTAAACTTACCGCAGCCGCGAGTCGAAATCGATTTTGTTTGTCAGTTGACAAATTCGGTGTGACGTCAATCCAGACCGTTGCTTTCTAGATTACACTTGCCTGTATAGAAATTGAAGACAATTTATAGTTTAATTAACATTGTTTTCATGATACGGAATTTAAATCCCAAGTGGAAGAGATTCTTGCGATATAAAAACGAGTGCGCCATAGAGTTTTTGTATGCAAGAATCTCTTTCACGAGGGATTTAATTCCCAAATCATGAAAACAATGTTTATTAAACTATATATTATATACTCGGCGATAATTTTCGTTTTTAAACGACAATACCCCTGTGCAGCTCATTTATTTTTAGCTCAGAAGCGGAGAGATCTGAATGACGTAATCTGCCAGTTTTGCAGTGACGTCACTACGCGCGCACCGACAAATGTGTACACTGATTGAAATAAATGTGTCATGTCGATTCAAGCTCTTATTTGCGGATTTAAAAGTGCAATTGTGGATTATTTAACTGTTTATCATGAAAATAAAGTGTTAAGTAGTGAATACGGAGCTTAAAAGTGTTTTAAAAGAGTAGTCCGAAAATCCAGCTTGTGAGCTATATCGCACACTAGGCGATATTGCTCAGTAGACAATCAAAGTACAAAGTACTGAAGGTAGAATTGCGATCGTTTAAGAAGAGATACAGAAGTGCATATATGAATATTTATTTTATCGGTTACCTTCAGGCAAAGTTTATCTATGTGAGAAAGTAGTCAGTGGCTTCGAAAGAATGTTGTGTAAGTACTGGTGTGGGAAAGCCAGGAAAACATGGGTAGGTGCACTGACCGCCGTGATATGACCAAAGCTGTTGAAAGCGGCGTTAAACTCCAAACAAACAAAACAAATCAGGCAAAGTTTCAAGTGTGTAACCCTTTCCAGTGCTGATATTTTGCCTCAACCTGAAACTTTAACCAAAATGTTGACGAACAGACAGACGGAGAGACAGACATCGCCAATCTATAGACCGGAATTGCTAAAGCAATCCGGCCAAAAATAAAAAAAAATCATCAATTTTAGCAGTAAAATCCTGCCAAGAAGTAATGAATTGAGAAAAAAATGTGCCGAGAGGTCCATAATTTCAAACTTGCTAAGATTTGGTCTGTGCAATGAATGTACAAATTGAAAAATGTATTGTTGACATGTATTTTCTACACCATCATTGTAATGTTGTTTATCATAAATAAAATTATTCCTTTTTTTAAATAAACTTTTAATCAAAATGTGTGTCTCAGTGTTGTCTTCTTCAGCAGTTTGACAGAAACAAAGCCTAAATCTGAAATTGTGTCAATGTGTTATTTGTCAACTCTGTCCCATAAGTTTTGCTTGTGATTTGAACTCTCATAAAAAAAGCACGGAAAGGGACAACTTTCCCAACTTTGATTAAATATGTTTTCAATTAAATTTTTGTCATTATTATTTAAGACGGACATTATATACTAGAATAGCCAACTGACTATCATTTGAAAAGGTGTTTCTTATTTAAACCTTTCCCACTTGCATACGTAATTGCAGCCGACGACTTTTGAAAACATTGATGCAGAAGAAGAAATTGCTCATAACAAGCTTTCTCCTTTTGCAACAATGTTTTCAACTATATTCAATGATTACACTTCCAATAAATGTGATTTTCTGTATCTTTGCTCAGATTTTTTTTAATTCGTCTGCTGCAGAGTTTTTATATTGTGGGGTGGGTTGTGATTTGTTAAAGGGCAAGCAGGATTGGGAATTGAGTGTTGCACTTATCCTAATGAAACACTCGCCTGCCTGTGCATGTTTTAGCTTAACTTAACTTGTTAATGTTCTTTCCATCATCAACTTAGTCATCTGTTAGTAATCAACTCTATGAACGAAATAATCGCGTCAAAATCTTGAATCGCGTCAAAATCATAACGAACAAACTGTCAAAATCTAATTTTGAACTGTGTAATACAAATTTAGAATAAAAGGATGAATCAGTTATGTTGTAACAACCAATATCCGCGGGTCATTTACCTGATTTTGGCCGAAAGAAATGATCGATTTCTTGCAAGATTTATTCGTTATTCGTTCTGCCTATTATAATCAAAGTATTCTAAACGCTTTATAAACAAGTGATTTAAAGCGCTCAAATCATTTGATGAAATTTGTTTCTTTAGACGCGGACCTTGTCGAAAGCACCTATCCAAAATGCAAATCGTTGTCGAAGGAATAGATGGACTGAGAGAAAGAGAAAGAAAAGGCTTAGCAATGCATACTATCTTTATGAATAAGGACATGAACGAATATGTATGGACTAGCGCCTAGAATTTCGTACTAGCCGATCCTTCATTCCACTCGCTTATGCTAGCGGGCGAGTGGATGTTTACATCTCTGCCGAGAGGGAAAAAAGGGTTACAATTTACAAAGGGTAATTGCGCGGTGCAGTGCTATATTGGCGTAGTGATATCTAAATAATTGTGTTCACTTTAAATATGATATTTACACTTACAAGACTTGTTATTTTCTATTATAAGCTTGAATAATCGGATTTTTTTTCGTTACTCTATGTTTGCTTTTGTGAGCATTCGTAAATTAGTCAAACCAAAGATTGCACTTAATTGTTGGTGGTGAAGGGCATATACATCACGTGACTTCAAACTCACTATGACTATGGCAGCCTCTGCGCATGCGCAAGTCTACCAAAAAGCATGTTATAGGTTTTCTCAAGTTGGGAAATCTCTATATTTTATCATTGAGTATATAATATAAGCGTGTAATACATAGTAAATGTCAATATCGGCATATTTTTTGGTTTATTAGTTTTATAATACTTTTCATTGCGTTTGCGCGAATATTTATCTTTGTATGTTGAATTTATCAGGGTCTATAATAGACCCTGTATGAATCAGATTATTGATACGGACCTGGTCGCTTATAGTATAATCAATAAAAAAAAAATAACATCAAATGTCACATATTTATCTTGAATCAGACCTAGCGAGACAATAATATCCTACCGAAGAAGATTGCCATGCATATACACACACTTGTGTCATAGAACAAAAACTGGAGTTATTTGACTGAAATAGGCTTGTATAATGATGCTTTCAAATTGTTATAATAGTTTGTTCTGTTTTGAAAGGGATTTAAATAAGAGAACGTGAAATTGTTCTTTGTAAGAAATGTTTTCTCTTTTTCCACTTTGAAATAACAACAAAACCGGAAGCGTTTAATTCGGATTTAAGGACAATTATTCTAAGTGTGACACTCTTATGCAATAATTAATTCATACAACTTAGCATTAGTCTAGGCATAATTAACCATAGAGCAATCAACGTGACTGAAAGAGTAATTATTGAAAATATTGGGGGGAAATTTAGTAGTTGCTCGTTATGAGCTATTAGCCGTCTTGCGGCAATATTTATAAAAGTCGTCTGCTACAGGTACGTCAAGAGTGGGAAAGATAGATACAAGGTTGTACCCTAGCTCTTTTCGAAAAGACCCATTGGTATAGCACCGATACCCGCGAGTTTTCCCCTGAAAATGACCAGTACTTGACCTCTAGTAGAGTGGGAGACGCTTAAAAGCACTCCTAAAGTTTCAAGGAACCGGATCGGGATTTGAACCACAGACCTCTGGATTGACAGAGAGAAAATAGCCTAAAATAACAACTAAACTATAAAAGCTAAGTATCGTTTTTTTTTTTTTTTTTAATGTCTATTAGAACAATATTCTGTCAACATTCTTCACGAACTATCAAAATATTCACAGTAATCTATACTATCTGCATATGCGTAAAGGCTGAAATGACGTCACAGCTCGGTTCGCCTTATCGTGATTGTTTGCAAAGATAAATCACACAACTTTGACCATGTATATCTTCCGTTTTAATGTGATCATTGGGATATCCTCTTTACATGTATATAGAAAATGTCTTTTATTTTTTAATTTCCCTTTCAAATCTCAATTTAAAATCATTTCAAATAATGGGTGCGCCTTTGATTTTCGTTTTTTATTAATTAAATAAAATGCGCAACGATCGGCCTCCGCGGTATTTTATCAATTTCCTGCTCTAAGTGACCGTTATATTGTTGTACACTTTGTCTATGCGACTTACGAAACTTGCGTTTTACTGTTTTATACTTTAAATAAGTAACATGATCTGCGAATGATTTATTTTTATTTATCCAATGTTTACGCTTATATTTTATCTGTTTATGCAAACAGGAAAGGTTTTCATTCCAATAAGGTTTTATATGAGGTTTATATGTCGACCTAGGAAAACATTTCAAATTGGCGTATTTTATAAGACTAACCAATTTTTGGCCTGGGGCTTTAGCCCCTGGTTATAGTACCATTTTTTCGGAGTTGGCAGCATGCCAATTGATGTTAGCAACAAACAACTCATGCAAAAAATGCGCGAGAAAAATAGTTCATCATGGATTCAACACAACTGCATTTAAAAGGTTAGGATCTCACCCATAAATATCATTTTAATGTTGTTGGAACATCAGTGAAAAAATTAATTAAGGCTTGAGTACTCCAATATAAGTTTAAGAAATGTTTTAGAAATTAATGCGCCGAGAGGTCAAATACGGACGCTTGCTAACATTATTAACATTCGCGAAGTCACGTGAAATATACAGTGGCGGATTAACCGGGGGCCGTAGGGCCCACGCGTCGAAAATTGTATGGTAAACAAAAAAAAAAGCGTGGCAAATGTAGTCGCGGATTTAGCGGGGGGCCATAGGGCCAGTGCCCGAACCCCCATCCCACGAAAGAAGAACGATATAGTGCCAACAAGGTCCTTCTGTTTTCAAATTGGCAGTTTAATAAAATTTACTATTTTTGACATGATCTTTCAACTTCTTGACAATAAATACATAAACATAAGCTGCAATTGCTTTTTCCTTTGACATTTCCCCTACGTCTCCAACCTTCCAGCAGCCCCCAGGCCGTCAGCACTGCAGTGCTTTGATTTATAAACGCAGTCAATATCCTCGTAACTTAAGATTTTTTTCTGTTTTACATAACTCCAGATAATGGAGTCATTGTCATGATTAACTGCTTTTCTTGTGACATTGACTGGATAATCAATCACACTAATCCTGGACGATGTGCAGAAACGTTCAAAGAGTGGTCTTCGTGAATCTTACATGTCCTTACATTGGTTATACCAACTGATTGCATTAATATATAATCGATCGGAATTTCTCTTTCACTATTGTACGGGACATTGCTATATTTTGAGCCTTTAAATAAATGGAGGCAATTCACGGGAACTTAGTCTAATGATATGAGGGATTGACACAATAGCTTAAACAGTCATCGGCTGCAGATGCGTCGAAATGCGTCTACAAGTGGGAAAGGTTTAACTAAACGGTTTCAGTGATACGAAATCGTAGCTGCTTATTAATTGCATAAAGATAATTTGTCAGTTTGCACCGTTAGCCCTTTGATTGCTGGAACCGATGTTGTGAAGCCTGTACCACAGTTTATAGACCCAGACCAGCCGGCCAATCAGAGAACCGAGCCGTCTTACAATATAGTGTTGCCTGCTCAATTCAATTTTTATTTATCTCGATATTCCTTCATTTTGCTATCGACTTTTCCACATTGAAAGCTTGACATGTTCATTTTAAAAAATCAGGATTGATCGAGGATTAAAAGAACAATTACCATTTCACAAGATGTACATCTATTACCATATTTTCTTTTCAGTATTCATAACATCTGATTGTTTAACCCAAATCTACCACACACCGCAAATATGTGGCAGACGACTTTGTTAACATTTGGATAAAACTATAGGAACTCTCTGTAAATAAAATTACTGTAAATACTTATTGTATAGAGCTGAACACACTATGGGCAATTTCTCCTTTGGTCAAATGGCTACTCTCCTTGGTGTTCAGCGTTGCGGGGTTAGCATTACGACTCAATTCAATTCCAATATTATTTATTGATAAATGGCCACCACCCTTTACATATACAGTAAGCACACAACATTACATTCAGTATAACCAATGAAAATATAAGGAAATAAAACAGGTTAAAGTGAAAATATTAAAGTTCGTTTATCAACATATTTCGTTTCTCCATAGCATAATATAAGAACGTTGAACTATTTGTTAACTCTTCCTCGTTCTTTCTCGTTTAGAGCACATTACATATCTGAATTGTTGGATTCTGGTGATATTTCGCTTGTATGTATTTACGTCTAAGATCAGAAAAAGCTGGACAATTTAATAGGAAATAATAGACGTATTCTATGATATCTTTACATATTGGACAGAACCTATTGTCTAAAATAATGTTACTATAACGTCCTTGTTCTATTGCAATTTTAAATGTCCCAGATCTAAAACATGCTATAGCTCTTCGAAATTTAACATTTTTTATTATATCCAAATAAGGTTCAAATTCGATGGTGTTTTTAAAATTGTTATAAAAGCATAGTTTGGATTGATTGCGACATTTGTTGTACCATATCTGCAAATACTGATCCTTCAGTCTTTGCAGATACTGAGTAACAAAATATTTTTCATTTGATACTGATTGATTTTCCCATGCATAGCCAAATCCATTTTAACATACATTTTTTCTAAGATTCGATACCCAACTTACATAACCCAAAAAATCATACATTTTCAACATATTATAACATTTTTTTTACATATTTTTAAACAATATTTGATTACCTTTTTACAAGTATAAATATATAATGAAAGTCTTCCACAATCACCCAAAACTGGTGCATCTGCTGTTTTTGTTGGTACATACATAAATCGTTTATATGCATTCTTTAGAACTCTTTCCCGTACAATCAAATGACTGTAACTTCTAAGATCAGAAAAAGCTGGACAATTTAATAGTAATTGATAGATGTCTTCTATGATATTTTTACATATTGGACAGAATCTATTGTCTAAGTTAGGGTTATTGTAACCAGATGTAAATGTTCCAGATCTAAAACATGCTATAGCTCTTCGAAATTTAACAATTTTTATTATATCCAAATAAGGTTCAAATTCGATGGTGTTTTTAAAATTGTTATTAAAGCATAGTTTGGATTGATTGCGACTTTTGATGTACCATATCTGCAAATACTGATCCTTCAGTCTTTGCAGATACTGAGTAACAAAATATTTTTCATTTGATACTGATTGATTTTCCCATGCATAGCCAAATCCATTTTCACATACATGTTTTCTAAGATTCGATACCCAATTTACATAACCCAAAAAATCATACATTTTCAACATATTATAACATTTTGTTTACATATTTTTAAACAATATTTGATTACCCTTTTATAAGTATAAATATATAATGAAAGTCTTCCACAATCACCCAAAACTGGTGCATCTGTTGTTTTTGTTGGTACATACATAAATCGTTTATATGCATTCTTTAGAACTCTTTCCGTACAATCAAATGACTGTAACTTGTATGTATTTACTTCTAAGATCAGAAAAAGCTGGACAATTTAATAGAAATTGATAGATGTCTTCTATGATATTTTTACATATTGGACAGAATATATTGTCTAAGTTAGGGTTATTGTAACCAGATGAAATGTCCCAGATCTAAAACATGCTATAGCTCTTCGAAATTTAACAATTTTTATTATATCCAAATAAGGTTCAAATTCGATGGTGTTTTTAAAGTCGTTATAAAAAGCATAGTTTGGATTGATTGCGACATTTGTTGTACCATATCTGCAAATACTGATCCTTCAGTCTTTGCAGATACTGAGTAACAAAATATTTTTCATTTGATATTTAATTTCACATACAATTTTTCTAAGATTCGATACCCAATTTACATAACCCAATGAATCATACATTTTCAACATATTATAACATTTTTTTTTTACACAATTTTAACCGATATTTACATTTTAAATATATAATGGAAGTCTTCCACAATCACCCAAAACTGGTGCATCTGCTGTATTTGTTGGTACATACATAAATCGTGTATATGCATTCTTTAGAACTCTTTCCATACAATCAAATGACTGTAACTTGTATATTTTTACTTCTAAGATCAGAATAAGCTGGAAAATTTAATAGTAAATGATAGACGTCTTCTATGATATGTTTACATATTGGACAGAATATATTGGCTAAGATAATGTTACTGTAACGTCCTTCTTCTATTGCAATTCTAAATGTCCCAGATTTAAAACAAGCTATAGCTCTTCGAAATTTAACAAGTTTTATTATATCCAAATAAGGTTCAAATTCGATGGTGTTTTTAAAGTTGTTATAAAAAGCGTAGTTTGGATTGATTGCGACATGTGTTGTACCATATCTGCAAATACTAATCCTTCAGTCTTTGCAGAAACTGAGTAACAAAATATTTTTCATTTGATACTGATTGATTTTCCCATGCATAGCCAAATCCATTTTCACAAACATTTTTTCTAAGATTCGATACCCAATTTACATAACCCAAAAAATCATACATTTTCAACATATTATAACATTTTTTTTACATATTTTTAAACAATATTTGATTACCTTTTTACAAGTATAAATATATAATGAAAGTCTTCCACAATCACCAAAAACTGGTGCATCTGCTGTTTTTGTTGGTACATACATAAATCGTTTATATGCATTCTTTAGAACTCTTTCCGTACAATCAAATGACTGTAACTTCTAAGATCAGAAAAAGCTAGACAATTTAATAGTAATCGATAGATGTCTTCTATGATATTTTTACATATTGGACAGAATCTATTGTCTAAGTTAGGGTTATTGTAACTAGATGTAAATGTCCCAGATCTAAAACATGCTATAGCTCTTCGAAATTTAACAATTTTTATTATATCCAAATAAGGTTCAAATTCGATGGTGTTTTTAAAATTGTTATTAAAGCATAGTTTGGATTGATTGCGACATTTGTTGTACCATATCTGCAAATACTGATCCTTCAGTCTTTGCAGATACTGAGTAACAAAATATTTTTCATTTGATACTGATTGATTTTCCCATGCATAGCCAAATCCATTTTTACATACATTTTTTCTAAGATTCGATACCCAATTTACATAACCCAAACAATCATACATTTTCAACATATTATAACATTTTTTTTACATATTTTTAAACAATATTTGATTACCCTTTTATAAGTATAAATATATAATGAAAGTCTTCCACAATCACCCAAAACTGGTGCATCTGTTGTTTTTGTTGGTACATACATAAATCGTTTATATGCATTCTTTAGAACTCTTTCCGTACAATCAAATGACTGTAACTTGTATGTATTTACTTCTAAGATCAGAAAAAGCTGGACAATTTAATAGAAATTGATAGATGTCTTCTATGATATTTTTACATATTAGGGCAGAATCTATTGTCTAAGTTAGGATTATTGTAACCAGATGTAAATGTCCCAGATCTAAAACATGCTATAGCTCTTCGAAATTTAACAATTTTTATTATATCCAAATAAGGTTCAAATTCGATGGTGTTTTTAAAATTGTTATTAAAGCATAGTTTGGATTGATTGCGACATTTGTTGTACCATATCTGCAAATACTGATCCTTCAGTCTTTGCAGATACTGAGTAACAAAATATTTTTCATTTGATACTGATTGATTTTCCCATGCATAGCCAAATCCATTTTCACATACATTTTTTCTAAGATTCGATACCCAATTTACATAACCCAAAAAATCATACATTTTCAACATATTATAACATTTTTTTTACATATTTTTAAACAATATTTGATTACCCTTTTATAAGTATAAATATATAATGAAAATCTTCCACAATCACCCAAAACTGGTGCATCTGTTGTTTTTGTTGGTACATACATAAATCGTTTATATGCATTCTTTAGAACTCTTTCCGTACAATCAAATGACTGTAACTTGTATGTATTTACTTCTAAGAACAGAAAAAGCTGGACAATTTAATAGAAATTGATAGATGTCTTCTATGATATTTTTACATATTGGACAGAATATATTGTCTAAGTTAGGGTTATTGTAACCAGATGTAAATGTCCCAGATCTAAAACATGCTATAGCTCTTCGAAATTTAACAATTTTTATTATATCCAAATAAGGTTCAAATTCGATGGTGTTTTTAAAGTCGTTATAAAAAGCATAGTTTGGATTGATTGCAACATTTGTTGTACCATATCTGCAAATACTGATCCTTCAGTCTTTGCAGATACTGAGTAACAAAATATTTTTCATTTGATATTTAATTTCACATACAATTTTTCTAAGATTCGATACCCAATTTACATAACCCAATGAATCATACATTTTCAACATATTATAACATTTTTTTTTTTACACAATTTTAACCAATATTTACAAGTATAAATATATAATGGAAGTCTTCCACAATCACCCAAAACTGGTGCATCTGCTGTATTTGTTGGTACATACATAAATCGTGTATATGCATTCTTTAGAACTCTTTCCATACAATCAAATGACTGTAACTTGTATATTTGTACTTCTAAGATCAGAATAAGCTGGAAAATTTAATAGTAAATGATAGACGTCTTCTATGATATTTTTACATATTGGACAGAATATATTGGCTAAGATAATGTTACTGTAACGTCCTTCTTCTATTGCAATTCTAAATGTCCCAGATTTAAAACAAGCTATAGCTCTTCGAAATTTAACAAGTTTTTATATATTATTTCTAAATGAGCCGGTGCATGAGAAAAAGGTACACGTTGGCATGACTGAACAGTGTAGGTTCAAATAATCGTGTTCACATGCTCAGTCTTACCAGAATATAAACAAGTTGACCCCTCATAACACATATTTGAGCCGTCCCGAGAGAAAACCAACATTGTGCAATCTGCGTAAAGTATCGACCCGGATCAGCCTAAGCACGCCGCACAGGCTAATCCATGCAGACACTTTTCGGACTGCACAGGCTGATCTTGGTCGATATATTACGCAGATACCATAATGTTGATTTTCTCGCGAGAAGGGCTCATTTGTTTTTTAAGATACTTATTTTATTATATTATTGTTTGATTGGAGTTTAACGCGATTTCCAACTTTAGTTCAGTTATATCACGGCAGCCAGCTTACATAACGTTCATTTCATGGGATTCTTTTATCAGTACTACACACTACATTCTTCTCAAGCAACTGGCTGCTTTTCCGAATCAACTGTGTATCCCTTTGATGGAAGACGTATGACGCTAGTCACAATGACTTTTATCAATATTCGGAAAGAACAAAAGACCAATACGGGGTTCGAACTCACCAACCGACAGTTTTGCCGACAGTTTTGCACTTCCAAGAAGTAACACAGATATGAAACATAATGGATTTGGGAAACATCTTGTCGAACTATGTTGTACTATGAATATTCATATTTTAAATGGGCGTTTATGTCAAGACAAAAAGGGCAATATCACGTGTACTTCTGGTAAGGGAGCGTCTGTTGTGGATTATTGTATTGCATCTACAGATTTGTTTCCATTTGTTATTGATTTTGAAATCCTTGATAGAGATGACTCGGATCACTTTCCAGTTAAGTGTACCTTAGAATTTCCCAGCAAAAAAGCTGTAACATCTAAAGGTCTATTAGACAGTAATCTGAACAGAGAAGGCGAACTATTGCACAGCTTAAATAAGTTTTTCTGGGACGAAAGCAAAACTAATCTCTTTGTATCAACCTTTACAATTAAATTTAACTTAACTTATGATACTTTAACTACTTTGATTAAAAGTAATGTGAATGAGATGGTTTCAGTATTAAACCAGTTATATACATCTACAGCTCAGGAATTAGGTTTGAAAGTAAAACATAAAACATATATTGCAGGTAATAATAACAAACAACCTTCATGGTGGGACAGTGAATTGGATTATCTGAAATGTAACAAATACTCTTCGCTAAAGTCATTCAGAAAAAGTAATAAACAGGAAGATCTGAAATTGTATAAGGAAAATAAAAAGATTTTTAAAAATAAGTGCAAAAATAAACAAAACTCTGCCAAGCATAACTGTAAAATTAAATTGATTAATTCTAGAACAAACCCTAGCAAATTTTGGAAGTTAATAAAAAATAATGATGGCAAAACCAAACATAACCCAAATATTTCAGAGTCTATTTGGGTAAATCATTTTTCTTCTCTTTTAACAGGAAATGACACATTTCATTACAATATTGATGAACTTAATGTGAATTACTCGTTATCGAGTGCCATTTTAAATGATGAAATATCTACAAAAGAGACATACGAAGCGATTTGCAAAATTAACCCAAATAAAGCATCCGGTTGCGATGGTATATTGGGTAATTTTATAACTAATACTAAAAGTGTTGTAACCCCAACTTTAACTAAACTATTCAACTATATATTGATGACGGGACAAATGCCACAGCAGTGGTCTGAGAGTATTATCTGCCCGATACACAAATCTGGTCAGATAAATGATCCAAATAATTACAGAGGAATTTCTCTCGTAAATGTTATTTACAAAGTGTTCTCCTCCATTTTAAATAATCGATTATGTAAATGGGTATCTATAAACGATCACATTGATGAATCTCAAGCCGGATTTCGTAAAGGTTATTCTCCAACTGATAATATGTTCACTTTGCATGCTATAATACAAAAATATTTATCGAAAAAAGGCGGACGTATGTATATCATATTTATTGATTATGAAAAAGCATTTGATAATGTTTCACATAAAGCCTTGTTTGAAATTTTGGCACGTAAAGGAATATCAGGTAAATTTCTGAAATTACTATTAAGCATCTACAAGAACAACAACTCTTGCGTCAAAGTCGACGATTCCCGTACTAGTTACTTCCCTTGTTCAAAAGGCACACGACAGGGAGACTTAAGCTCGCCAATGATTTTTGATTTATTTATAAATGATATTTGTGCATATGTCATGAATAAATGTAACTCAGGTATCTTCGTAACCACTAACATTCCTAATATTATAACATTAATGTTCGCAGATGATATAGCGAGTCCAGCTGATACAGTCGTACAATTGCAGAGACAAATAAATGCAATTGAAGACTATTCAAATTCTGTTGGTATGTCTATAAATCTTAAAAAGACTAAGGTCGTAGTGTTTAGAAATGGTGGTCCTCTGAGAAAAAGTGAAAAATGGTTCCTTTACAATAAACCTATTGAAACAGTTTCATTTTACAAGTATATGGGTTTAATTTTCTCCCCTAAATTAAAATGGTCTAAAGCGTTTTTTAGTCTAGCAGCACAGTCTAAAAAGTCACTAAACTGTATCCGTGCGCAACATCATCGTTTTGGAGCCTTGGATTACATTGACTATTTCAAAATATTTGATACAATGGTCAAACCAATTTTGTGTTACGGGGCGGAGCTATGGGGGTACACATATAGAGGTATTCTTGAAAAGACACAAATAGCAGCTTGTAAACAATTTTTAGGGGTAAATAAAGGAACCTGCAATCAAATGGTCTTAGGTGAATGTGGCCGATACCCTTTATGTATTGAGTATTTTACTAGATTTCTAAAGTACTGGTCCAAACTAATACAAATGCCAACCCATAGATATCCAAAACAATGCTATATTATGTTAAAAAATTTAGATGATCACAGCAGACATACATACGCAACAGAAGTTAGGAATTTATTGTTTAGCTACGGTTTCGGATACATCTGGATTGCGCAGGATATTGGAAATATAAATATGTTTATCTCAGAATTCAAAATAAGGCTTAAAGATTCTTTACAACAAGATTGGCATAACGCTCTAAGTAACTCTAGTAAAACACAGTACTATATGCAATTTAAATCACTTTTAAACGTAGAACGTTATTTAACTATTGATATACCTTTTTACCTTAGGAAAGCATTTGCAAAATTTCGGTGCTCGGATCATAAACTAAATATTGAAGTAGGCAGACATCATAATGCTCCGAAAGAAGAGAGGATTTGCACTTATTGTCTTGAAAAATTCGCAATCGTTGTAATTGAGGATGAATTTCATGTTTTTCTCTTTTGCAAACGCTTTGAGAAATTCAGGAAAATTTATATAGGTGATATAAAAATTAAAACAGCCGACGTATTCATTAGATTCATGTCTTCTTGCGACAGATCAAATTTATTCAATATATGTAAATTAGTGCACAAAATATTGATGATGAGAAATGAAGAGACTGAATTTAGCATTTAGCATTCATTTTTTCTGATCTTTACATTGTTTACATTAAAATCCATTGATCGTTATGTATACATTGAATCTTGAATTTTGAAAACATCTAGACAAAAATGTTTATGCACTATAAATGGAATTGGCATCAACTCTCCAATATATGCTGCAAATTTCCGTTAGCTTCAACATCAGTTTAATCTGTTCACTACACTTTTCCTATCTATGGTATATATTTTGTAATATAACATTTAGGGGTAAATACAAATAATTGTATTTTGTGGGGACAAAAATATAAATGTATTGTTTATATTATGGGCCGGTGGCCTAAATATTTGAAATAAAATATTTGAATTTGAATTTGAAACCCTTGATTGATAGCCCTCTTCTGCTACAGCGGGATATTCATTGGTCTGTATCAGGAAAATGGTATTTGATGAATGAAGAAAAAAACCCGGATTAAAACCAAAACGAATATAGTAAGAAAGTAACGACAATGGAGTATCAATATATTTCCAGTTCTATTGGATAATGGTCACTGACTGCACGCATCTGAAATACCAAAAACAAAACGCTTAATGCACATGGTTGCCAAAATAAAACAAACGTGTCTGAGAAATTCAATTGTTATATATTAGTCGAAATTCAGATTTATTTATTCATAATTTATTGACTTATTCGCGCACCAACCCTAACATGTATTCATTCACTCTCGCACTTACATATTCTGCACTCAGTGATACGATTCTTTTGAGTACCCACGACATAGGGTTTTAGGGTTAAATAAGGATTTTAGAACATGCAAAACGCCCCTCATCTGGCCGTCATTGAAAACCAACATTGTGGAATCTGCGTAAAGTATCGACCCCCATCAGGCTAACCCGGACAGATACTTTTTGCCTCCTTTGGATTTTCTGTTACATGAATCATTATTATATACCTTTATCCACCTGAGACGAAATGTGTCGGACCGGATTAATCTGCGCGGACTGCGCAGGCTGATCTGGATCGATACATTACGCAGAAACCATAACGTTGGTTTTCTCGTAATTGTGTTAATTGTTGAACCTTCTGTTGTAGAGACTCAAAACATGTATATGTATAAATGTATTATGTTATTGGCAACACACAAAGGTTTATATGCCAATAAACGATTTTGAACTTGAGCTCCAACTTATTAAAAATAAAAAAATAAAGTAAACAAAAAAATCACCTATAAAACATCTTACTGTAATGGATCACTAGCACGTTGTTTGACAAGATGTTTTTAAACTCTCCCATGTTAAAAACCGACATCATTATAGGCTGACCGACTGATTTATTGTTTGCTGTTTTACACGGCTTTCAACAATTATTCAGTTATATCACGGCGTTTCCTTGGTTAGTTACTAGTCCTAATGCTCCATTTATTTGGACACCAGCCAGTCAGTCAAAATGCTAACACCGCAAACTGAGCGCCAAGGAGGGCAGCTATTACTACCTTTTTTTTTTACAAAAATATAATACACATAATACTAGCTTTCGGGATATTCTGATTTGGGCTAAAAATAGGAATGATGACAAATAGTAAGTTTTGGGTACATTTTTGGGTAAATGGTTGATTTTAATGTTTATAAATGTGAAAAGTAAGCTCTAAGCATGGGATTGAATTTTTCAGTTGAACCCACTTCTCCTTCCGGTTTGACAACACTCGTTGCAGAGCTAGGCGTGAATTTATAAGTAAATTTGAATACCAGCTTTCGCGCCAAAATTGCTTGAAAAGGAGCTGGAAACGTGGTATTTCTGACTGCATCCACAGATTGACTATTGTTTTGAGAGAAATAGCACCTCTTCAATTTTACACTAACCCCCTGCGTTTTTGTTGGGTGATTTCTGGAATAAAGGGTCAAAGTGATCTTTCTGTCCTACTTTGTTCACCCTGTTTCAGACCACTTTTGTGGCCAATTCTTTCCATAATATGGACTGAGAGTGTGACTTCCAGTCATTTTCCTACAATTCTGGCACTCCTTGATACAGGAAAATTCTTTTTATCAAACCAGTATGGATATTATGAGAAATAATGAGAGAATAAAAGTTGGGGGTGTCCCAGGAAACAGAAAAATCAGCTTTCAACTGTATTATGCCACCTTAAGTCTTTCCCTCATATAGACGCTTTCTGACGCCTCTGCAGCAGACAGATTTTTGAAAACATAGTGACAAAAAAAGAAATTGCACAAAACGTGCAATTTCTCCTTTTGTCACAATGTTTTCCACTTTTTGTCATAGGTTATCCATTCAATTATAGCGATTTTCCATTTTTTGACAAAATATGTTCAAAGTCGTCTGCTGCAGGATTGTCGTATGAGGGAAAGGGTTAAGTCTTTGGTATGATGACCCGGCCGGGGATCAACCACACATCGAGGCGGGCGCATTCACCACCAAGATATCTCATTACATGCAGAAGATATTAAAATCAGGAAAATTGCTCATTCTATTCATTTTTCCCTTTTCGATCAATTATAAAGCTTCTTCTACTGCCGACACATCAAATGCGGTTCTTTCAAATGATGGGATATAGCGATATGATATAACATGTACTTACCTGTCCTACGTTAAGATTAAACTCTTCTTCGAATCTAAAAATACCTACGCTCCGCGGATTTATATTAAATCGAATGTTCTGGCCTGCGATCACGAATCTGTAGCAATATTTGTAAAAAATATTTGTGTAGGCAAAACATATAACGTACTTTCAGCATTTTTTCAGTTATATCACGACGTTTTTATAGTTAAGTAACCATTATTTCTAGTCCGGTTATCCTGACAGTCGCGAGTCAGTCATAATGCTAACCCCACAACCCTGAGTGAAGGCAAGATCAGACTCCGCATGCTGTATAGTAATATCCTGGCATTTTCGGAATATATACCAATAAGAACTAGCAGCTATTTTATTTGGACATCTTAACTCTTAACGTCTATGACGAGGGAAGCCAATTCAACGAATTTAAAGTCTGTATTATGACCCGATTCAAAACCTGGTATCCGGCTCTCGGCGAATATGCTTTTATTGACTTTTTGGGTCCAATTCCATCAACCTTACATAGCGCTAAGTAATACTCTTTAATGACTTAAATACTTAAACGCATATTTCATAATTGTTGTTTCCCTAATATTTTGTAAAGTATGAATGGTGGAATGAATTTAGTAAATTACTAATTTGACATTAATAGTTAAATGATGAAATGTGCTTTTAAGTATTTAAGTTTTACTAAGCGCTACGTCAAGTTGGTAGGAGTGGACCCTGATATGACAACACATATCTACAAACCTGTCATAAGCACATCCTGTGCCTCCGGTTGTGGTATCAACATTAAAACCCAGTGGCCAAAAAATGTAGTCACGGTCGTAGATGTACAATGGTGCAAGGTCCGATTCACTGGCATAAGAACATCCTGCGTTCAGGTCTCCCATTATAATTACATCCTATGTAAAAGAAATAGCCAGACAAATACAGCAACATTTTGGAAAAGCGTCATTTGTTCTTGGATGAGTTATAATAAACATTATATGATAATACGCATAACATGTTAATTCCTTATGTATTAACTTATACTAGAAAAAGCTATGAAACAGCATGATTTCGTCTTGGATGAGTTCTAATCATTCATTATATGATAATTATTATTGTATGTACACAATTAATTTATTATGTTTTTACTTATATTTACTTTCCAACCTAATATATCATATATAGTATATTGGTAAAATAACGTGTATGTATATATTTTGTCATATTTGCATGTAATGGTCAATTCCCGAATGCAAATAACATTCAATTGAGGTTCAGTTACAAACGATTGATTGATTGGGGTTTAATGCCGTTTTCAACTATTTTAAGTCATGTCGCGGCGACCACGTCACCTACACATGTGCTTTCTGACTTTCTCACACCAGTAGTCCATACAACAGTTTTTCCAAGCAACTTGCTGCTTTTCCAAATAGACTGTTAGCCCATTGGTAAATCAAAGCGCCAATGGCACTGTAGTGGCGATCGTATGGAAAATCCTGCAAAGTAACAAGCAGTATATCGGTGTAGGGCTTGCGATGACTCTGGTGCGGGTAAATTTGAGAATGTATCAACCCTGCATCTTTTGACAGTAGAATAATGTAAGTTTGCCAGAATGTTGTCTTGGTGATTTTTTAGTTACGTTCTGAAATTGGTCGTTATGTGTTTAAAATTAGACCATTCCAAATTTATGAAAAATCTAGTTGGTACTCGATAGACTACCGTTTTAGCTCATTAGAATGGCTATTTGTAATCTAAATTGTTCGGGTAATCACATGTTCATCACCAAGTGGCTGGGCCATATTAAGATAAGATAATTTGTACACTTTAGAAATGACTAAATTATCAAGGAAGGAGAGAAAACAGTATCCATTAGTTTGGTGTTTGTTTCAATGATGTCCGATATTAAACAGGTCTGTTCAATTTAGTCCCTTCACATTGCATGATTGAGGGTATATTTATATGTATCTGAGGTTGTTAAACTGTTTCGAAAAATGTGAGTGCAAAAACAAACACAAACATGCTCAAAAAGCACAATTTCACTATTTGCCAAACTGTTCAATTCATAAAAATATAGGCATATATTATAATGCTCGATCTCCAAACTAAATTAGGCTACACTTTTCAGCATTGATTGCTAATTGACTCTAAAACGTGCAGACGTGTATGCATAACGTATGTACACACTGACATCGTGTGTCCTTTAAACCTTTGTAAACCAGTCTTATCATCTAGACGCTTTCATATATTTAAACAACTACAAAATAAAGCGTTTATAATATTGAGATAACCAGTGTAGCGCGCTATTTATAGAACCTTTTGGAATTTCCAGATTTGAGTATCATCAGAGTTATTTGCCTTATTTGCAAGGCAGATAGAACGCGCAATGATATTTATTATCTGCCCAATCATGACGAAGATAATATTTACATATTTTAACTCTATGTAGATAATGTCTCGATAAAACTCAAATATTAGTAACAATCCGGTACCAAAGTAGCACTGACATAATTATTATTTATCACGTCTCTGCATCAATGATGGAACTAAAACGGATGTGAGTAAATTAGTTTGCAGTAAGGAAAACAAATATCAACCGATTGTTCAAAACCGACTATGTAAATATTTTTCGTTGTTGTTGTTTCTGTTAGCATTGTGGCGATTGTCAAACCAATCGCCACAAAAACGAATGACGATTGCCGCATTGACTTTTGACAACCGTTCGAAAGCATGTTGGTCGAGCTTGGGTTCGAACTCACAACCACTTGATTGACATCCCGCGTCGCTACCGAATGAGGTACCGGGGCTCGGAAATTTGAGTTACAAACGAAAACATAAACAACGACAAATAAAGGGATTAGCGACCAGCAACGATACAGATCAGTCTACGTCTAGAAGTATTTACTTAGATGTGAATCCCTATTGGGTTTAACCCCCCTTTCCAACATACAGAACGTATGCAGCCCATGACTTTGAAAGCTTATTTGCAAAAATATTGAACATCTTTAAAAATGAAAGTATAATAATTGAATAGTGATTGAGCAAATATTTCCTATTGTCATAATATTTCAAAATGTATCTGTAGACTTATCAAAAGGTTTCTTTATGTGGGAAAGGGTTAATGTATCCGAATGCTGTTTTTTACGAAATACTAAAGGGCCTAAGAATACATGTTGGGCTTCCTATTGTTTTGTTTATTATGGCTAAATTCTATTTTCATTGAAAGTTGGAACTTTCTTTATATATCAAAATATCAATTATGATATTTGTAAATGGTATTTTTTCCCTTTTTTTGTTAAGTGACTGTCGCTATGCCAAAACCAGCGATAAGGCAGTTGTAGCTCTGGGTCAGTAAGCGCAACTGAGCAGTTTGCTCTAGCTCTGTACTGTTTGACGAATGGTGATAGAAGGTTACAAACAACTTCTGTTAAGCAGTTTCCATTTTAATCCTTAGCATGGATGCTCGGACAGGGTTTTTCATCCTAAACGTGTTATAATTACGTTAAGGTTAGTATTATCGGAGCTACACTCAATTGGCGTTTTACGTCGCTTCAATTATGGTTCAGTTAATTTAAATCATTATAAACGGTAAATATATCCTAGTGTCGGTACATCAGTCTTCATGCCAAGCCAGCCAGCATTGCAGAGCGCCAAAGAGGAAGAGGAGGGATCGAACCCGGGACTCCCACTCACGATGTCTTCGCTGTTACCACCTTACCGATGAGTGGTGCCCTCAGACTACTTACTCCTACACTATTGGACCCCTTTCCCACATACAACAAATCTGCAGCGTCAAACACTGTTGTCTCCTAGCGGAAAACGCAGGATGTCTTTAGTTATACATGTTTATTAACACGATATACCTAATTAAAAACAATAAAAATAAAGACAGGTGAATTTCTTCGAGAACGAAGATTGTGACGATGGCATCAATCTGACACCAGTTGTTTCGTATTTCTTGAGAGTGAGAGATGAGAAGCTCTGTTTTCTTATACGATTATGAAAAACGATTTTCGTTTTTAATAATTTAAAAACACATTTCTTGGAATATCATTGTGTGGTCTTTGAGGACTATTTCTTTGTCAGTGGTTGAGTAAGTTATACTTAAAACCCGAATTGTTTAAAGTAGACTCTTTCATTTCAAAATCGGCCGTGTCAATTTCATATTTTGATACACTAACTCGCAAACAATGCTGATTTCAGGTGTTGCCATTAGCGCTAAAAGAGTTAAGTGAAATGCGTTTGGACACGATCAATTACGTTCTGCAGCTTGGCCCAAAACTATAAAACTCTGAAAATGTTCTCTGTGGTCAAAAATGAACTTTGTACTCCAAATACGACTTCTGGTTGGTTAATTTCGAAAATAAATTTGCTTCTGTCCAATCAGATGCTTGAGCACACATTCTGAGCATTGGGTTAACTTTTTCTAGTTTTGAAGCCTGAAACTTTAGGGAATATTTTATGGAGATTATGTACATTTGCTATCCTGAGCAACCGCTTAGACGAATTGTTATGAAATTTACCATTATTTTGAAAAAACTAAATATTTTGAAAGTCTGGTTTGAAATAAAATCCTTAATCATATATTTTGTGTGATCGATGTGAAAATTCATTTTCTGTCTCTACAATGTTTGACTTTAACCCTTTCCCTCATACAAAAAAAATGCAGCAAACGACTTTTCTGAAAATGAAACATAAGGCGTTAAATCCACTGAAACATTTTAAACAGGAATAAAAAGGTATCTGTCAAACTCGAAATTTGGATATTATATAACATTTTCAGAAAAAAACTAATCTGTTCAGATAAAGTTTCCTAGATTTGTTATTATTGGATATTTTGTGTCAACCTGCAATACCTATTTTTCATGACGGTGTTAAAAGCAAACAGTAATCTGCGCAATGTCATCAATCATTTCTATAGATTTTCCTGCCTGCACTTTTCAGGATAAATTTTGGTAACAACGGCATGGAGAAGACATGAAATGTCTTGGTTTTTTTCTGCATTTCAGATGTTTGTGAAAATCTGCGTCGCTGTTAAATGCAAATTAATTTGGCCTGCAAGTAAGATATGTAAATTTAGTGTCTGGTTCAACCGTATCAGTTAACACAGTATGCATTGTATGAGTGTTGTTTAAGCAGAGACATATACATACATGTACATGTATTTATATGTCTCTGGTGTAAGCTAGGGACACATGTATTTGACGTATCGGCTTTGCGCAGTAATCGTCTAGAACTGCTGCCTTTTTAAGCTTTATTGCTATGCTATTTACTTGAATTAATGTTTTCGTACGGTCCGTCAGATAGTCAGTATATTGAGAATGTTTATTAGCCACAAAGTTTGGGATTTTACAACTGTGTACGTTAATATTTAAAAAACAAAATGAACTTACAGGAACGCACGGCCATACACGTCTGACGTCATCATACACGTCAATGAGAGCGTCGATCTCTGCAACTGCGTCAGTTGGTTTAACATGGACGCCAATCACTGCAAACTGCACACCGCAACCTGAGCAATGAAAACAACTGTTGATAATTTCATAGAATATGTCACTTGTTTGTTATCCCCTTTTCTCTGAGAATTCCATTCGGTTGCGGCTCAATATGCGGAAAGCAAACACTCGGATGAGCTCGTTGACTCTGTTTAAACGGTGCTGGAGAAAAAACAACATCAGGGCATTCGTGATCAATGTAGATCCGGATCAGCTTGGAGTGAGCATCCGCAATATTTTTATAAATCGGCCTAGAAAGTTTCCATAGTTTTGCCTAGATGATTTTTATGTTGTCTTCTGGGAATCTGTTGTATTTTGGAAATGGATAAGAGTACTCCGTTCGTTCCGTTCATGAATCGGGTTGACGTGATATAAACTAATGACAGAAATTGACACAAGCGCAAACGATCAGTATGTTCTGTTTAAAACATGATCGAATTTCCCCCCGAGAGATAATCCAACTTCATCCCAAACTGGCATCACATTATCAAGTTGACAACACGGTCAAGGGACACGTTTTTAATTTAATAATGCATCGCTATTAATTTGCCATACCTCCATTCCGTTCAAACAGGGCACAATACGGTTCTCTCTCAAATACGTCCACGTTCACTTGTTCTACATACTGGTGAGTATCGAGTAGTGTCAGCCTGTCATACCTAGATAACAATGCAATCACACTGATTAACAACAGTCTGTCGTACCAAGATAGCATTGTAATGAACACTGATTAGCGACAGTCTGTCATACATAGAAAACAATGAACACTAATAATCGACGGTCTGGCATACATAGATAACAATGTAATGAACTCATGAATGTCAGAATGGTGAGTTCTGATAAGCGACAGTCTGTCATACCTAGATAACATTGTAATGAACAATGATAAGCGACAGTTTGTCATACCTAGATACCATTGTAATAAATAATTATTAACGACAGACTGTCATACCTAGATAACATTGTAATGAACACATGAATGTCAGACTGGTGAACACTGAATTACGACAGTATGTCATACATAGATATCATTGTAATGAATGTCAGACTGGTGAGTACTGATAAGCGACAGACTGTCATACCTAGATAACATTGTAATGAACAATGATTAGCGGCAGTATGTCATACCTAGATAACATTGTAATGAACAATTATTAGCGACAGTCTTTCGTACTTAGATAACAGTTTAATGAACACTGATTAGAGACAGTATATCATACCTAGATAGCATTGTAATGAGAACACGAATGTCAGACTGGTGAACACTTAATTACGACAGTCTGTCATATATAGATAACATTGTAATGAACACATGAATGTCAGACAGGTGAGTACTGATTAGCGACAGTTTGTCATACATAGATTGCATTGTAATGAACACATGAATGTCAGACTGGTGCTTACTGATAAGTGACAATTTGTCATACATAGATTGTATTGTAATTAACACACGAATGTCAGACTAGTGAACACTGAATTACGACAGTTTGTCTTACATAGATAACATTTTAATGAATACTGATGATCGACAGTCTGTCGTACCTAGATAAATTTTAATGAACACTGGTTAGCGACAATCTGTCATACCTAGATAGCATTGTAATGAACACATGAATGTCAGACTGGTGAGTACTGATAATCGACAGTCTGTCATACATGGGTAACATTGTAATGAACACACGAATGTCACACTGGTGAGTACTGATTAGCGACAGTTTATATCATACCTAGATAGCATTGTAATGAACAATTATTAACGGCAGTATGTCATACCTAGATAGCACTGTAATGAACAATGGTTAGCAACAGTCTGTCATACCTAGGTAACATTGTAATGAACAATTATTAACGACAGTATGTCATACCTAGATAGCACTGTAATGAACAAATGAATTTCAGAAAGTGGCGACAGTCTGTCACACCTAAATAACATTTTAATGATCACACAAATGTTTACATTGGTTAGCGACAGTTTGTCAGACTTAGGTTATATTGTAATGAACACATAGATGTCAGACTGGATAAGATTGGTTAGCGACAGTTTGTCATACATACATAATAATGCAATCACACTGATTAACAACAGTCTGTCATTCATAGATAACATTGTAATGAACAATGATTAACGACAGTGTGTCATACCTAGATAAATTTGTAATAAACAATGATTAATGACAGTCTGTCATACCTAGATAAATTTGTAATGAACAATGATTAATGACAGCTTGTCATTCTTATACAACATTGTAATGAACAATGATTAATGACAGCCTATTAGTCTTAGAAGACATTGTAATGAACAACGATTAACGACAGTCTGTCATACCTAGATAACTTTGTAATGAACAATGATTAATGACAGCCTGTCATTCTTAGAAAACATTGTTATGAACAATGATTAACGACAGTCTTTCGTACCTAGATAACATTCGAATGAACACATGTTTACGCCGCAGTATTTAAGTCATATCAATGCGTTTGTTACCAGTATTGCTGGTAAGCTTATCCTGATACCAACACATAAGCCGTGACGCTATTCCCTAACCGCCAAGGAAGCAACCCATGCACTAAATTACCATTCTTAAAGTATTTGACATGACCCGTCAGGGGATCGTTCCCAGGGACGTATTCAGAATATCCTAACACAGAGTACTCGGCCACGTACCAACCAATCAAATTACAGCGCTTGACTAGCACTCATCGAGTACTCGGCCATGTACTAGCCGTATCAACCAATCAAATTACAGCTTTAGACTAGCACTCATCGAGCACTCGGCCATGTACTAGCAGTATCAATCAATCAATCAGATTACAGCTCTTGACCACATTTATTCGAGTACTTGGCCATGTGCTTGCCAAATCAACCAATCAAATGGCAGCTTTTGACTAGCACTCGTCGAGTACTCAGTGTGTTAGGACACTCTGCATACACCCGTGGTCTCCCACTTTCTAGGCCACTCAAGCCGCCAGGCGGCACTCAATTCCTTATAATTACCTATAAAAGTAGGCATACTGTTCTTTGTAACTGGTTCGTCCTAATCGTTCACTCACATTTAGTCCGTATGTTTCTCTGTGAAAATATATATATTTACTTGAAACATATCTTATTGCCAATAAACATGTATAAATTACAAACATTCGGTAGTAGAGAAGTAGCATAATTTATAGGAAAAAGGGTATTTTCACAAGTTCTCTCAGAAATTAAGCAAAATATATATATGAGCGGTGCTCTTGGAAAAACAACAACCTAAGCGTAAATTTCACACTAAATGAATACTGCTAAAGAGCAGTTCCTTGAACCCTTCTTTGACTTATTGCGAAGAGTTTATAGCCAGATCAAACTGCACCGATGCGCTGGATAATATGGTTTTACACTGGTCGCAAATGCATCACCGGTGGTTGATCGCAGCATGCCGCTCTTATTGTAAAATGGCATTGAACATCATCCCTACAGTTAAGAACATCATGAAATTGACAATCTGAGCGGAACGTGATTGGATCGTGAGCGTGATTGGAACGAAGTTGGAACGCTTTATGAGCGGAACGGAATTTTGCACTCTGAACGAAACAATCATAATGATTGCAAAAATCCAATCATTCGCTCATTGAACAGTTGCAACAACTATCCGATAATTATTTTGCGCGAAACTATTTTATTAAAAGTCATATTTGTATACTAAACTTTTGTTTTATAAGACACTCAAGTATCCGATTTAATTAGAATGTAACACATATTATTAATATGATCATTTTCGTAATACGATTTGCTACTAACGATTGTGCTGAAAAAACTCTAGATCGTTTGTTGATATTTAGGGTTAAGTAAAAAAAATATAAACGAAACGAAATTAATTTAAGCCAATCAAATCGTTGAACGGATTTTGATCGAAAAAAAAAGCGTTCCGAGTGAGCGTAAAAAAGCGCTCAATCTGAACGGAACGGAAAAAAGCAATCACAATGTTATGAATGAGTGAACGCTTTGAGAGCGGATTTGAACGTGAGCGGAGCGGAACGGAACGGAACGGAGTGAAGCGTGAACGGTAAATTTGTCAATTTCAAGATATTCTTAACTGTAACTATAGACATTATAATCAACGTTTGACTAACAATAGTTTGAAACAATACATTTGCGTAATCTTTCGACCCAGATCAGCATGCGCAATCCGAAATGATTCCTGAAACAGACAATCCACAGGAGGCGAAAAGTGTCTGCGCGGCATGCTTAGAAGACCAGGGTCGATACTTTACGCAGAGTCCACAATGTTAGTTGCTCGTGGTTCGACTCATGTGATGATGACGGCGCGTTTAATACATTTCTAATTTAAGAATTTAGGTCCACTCATAAATATGATATTCAGTATAAATTAAGCATGTAGTAATACCAATTACAGTGGCCTAATGTTTAACCGTTGAACCGAATGCCTGCCTGGAGTCGGAAACTATGCGTACTCAGGTTTCTTATAAATCAGAAAGGACCCTTTCGGTAAAGGTGACACATGAATAAATACTTTATTTAAATTAAAATACACGCAGTGAATAAACAGGGCGCAGGGTGTACTGTTGTATTATATTTAGTAACATATATTGCTCATCGTGTTATTCGAATGGTTTCAAAAGTCGACTGCGTCATCATGTGTCTAAGTGTCGAACAGGGTTAAACAACAACAACTGAATCAAACAAGATCTTAATCTACCGTCAACAGAAGACGCCCGAGAATGAATGTAGATAAAAGGGACGTGTAAAGACACGCACATACTTGAATACTTTAGACTGATATTGAAATTACCCTTAAGATACAAAAGAGCCGCGTCTGGCGAGTTTGGGTCTTATTAATTCACGGTAACGGTAGAGCACTAGATAAGGGGCAGTTTTAATTCATCTTCTTAAATCCTTATTTGACACTGAAACTCTATGCTGTGGGTACTCAGAAGAATATTCTGACTGATTACACACAGCTTAGGGTCCGGTTGAGATATAATAGAGATATTGTGGTGGAAAGACAAGTCTATACTTCTTCTGTATTTGTGTCTAAAGATGTGTTAATGTCTATATCATATTTGCGGAGTGAAGACCCCAAATCGTTAGTCGTGGACTCAAATCTATTACCTTCCGACCATATTATGAAGCTTGTTCAAAGAATCGCCGCTTCTATCTCGTATCTCTTGTATTAGAATAAGGTCATATCGCAATACTATCTGGAAAACAAAAATAACATATGTATGTGAAACATCAATGTCAAGAAAAAATATGTATGTGAAACATCAATGTCAAGAAAAAATATGTATGTTGTATGTGAAACATCAATGTCAAGAAAAAATATGTATGTGAAACATCAATAGCAAAAGAAAATGTTTTTTCTTTCTTCTCAGACCATGTCATAAAGCAATTACAGAGAATTGCCACTAATATCTCGTATCTCTTGTATTAGAATAAGGTCATATCGAAGTACTATAATTATGAATCCGCTGTGGTCGAGTGGTTAGCGTCGGGGATTTCGAAACAGGGTGTCCCGGGTTCGATCCCCAGTCGCGGCACTACGATCATGGTGGAGTGCCCTTGGGCAAGGCACATTTTCGAGCCTAGTACTGGTTTGTTTACCCAGGGATCATGAATAATTAAAATTAATTGAGCGCTAAATGACCTTAGCTGTCGATGCACCATAAAACAATATACATTCATTCAATCATTCGAAGTACTATCTAGAAAAAAAAAGATATGTATGTATGGCAAAAAATAACAATGCCATCAATGACAAAAAAAAATTATTTTTTTTCTTTTCACAATATAAAATATTTCTGTATGATTAAAACGTTATAGTCACAAAGAATACAGATGCCACATGAAGGCCTTTTCACCATAATAATTGAGCCGTCCCGCGAGAAAACCAACATTGTGGACTCTGCGTAAAGAATCGATCCGGATCAATCGCGCAGGCTTACCCGGATAGACACTTTTCGCCTCCTATGGACTTTCTGTTTCAGAAATCATGACCCTATTCCTCTATCCCCCTGAAACGGAATGTGTCGGCCCGGATAAGTATGCGCCGACTGCGCAGGCTGATCTGGGTCTAGAAATTACGCAGAAGCCATAATGTTAGTTTTCTCGCGGGACGGCTCAATTTTGTTTAAAAGTTATGGTAAATGTTATATAAAGCTGTATTCATAGACAGGACAATTATGCTCGAATCAGTGCACATGGTAAGCGGTATAGGGTGTGTAAAGTTAGCGTGAGATCGTAGTTCGTACCCCGACCATTGCTAAAAACGTGTAGGTTAACCAGGGTCGTAGATCGTTACTCAACCATTTGAATGTTTGAGCTACGATCTACGACCCAAATCAACCAATACTCTATAAGTTTTGAACGGTTGAGCTACGATCAAGACCCAAATCAACCAATACTCTATGTGATTTTAAAAGTTGAGGACGATCTACGACCCAGGTCAACCAACTACGTTTGTTCAATGGTTGATCTACGATATACGATCTACGCGCTAACTTTACACACCTAGCATTTATATCGTCAACAAGCCTCCTACTGCAGATGCGTCAAAATGCGTCTGCATGCGGAAAAAGGTTAACCATACAATTCAAAAATACAGCTTACATTACGAATGACTTCAGCAGTGAAATTGTTACTCATTTTGGCATTCCCAAACGTTTGGATGTTGAATGCCCCTATACGAATAGCGTTGTTTGATGAACTTGTCGTTAGGCCCACAATAAACAAGGCGACGATGAGGATTAGAACATTTGAGAGCGACATCATGGTTGTTGCCTGGATACAGTAAACAAATATTCGAGCGAATAATACATACACATAGAGTATTAGTACGCATATATAATATATACACATGCATCTGGTAATACAAAACAATTTAAGAAATAATTCCATGGTCGTTTTAACAGAATATCGGTGTTTAAAGTAAAATCTACTGTGATTCAAAATATACTTTGATAGTGTCAGTGGTTAGTGAGACGTTTACTTAATTCGTTAATTGATCTGGTGTAATTCGTTAATTGATCAGTCCGACTGGTGTATGCATCAGACTTTTGGCAAAGAATCATATAGAAACATAAGTATAGGTTATACTAAAACCAACAAACAAAATGAAAAGAGAATGAAGTTCGACATATATCAGTTGAAAGTGTGCGTACTGAGTCTTATGTCCTTGGGCGATATAAAATGTTGTCACAATACGGGGTTTCAAACCTGGGACTGTTCGCTCTTTGGACGAACAATATATCGACTGATCGAAAAAAAAAGTTTTTTTTTTCTCATACCTATATTTTTTTTTATTTTTTTTTATTTATATTCCAGCCATCAACCCAACACCATACGGTTTTTTCCCGACTTTATTTGAACATGTCCTTTATATATATAAACTATGAACTAAAAATGAAATACAATTGTCTAAAATGTATACATACAACTTTTGAATTTAATTACAGTATATATCTCTTTCTTATTTTAAATACACAAATCTGCAGCAGTTAACTTAAAAAAGATCAGTCTTTCAATATACAAGACGGGGGATGGGGGGACGATAAAAATATCGACTGATAAACATGAGCTCTCCAACAATGGGATAACGTCTGTACAGCAGACGAATCCTTGTTAACGCTTATATATTACATTTGATGCATATTGAATAATATCTACAGAAAGAAACTACTTGGTACAATAATAGTGTTTCAACACAGTAAAATGGAGATACTTAGGATATTTCAGTACGTTCTGAATTTGTATACATGGAAATCTAGTTCAGGACTAAGCGATCAACGAAGATCAAGATAAGACTGCGCATCTTCATATTTTTTTAGATATCTCCTGTTCGCTATTTGGTTGTACACACAAAAGTCAACAATTCAATTTTAGCCCGTTCATTGGAAAGGGTGATAATTGACTTTTGACAACAGTGCAAATTCCAGATCTCCACATATTCACATATATGTTAATATATTATGTATTTATGTTGCTTGTTTCAAGCCTATGCCAACGTGTGAAGATTGTAACAAGTAGGGACAGAGTACAAGCTGATCCGAACCTACATTGCTCAGAAATTCCCATTTATAAGTTTTCGAATGCATTGACTCATTTTTTTCCAGAGTGCAAGAAACAACATTACAATGCCACCTGTCCATAACAACATAAATATATCGGAGGCAAAACACATAAGATGTTCTAGAGAGGTGTTGCTCTAAAGAGGTTAATCTTTACCTGGATTGGTGTATAAACCCTTTTATTTTTATTTCAACAGTATTTCAAGTTCACAGCGTGGCGCTGCCTTCGTAATTCACCGAAACCGTCATCCTGACCTTGATCCCTGAGTGCTTATGTTATGTTTCCCCACAAGTCTATGATGCAAGGAGGATAGACAGGAATCAGTCCCTAATGTTAACCAATTCCCACGTACACCAAATTTGCAGTAGACGACTTTGAACACATCTAGGCAAAACATACGAAAATTCTCTATATAATTATGAAAGTACAAATAATTAAATAGTTGAAATACGAGTTTTTAACACATTGTTACAAAAGAAGAAAAGTTTCAATTTTTTGTCCAGATGTTTTCATGGGTGTCTGTTACAGATGTGTTGAGATGTGGGAAATGATAACAGTTAGTATTTAACCCATCTTTTCTAAACAATATTACATGTACTTAGAAATGTATCAAGTTAACTCTTAAATTTCCCACATATAGATGCTTTCTGACGACATTTGAAAACACTGTCACAATATAATAAATTGCTCAAAACAAGTAATATCTCTTTTCGCCACTTTGTTTTCAACTCTGTTAGATAACTATACTTTCATTTATAGAACGTTTCCATACTTTTGGAAAGTCGTCTTGCAGATTTGCTGTTAGTGGTTAACATTTTTCGTGCATTGTCCTTTCTTTGATTAATAAGTTTATTGGTTATTTACATGTTAACCTTGCATAACTTTTTTGTCCATATGTGTATACAGGGGCATTGAATTTTTAAATTCTTTTCAGAGCTTTCGTAATGAATTCCTCTCTAATTTAGGGCCCGCTATGTTTTTTTCACTCCCTACAATGTCACGGTTGTAATATTTACTTTCAAAGACACTGGTTATTTATAACCATAGCAGGCTAAACTTGACATTGATAGCAAAACAAATAATGAGCGTATACAAATCAGTGAAAAGGTCGCTACTCGAGATCACGCTAGGTGTCCTTTCCCAAAGGCTGGAACGCCCACTCATAAAGGCAAACATATGGAACATCGGTATTAATAAAAGTACAGTTATTGAATATATAATTTTGAAAACATCAAGGCAAAAGGAAAGATTGCTTGTTATGAGCAATTTATCTTTTTGCAACAATGTTTTCAAAAGTCAAAACGGACATGCAATCTTGGAACAACCATTGATACCAACTAATCATGCATGTCCGAGCCAATATTGGTTGCCAAAACATTTAACCTTTTTTCCATTGAATATTTGACTTTCATTTATAGCGATGTTCCACATTTTCCTCAGATGTTTGCAAAATCGTTTGCTACAAATATGTTGTATATAGGAAAGGGTTAGGAATAATTGAGCAAAGGATAGGGAAAAATTGACAAAACAGATATTGCAATTCAATTATTTTAAGTATTCACCAGTAATTTTCTACCAATTATAGTTTAAAACAGGTTTGTTTGATATCAAAAACAGCAATCTTTAAAATCAAGTTGCTTTCTATACAATTGTTGATCTTTGAGGGGGGTGTTCTTTTGTCAGTCAAGCTGAAAACATTGTAAACAATATAGGAGTAATTGTCAGTCCATTTTGTAAATAATGTCGTAACTAATGAGTTACTGAAAATAAAGAAGAGTCGAGTCTGCTGTGAAAGGGCTCTAAATCTTGCATCTGTGAAAATACAAGACTCAGGACAGAGAACTAGATATTTTAAAACCCGTTCTATTTTGACATCTAGACAAAAGTACGGAATATCTCTATAAATGAATGTATGATTTCTGAAAGAGGTTTTGAGCAGTTTCTTCTTTTGTCATAATGTTTTTAAAAGTCGTCTTCTGCTGCAGAGGCGTCAGAGTGTGTATATATGTAGGAAAATGTTAAGAAGGAGTAAACAGGGCTTTTTGCAAGAAAACATTGTTTCGGCTTAACATACATAACGTTCTCAAAATAATTATCTTAGTGAGACGATTTTATTTATACCCACAACATTGGGTTTGAGGGTCTTCAAAGGAGGTTGGAGAGTGAAATACATTGTACAAGCGTTATCTAGAGGTCTGATATGATGGACTATACATCTGTACAGTTTCATCCGAGTCCTACCTGTTCTGCTACATCAAGACGAGCAATTATAAGCTCACCAAAATAGTCTCTCAAAATGTCACCTCTGTGGAGCAAATAACAATCTTTAATGCTTAAAAGTTTTCCCCAACAGTTTAAGAATTATGCAATAGTTTCATTGCATGATAGGGTACATGTTTTTGTATGTTGATTTTTTTTTTGTATTTTTTTTTTGTATTTTGTTTTTTTTCTTCATGTGCATGTATATATTGTTTGTATGGTTTTCATGGTCATGTATACATTGAGTGTCTATGTTTGTACATATGTGTGAATGTGTACACATTATGGAGGCGTTTATACGTCTGAATGCATGTGTGCATATTCACACTCACAGTATTTTTGTTGTTTTGCTTCTTTTATTTCTTCTTCTTCTTTTTCTATCAATTGTATCTCCATTCTGTTATTTTCAATTTCATTAATATTGTATTCTTGTAATCTTCAATATTGGAGGAAACAAAGATTATATATATATATATTTATTTACTATGCATTTCATTAACATACAACTAATAATGAAGATATTACTATTTAAAGATGACTATTTGTGCTGATCGGTGCGCGGCATAAGCATTGTTCACATATCGCAATGTCTCGAGACATTCTGAAAAGAATCGTGACGTCATTTATACACTATGTCCCAAACAAAACATACAAAAGTACAGTTAGCTAATGAATGACTGCGGTACTATAAAGGGAATACAAAATATACTTTTTCGTAAGAAAATTAACCCCGGAAGTTTACAAACCTAAACTTCAATTATTCAAAATGAAATTCCAAGCATTACATCATATTATTACTAGATCTATATAAAATGTTATAGTAAATAGTATCCAACCATAGTAGGTGGATAGAAAACACGAACTTGACTCGTGTAATATATATCAGCCTATTAAATATGTGTGTTAACATTTATTTATACAATAATTTCATTCGTTTATATATTTGACAGTTGTTTGTTATGATTTCACAGCTCGTTAGACATAATGAACCGTGGTTTGTGTACAACAAGCAAAGGTCATAGAAACTATCAAATTTCCGGTAGTGGTCGGACGCTACTGTAATAGGATATGTCGGCGAGTCTTTTGAGCAGACATAATTCGATCCCTTCCCTACATACTCTGCAGTTGACGGTAAAGAGATTTTCCATAATTAGTCATCTGCTGCAGATTTGGTGTATGTTGAAAAGGGAGAAATGAAATGGTTAATTTTGACCAAATTTCCAAAAGGATTTTTGTTGTAAAACTTGTATATTATATATTGAAGAAAAATTCTGAAACCTGCTAAAATATCCCTTTTTATTCCAAATAAAATCGTCCAATTCCTTAAATCGTTACTTGTTTTTAGTTGAATGTATTTTACCACAATTCATTACCTCCAAATACAAGACACGGGAAAGTTTATAAAGAATGAGTACAGCATAGCTTCGGAGGTTTTACACAAATGAGCCACGTCACACACAAATCGCAATTCGGAGGTCATATTGTGAATTGCAAATAATAAATATATTTGTATGGTCTGTTTTTCGTCAAGATGCGTCTGCAGAGGCTTACTGTTTTGCTCAAAAGCAAAAACAATGTTCGGCCATGCCTATAAAGGCTTTCTTATACCGGCACTCCACACAACACTACACTCTCTATGACAGCAAAATCATGTATATATAAAATTGTAAACGTTGTGACAAAAGGCATAATTCACAGATTAATCAAAATTAAAAACATTGATTGGTGTGGTATGGTGAAAGTAAATATGTATAATGATATTCCTTACAAAACTGTATATCCCGGAAACACACGCATTAGGCAAAGGCGTGGTAAACCATGGTGGGATAGCGATTTGTCAGGTCTGTGGTATGGCATGTGTCTAGCTGAACGTAACTGGTTGAAAAGTCGGAACAGAAACGAAAGGATACACCTTAAGTCCGAATATGTCCAGGTTAGAAAACGTTACGATCGTGAGGTACAGAAAGCAAAACGAAAGTATTGCAGAAAGATTTGTTGAACAATTGTACTTCTAACCAATCAGATTTTTGGAAATCTATTGGCAAAGTGGGTATTGGTCAATATAAAAATAATAAAATTGCAATGGAAGTTCTTCAAGATGATGGTTCTGTATCGTCGAAACTCTCTGATATTTTAAATAAGTGGAAAACTGATTTTAGTTCATTGTTTGATAACAGAACAAATAGTGTGCCGGTCGACAGTGATGCCTCTGATAGCCAAGTTGGGTATGTACCATTTAATGGGCATATCTCCTTGATGGAAGTGAAGAAAGCCGCCGATAAGACCAAGTGTGGCAAGGCATGTGGTCTGGACGAGATTCCTTCCGAGGTTTTAAAAAATGACTCGACCATAATGTTTTTACATGCACTGTTTAATATATGCTTTGATATCGGTGTTGTACCTTCGGTATGGAATAAATGTATAATCAATCCCATACCTAAGTGTAAAATACTTGACCCAAGAAGCCCGTTGTCTTATAGAGGTATCTCGTTGACTTGTACAATGTATAAATTATATTGCAATATTTTAAATGATTTACTAAGTTCTTGGATTGAATCTAATAACATTCTAGCAGATGAGCAAAATGGTTTTAGGAAAAAGAGGAGTACATCTGATCACATCTCTTCATTGGTTAATTTAATTGAAACACGCAAACGTATGAAAAAGTCCACTTTTACTGCATTTATTGACTTTCGGAAGGCGTATGACATGATCAATCGTTCTAGATTGTGGAAAAAGTTAAATGAGACAGGTATATCGGGTAAAATGTCTAGAGCTTTGAAATCGTTGTATTCGTCTGTGGCATCATGTGTAAGAATTAACTCGTTTACTACAGAATGGTTTGAAGTACAGTGTGGGTTAAGACAAGGGTGTGTGTTATCGCTCCTTTTATTTAATTTATACATAAATGATCTAGCACTGTATATTAAGTCAATGGATGTTGGAATTCAATTAGATGGGGAGAAGGTGTGTATACTTCTATATGCCGACGATGTAGTCCTACTTGCAGAAAATGAAAACGATTTACAAACACTTTTACATGCATTGAATAATTGGTGTCTGAGTAATGATATGGCTGTTAACACTGAAAAGAGTAACATTATTCATTTCCGTCCAAATTCTCACGAAAGGTCCGATTTCAGTTTTAAATGTGGTCCTTTCAAGCTAAACATTGTCGATAAGTATAAATACCTTGGTATTTACTTGCATGAACATTTAGATGTTAACGTGTCGGCTAAGCTAGTTGCACAGAGTGCTAGTCGGGCGCTAGGACTACTTAGAAATGTAAGTCTATTGGAGGAGTGCCCCATGGTGTTTTTACTCAATTATATGACTCCATGGTGTGGCCTGTTGTATCGTATGGAGCTTTTCTTTGGGGGTAATAAATCGTTTTCGTGTATAAATGCGGTTCATAATCGAGCAATGCGATTTTATCTAGGAGTAGGCAAATACACCCCTAACGCAGCAGTCTCTGGTGAAATGGGTTGGGTACCACCTGTGGTACGCCAATGGAAACATATTGCTAACTTCTGGGTTCGTCTCTCTCAAACAAATGATACAAGGTTAAATAAACGCATTGCGATGTGGGCCCATGGTAAGTCCTCACGCTGCAATAATTGGTTCTCTGTCATAGGTAAACATTTTACGCAGTTTAAAATAGAAAATTTCAATAATTTGGATAGGCCTTTACATAAACAGTCCTTTATTAACGGGGTTGAAAAGGCAACCATGAATATTTATTTAGCGGATTGGCTTGTTACGCTTAATAAGGTCAATGGCTCTGCTGGTCTTGGTAGAAATAAGCTTCGAACCTACCGCACGTTTAAGCAAGTATATGAAACAGAAGGATACTGTAACCTTATTCTACCTCCTAGCCACAGGTCAGCATTGTGTAAATTTAGGTGTGGTGTAGCCTCCATACGCATTGAAACCGGCAGATATGAAAATCTCCCATTAGAGGCTCGTAAATGTCCATTTTGTAATGTTCTAGAGGATGAACAGTATGTTCTCCTTGATTGTGTTATGTACACTGATTTGAGATCAGAGCTTTTTGTCAAAACCGAAGAAGCAAAGCCGGATTTTGCAGAATTGGTTAAAAACGACCAACTCTCGTATTTATTAACAAGTCCTTTAATAGTTCGATATTGTGCCAAAACCTGTTTTAACATTCTTAAAAGACGTAGATTTTATCTTAGTAAATAATGTCTTAATATATAACATGTATTCTTTTCCAGCAATTTTAATCCAAGCAATAATCAGCTGCTAATCAGTCAGTTATCAATTTTATCACATGTTTCCCCCTTGTTTTAATAATCCTTTTTTTTTTTAACTGTAGTAGCTTTACTTCTCATTAGTAACACATGTGTTCGATTCTCTTTTCCCTTTTTAAACATCGACTAATTAGAGGCTGATTAGTGGCTCCATGTTGTATATAGTAATTGCTATGATTGTACGATATGCTTATATCGAAAGTCTCCTATAATTCTAGTTAGAACGGCCATGTTTAATATTTGTCGTGAATTGTTTTGTACAGTGTATATGTTTGTATTTGACTTTGTTTGTACATGGATGAGACTTAAATAAATAAATAAATAAATATTTTACTGTTCTTATTGAAAACCAATTAAAGGTCATAAAACCCAATCATATTTCCGGTAGCAATCAGACACTACTTATGATCTACCAACAAAGCACCGCCGAGGCTTCGATGATCTGATCAGATGCAGCTGCCGACTAGGGGTAATAAACAGCAAGTTAACTAATTAGGGGTAATAAAATAATTAATTGACCATCGTGTAAGGCGTGTTAAATGTTACAGTAGTCAAAAGACGTCAGTTCGTTTAAAAACATTCGATTTAGCTTTTCCTATATAATTAATTACTGCAATAATGTTACGTCTTTCACAGCCTTATGTTGAAGTACTGCCTAAAACGTCAGGAATTTGATGAATATCAAATGAAAACAAGGACAGCACTGGCTGTAATCGACCATATTTATTCCCTTGGTCGACAACAGCGAAAATATTTATGTGGTGAAAAGATCTATAGGCAGGCATTTTCAAAACTAACTGGATAGTGGACATGATAACAATTAATCAGAAAAGCGACTTGTCATCAGAATCGAAAAAATCAGCCATCTTTAAATACAGACATAATATTTCAGTAACTAATTATAAAGTGTAAGCTAATTGATCTGATCAAGATAAGTCAAAACGAGGCTCTAGTGAAAAGGCGGAAACAGAAAAACGCCCCGTCTAATAGTTGCAAAGTTTTCAAAATACAAAGAGAAAGAACTAATTCGTGAAGCGGGCGTTAGACTTAACATGAAAAGTGGCACATACTACATCAATGAACAGTTCCCGCCCGATGTTGAGGAGCGACGCAAAGTACTTTTTCCTATTATGAAACACTTTAAACGGAATCAAAACAATAGATGCTCGCTCGTGAAAGATAATCGATCGACAAAGTAATGACCGTACTCGTTACATTGCTACTTTTAAAAGCCTCAACAGGTCACGTGACACCCAACAGCCTAACATTTTACATAGGGCACCAGTTAACTCTGCTTCAAACAACAGATTTAGCACTTTCGATAACGTTTCCATGCCTGAACAGCCATCGGCAAGTGTTAAATACAAAGCACGGTCTCAGCTTGAAGATCCGTTCTTTAAACGCCAGCGTGATGAAACGGAATCCAAGACCATCGACGGCGACGAGACCATCGGCGCGCCTCAAGTCACCTTGCAGTCGGACGATGAACACGTGCCTATTGACGATCAATAGGCCAGACAGGGGGGTACACCAAATTGTAACTGTCGCTATCCGGTTATATTACCGCACCATATTTTGAACAATAGAAATCGTGTGAATAGTGACAATAAACGATGCAAAAACCTAAGAATGGTATCGTTAAATACATGTGGTTTAAAATCAAGACAATTGTATCCAGAGTTTTGTTCTTTTGTTAACAAATACGATATTATAGGTTTTCAAGAAACTAAATTGGACAGTTTAGATACAGTAACTCTTGATAATTTTAATTTGCATTTTAAACATAGAAAACAACTCATGAAAAGAAAATCAGGTGGTTTATGCTTAGCTGTCAAAAAAAGTATTGATCGCTATATAACTGTTTTAGAAAGTAACAGAAAATGAGTACTTTGGTTTGTCGTATCGAAACTTACTATTAACACAATCCGAAGACATATTGTATGGTGTAGTATACTTGTCACCAGAAAATTCAGTCTTTGCTATTGACGATCCTTTTGCAGAAATTCAAAATGAATTGAATTCTTATACTGATAAATATTTATCCACATGTATTTTTGGTGACTGGAATTCCAGGACAAACGGCTTTCAGGACTATATAACTGCTGAATTCGAAATTTTACACGGAAATAATTTAAATGATTTATTTTACGAATTTGAAAATGAATTATCGAACTTCGACAATCCAAATGTACACATAAACAGGAAAAAATGCGACTCATCAAGCAATAATTATGGCTATAAATGTATTGATTTTTTACAATGTAACAATATGTACATTTTAAACGGAAGAACAAATGGTGATTTATATGGTAAATTTACATGTAAAGGTGTCAGAACAGTTGACTATTTCATATGCTCGTCAAATGTATTTAAATGTATTAATTCTTTAGAAGAACTTGATCATTGTGATATGTTATCGGGTGTTCACAGTCCAGTTTTGTTAGAATTCAGTTTTGATAATTGTTTAAAACATGTTGATGTAGAATGGGAACCAAAGGTTAAATCATGGAATGCTTCAAAGGCAAACCAATTTTCAGAAAATCTAGATATTAATGAGATTAACCAAATATTTGATAAATTAGGTCATTTTGAAAATGATGAAATAGTTCAACAAGAAAAATATTAATGATATTTTAACAGATATTTCAAACATGTTTAAAAATTGTGCAAAGCTGTCATTTGGCTTCAACACAGTTAAAAAGAGTGCACAAAATATGAAAGAAACATGCAAACCTTAGTTTAAAACGGACTGTAAAAATGCTCGTAAACAATTTCATAATGCTAAATACCAATGTAAATTGCGAAAAACAAATATTACCAAAAAAACATTGCAAGAATTAAGTAAATTGTACAAATCAACAATGCATAAATGCTATCTAAAGTATAAACAAAGTAATGTTACCCGATTGAATAATTTAAAAACAAATAAACCTAGAGAGTTTGGGAAATTATTGAAAGGTAAAAATACAACAAAAATGAATGCAAGTCTGAATGATTTATTTGAATATCTTAAGAAAATAAATAACAGCGAAGATAATGACAATACATTAAATAACGATAATTTACCAAATGATATAAACGAACAATTAAATATTCCTATAACACTATACGAACTAGAAAATGCTGTAAAAAAGCTAGAGAACAATAAATCCAGTGAAGTAGATGATATTGTAAATGAACAAATCAAAATGTCTTTAAATACAACCAAACATATCTTTGTTAAATTGTTTAACATAATTTTTGAATCTGGATTAATACCGAATGTGTGGTCAATCGGAGTAATACATCAGATTATAATGTTATAAATAATTTTCAAGCAGGTTTTAGGAAAGGCTTTTCCACAGTTGATAACATGTTTGTATTAAATACGCTTATTGATATCCTTAGGGCGAACAAGAAACAATTACTTTGGGCATTTAATACTGTGTGAAGAGGTGGTCTTTGGTATAAACTAATAAACAGTAAAGTTAACGGGAATGTTCTCAACATTGTGCGTAATATGTATCAAAATGCCAAATCTTGTGTATTCGTTAATTCTAAACACTCTTGACTATTTTAATTGTAGCGTTGGTGTAAGACAAGGAGAAAATCCATCTCCTCTGTTGTTTTCATTTTACTTAAATGATCTTCATGATTATTTCCAAAATAGTGATTTAAGTCAAGGTATAGATTGCAAAAAAACATGACTGACGACTCGGTTATGGGGTTTGTCAAATTGTTTATATTACTTTATGCTGACGACACAGTCATAGTGTCTGAGTCTGCCGTTGACCTTCAGAATGCTCTGAATATATATGAAACTTATTGTGAACGTTGGAAATTAACTCTTAATACTTCGAAAACAAAAATAGTAATTTTTAGCGGAGGTCGACAGAGAATTTATAACTTCACATATAAAAATGAAGTTATTGAAATTGTTAAAGATTATAAGTACCTTGGTATTATGTTTAGTAGATAGAAGCTGTTCTTTTCTAACAGCTATTAAGAAACACATATCTAATCAAGCTAAAAAAGCAATGTATTTTATTAGTAAAAGGTCCAAGTATTTGTGTTTCCCTTTAGATTTGCAAATTGATTTATTCAATAAAATTGTCAAACCCATTTTATTGTATGGGTGTTAAATTTGGGGTTACGGCAATATTGATATCATTGAAAGGGTTCAATTAAGATTTTTAAACCATATTCTAGACATGAAGTCTAATAAACCCAACTGTATGGTATATGGAGAATCTGGTGTCAAGCCTATCTCAGTTGATATAGATACTAGAATTATTTATTTCTGGTCTAAACTTGTTGTTTCACAACAGCAAAAACTCACAAACACAATGTACGGTATATATCTTAAACTATTTGATACATACACCAACAAAAATGTTAAAATATGTAATAAGGTTTAGAACACGTAACCACAGTGTTCCTGTTGAAACCGGTTGTTGGAATGGCACCGATTTAAATATGCGTAAATGTCAATTGTGTGATTCAGGTGTGGGTCAATATTTTTGCTCAAATAGAAAACGTTTACTTAAAGGCAAATACTTTATATAAAATAAATAAATACTATAAAAGACACAATATCCGTAGTTTTAAACTATTAATGAATATCAAAACAACCAATACGAGAGAATACAGAAAATTTTGTCTATTTATAAAAGAAATTCTTGTAAAATTTAACTGACGTTTGAGTAATATTTACAGAGAATTCATTGAAAACGTAACTTAATTTGAAAATCATTTTTGTTTAATACAGTATTTAATTGCAATTTGTCCCATTTCGTCTACAACCATACACCCCGGTGCCATTTCGTCTACACTTAGATCAATAAGACGGACATATTTTGTTTAAAATATGTGGGTTATACATACATTGTAGACCCATACCAGGCATCTTTTCATTGGAAATTGTGTTATTTTATCGTTCTATTTTTGATAATTTGTATCTGATTATATTGGAATGTCGCAATTACTTTAAGGGACTCATGGCATTCAGCCAGTCTTAGTTTACAATATGTACTAAGTCCGAAGGCTGTAAAACAAAAGAAACACAAAGTTTATGTTATAGCACCTCCAGAATACCTTCCCGTTGTTGCCTCGTCTATTCACTTGGTACCGAAAGCCTTAAAAAAGAAGCTGATATCCACCTCTACTACTCTTGCAATACTCCATATTTAGACGTTGTACTGATTTGATTTCCTGGCCATTTCCACCAATTAATAATAAATATCAAAGGTAATTGCTTAAAGTTTTAAACTTCTTAAATAAAAGATGATCAGCAGTTTGTTCAGAAAATTAATCAACATTAATTAAAATTGATCAGCAGTCGTTCAAAATTCAATGTAAGATGAAATGGCAATCTCCGTAGACATATGTACATGTATATTCATTTTATGGACAGTAGACGACATGGGAACAAGGGTGTAGACTAAATGGGACAAACAACTGTAGACGAAATGGGATGTTACCCATATATCATAAGGCATTTTTATGAATTTTGATTCTTTATTATGTGTAGGGTTATCTCCCTCTGATACAAATTCTTAAAATATATCACTGCCAAAGTTCTGCAATATTTATTATTTAAATAATATATGTTATAAGCCTCAAATGTATATTGTATGTATTTTGTTATTGCTCATATAGTCATTTGTACCATGAATTGAGTTAATAAACTGTTTGAACAGATTAATTGATTGTTCTAAAACGAACTGACATCGTCTTTTGTCCGTCTGTAACATTTTACGCATTTCATGATGGTCATTTTATTATTTTATTACCCCTAATTTAATGGACATGCCAGCAGATGCTACCAATCAGCGTATCAAAGTTTTATGACCTTTAAATTCGAATAAACACCAGTACAATGTGATTGACGCCCTTTGACACATTGTTTCCTTCTTAATTTCTATATGATGCCATACATGTTTCACTGTTGTAATAAAGACATAATACACATGGGAAGGTGAACACGGCCGCCGTGACATGATTGGAAATTGTTGAAATAGTGTCAAAATATAATCAACTATAACAGTTCTGTACACAGTTTTGCCTAGATGGTTTCAAAGTTGTCTGGTGCAGATTTGCCGTATGTGGGAAAGGGTTAATTGTCCGAACTGTCCATTATGTTTTATTTGCACCCCATTCCGTTTTATTATCCCCCACTTTTTCGAAGAAAAAAAGGGGGGTTATTAATTTCGGTGTGTCCGTCTGTCTGTCTGTCTTTCTGTCTGTCACACTTCGTTTCCGTGCAATAACTGCCACAAATGTGAACCGTTTTTTTCAAACTTGGTAACAAGGTTAAATGCCTTAAGGTCTAGGCCAAGTTCGATCGTCACTTTCGGCGGACTTTATTCGTTGGAGTTATGGCCCCTTATTTAACAAAAAATGTCGTTTGTTGCTGTTTCCGTGCAATAACTGCCACAAATGTGAACGGTTTCTTTTTCAAACTTGGTAACAAGGTTAAATGCCTTAAGGGCTAGACCAAGTTCGATCGTCACTTTCGGTGGAGTTATGACCCCCTTAATTAACAAAAAAATGTCTTTTGTTGCTATTCATTTACTCATTCGCCCACTCGTTCGTTTGGGTGTACTTGTGGGCGGTCGTTCATTCTGAGACTCGTTATTATTACAGTGAATGGTTGATTCATTGGTTAGTTGATTGAGTGTTAGATTAGTCGACTGACTTGACATCCATACAAACTTTCATTCGTGCATTCATTCACTCATTTATTCACTCATTCATTAATATTCTTCTATTCATTCATACATTCACTCACTCACTCAATATTTTTTTACTCACTCACTCGATCTTTTATTCACTCACTCACCTGATTACTCCATTCATTAATTCATCTATCCATTCAATCATGCATTCGTTTGCTCATTCATCTATTTACTAATTTACTCACTCATTCCGTATCCATCCTGCTTTGTATCAACCACACCAACTCAATCATGCCCTTTGTGTGACCTTACTTACTTCGTAAGGTCTATCAATGGGTAATACACTGGATTTATCATTTGCATGCCTTGTTTTTCGTTTCGACAAGAATGCTAACTACACCCACCTTTCAAACATGTTACAACTTGCGCTAGCCTCCAACAAACCACACACATATTAGTTATTCATCAGTGCTCCCATTGTATTTTCATGCTTATATGTTCAATCTCTTTTGCTTTTTTCTTCTTGATGTGCTATTTTTTTCTATTTTTCATATTTTCATATTTATATGTTCGATCTCTTTTTCTTGCTTAATTTTTCATATTTTCATACTTATATGTTCGATCTCTTTTTCTTTTTCTCTTCTTGATGTGCTCATTTTCTCATATTTTCATGTTTATATGTTCGATATCTTTTCTCTTTCTTGATGTGTTCATTTTTTCTTTTGTATAATTATCTGTGTTAGGTAATCTATTATATTCTATGTATTGTAATGCTCTTCATCTTTGGAGGAAATAAAGAATATATATATATATAGTTGTGAATCACATTGTAAGTTTTTTGGGAAGATTCTAGACTAAAAAAAGACCACACAAATATGAAATTTGATCTTATTATGAAATTAAGACTGAAACTATCCAAATGCGGAATTTGTGCTGACGCGCTATGACGTAAGCGTTTCCTATAGGCTCTCCCAAAATTCGGTGTTAAAATCTGTGACCTTTTGTGTTTGTGAAATTGGACGATTTCATTTGGATTATAAGGGATTTTTATGCAGGTTTGTGAGAAACCATTTAGATTATAAGGGATTTTTATGCAGGTTTGTGAGAAATTATTTTACAATTCATTCTTTAACAAACAAATAAATCTTTTAAAAGTTTGGTCAAATATAAAAAAATGAATTTACCCTTTTATTGAACACGTCGACCATTTTCTTGTTGAAGACGCGTTTGTAGCAGACGACTTTTGAAAAACATCGTGAATAAAGGAGACCTTCCTCAAAATTAGCAGTTTCTCCTCTTACCGTAATGTTTTCAACATTTATTAACGGCAATTATGTTCTCAAACTTCTCTATTATCTAATTCAATAAATTAACGGCAATAACGTTCTCAAACTTCTCAAACTATCTAATTAAGGAAGCTTAAATAAACATTCAAAGCAAGCTGTAATTATAACACGGATAAATTCATCGCCCCACTATGATGAATTAGTTATCTAAAACAAACATACATGTATACAATATTTACACCATTAAACTTCAAAAAGTGGTCATTCCTCAAAATCGGCCTTTTTGGACCAGACATTTTGGGAAATTGGCCTTTCTATCTGGACCTATAATCGGCCTTTTTGGACTGGCCTTTTAAGCATTCGGCCATTTTTTACCTTTACCCAAGATAAGATAGCGATCTGAACATTTAGTAATCCATACAGTGATCATCGGAAGTGTGTAACTGACGTCACAGGAAGTTGATTATAAGCAAAGATGGCGGCGCCCATAGTCGATCGATACCGACGTGAAAACACCAACTTTAAAAGCATATATCTTGGTAGTGCAAGCTTTTAAAAAAAAAGCTTTTAATTACATCAAAATGATACATTACTGTAGTGCTATTTAGTCATATAGTTTTAATCTGAGCCAAGCGTATTCCTTTAACCTGCAATAAGCGAGATCCTGCTGTCTGCGACCAACGGACACTAAAACCCTTCCCATTTTAATAAAAATCCACGGTTCAGCGACCTGAAATCTAACAGTCAAATAATCCTAACACAACCCACACAGGTTTAAATGATCATCAAGGAAGTTGTTACATGTAAAATTATCAAGGAAGCCTTTATCCGGAGAAATAGTTTAATAAACAATATGCTGTAGCAAAAGATTATTTATTATACTATTAACCAAGGAAGTCCAGTAAAATAGTTAAAATGCTAGTCTTCCATAAATTATTTGTAATATTGGGGAAGCATTTTTTGTTGTTGTTTGTTTTTTAATTTTTATTTATCAGTTATTTTTTTGTTATTTTTTTTTTTTCACATTTTTGGAATATAACCATTCGATTTTGTGTATATTTCATGTTCTATGCAATTGGTTGTATGTTTTTTTGTATTGTATATAGTATAATGATTTATTGTTCGACAAGAAACTATGTAGTCAGGCGCGTAGCTAGGCTTACGCACGTACGTACATGCGTAAGAAATATTTTGAGAGTTCCAAAAATGAAAATGAAACAAATGCGAAAAATGCAATAAAAACAGGACCCTATGAAGGGTAAGGGTGAAAACGGACAAATCAGTACAATTCAGACATGATCAAATTGTCACATGATAAAGACCGTTCAAGAAGTGGCGTTCCTGTTTTACTTCTCGGGCAAACGGTTGTTTGTGTTTTCATGAAACTAAGTAAGCATAAAACACATGGAAAATCGGACTAAATTACAGTCGCACTTAACACTTTCAAATGCTCGTATACGACGGTCGTTGACAGCTTAGATGACCTCTTCCATAACTATGGTGATGCCAAAGCCGAGGCATATGAACTGCAATCACTCAGTTCGGTTTCTTCGAGGTTTCACTTTTGTTGAAGTGCCAGTTAATGTTGGTAAAAATAAATTCCGAATGCTGCAAACGTTTTAAGGGTAGTTTGTGTAGATGTGCCGTACATAAGGGTATCGAGTAGGCTCATTTAGATATTGTGAAATATACGCCAGAAGTCACCTGAGCCCATATAGACGAATTTTTTTTCCCGGGGGAGCATGCCCCATGGAATGGTGCGTAGTCAACAAATCGACCCAGCTACCCGCCTGGTAGTTTACGTCAATAAAATATTGTCTATTGTAAAATTACCGAAATCAAATTCTGCAGACTTGTATTACAGTGGGAGAAAATCGATAATTGCGGTGTTAGCAGTTTGTAATTAATACACTTTAGCTACAATTATTGTCTTTGTTATGACTCTCAAATACTGCAGATGTATCACAGTGGTAAAAGCCGATAATTGCAGTTTGTATTTAGTACACTTTAACGTCAATTATTGTCCGTGTTAAATCGCCACGTGAATTGTTTGTGGATTAATTATGACAATTTTGGTCCCACTTTTTGATCTGTTTACAGTTAATTGGATCTGTGTTTGTTTTTTTTCTTTCTAATGGTGATAGCAATAAACAATAATATCATTTCTGTTGCAATTAGTTCGATGTTTAGCCCATTTTCCCCACTTACTGACTGGACTATTATTAAACATGATGATGATATTAACAGATTTTTAACTCAATTTAAGTCCGATATTTCTCAATTCTTAGTAGATCTATATATAAATCTAGTACCAAAATAGGACTGATATTATTATTTTACCTGGCACGTCTCTGCAAAACAATGGAACTATATCAGCCAAATCAACCGCCACAAAAAGGGTTAAATATATTTCAAAATTAAACAGATGAAACAGGGCCTTTTCATTCGCATATTATCGCATAATACGTGAATCTTCTAATTTAGAACTTTTAAGTAGAAAAAATGAGAAAAAGTATAGAATCTGTATTAAACATTGTTATTACGAGACCGGGTAGACACATGAACTGAAACTCTGATAACGTTGCGTTTGTTCTCCTGTTGACAATGTTAGATTTTCATTCAACTCCTGCAGAGGCGTCAGATTGCGGTTTTATGTGCAATATGATCTTAAATTATATTTTAAATACATGTTATTGTTTAAAACGGTAATTTCTTACCTTCCGACGACTATAGGCTTGCGTCTTAGAATTTTTACGTCTACAGTGAAGTTCAGGTTTGCACACGTTGGCATACACTACAGGTCATTTTTATAAACGTTGAAAAACATAACATGACATTTAAATCGATGCATTGAAGTGGGAGGAGTTGCAATTATAAATTGACAGGTGCCACATTGGTTGCTGCGGCACCAGAAAGGGGGCAAATTGCCAAAATCTTCAAAAGTTCTTCCTCTCTTGTCAAATTCCTATATAACTTGGTAGAAAAGTTCCTTGGGTGACACTCTACAATAACTGCTTAAGCTAAATTTATTGTTTGAAAAACATGGCAGCCCGGCGGCATCCAGAAAGGGGCAAAATGACAAAACTTTAAAATTCCATTATTATGAAAGTGCTCGTAGAAATGTACTTTCAGTGACCTTCTAAATAGTTTTGTTCAAGCTAATTTGATTGGTTGAAAGACATAGCAATTAGGCGGCAGCATAATTGTTTAAAGATATGAATTGTATGTAGAACTTTGGTTGCTGCGGGGTCAGAAAGGGTGAAAAATGCCTAAACTTTAGAACTCCTCCTTTGGATCCGCTTGTCCAATTCGGAATTATTGTCTGTTCGCTTTATATAATTGTACAACAATAATTATACATGTATTCATTGCTCAATTTTAAGAATGTTACAATTGGGTTGTTAGTTTGTTACACATAGTATATATTGGGATTCGCTTCGCTAGATATCCCTTATTGTTAGGCTTTTCCATTCGCTCCCTAGATATCCCTTATTGTCAGGCTTATCCGGCTATGCGTGTGTGTGTGTGTGTGTGTGTGTGTGTGTGTGTGTGTGTGTGTGTGTGTGTTTGCGTGCGGTTGTCTGTCCGCTGTGTATATGCAATAATATGTGCAATGCGATGTGATTTACACTAAGGTTAATTAGCACTCGTGTGACCGTATGTGAATGGGCCCTGTCTTTTTCTTGAATATAGTGATCTAAGCCGAACCAATGATATGGTTGGATAGATGAGAGTTTCTTCTACAATCAAATGGCACAACAACCTAGGATCGGGCTACTCTTGAACGTTTGCGAGGCTGAACGAAAGTGGAATACGCACATTTGCGATCCATTTGGGTATCACACTGGTGTTCTTTCTCCCAAATGAATGTTTATATATACAATTTAGTTGAATCTCTTAGGGGCCAATCTGACTATATGCATGTGTATGTTTATGCATGTCTATCTGTCTATGTATGTATATCATCATGAGTGTATGTCTATCGTCATGAATGTATGTCTATCATCATGTGTGTCTATTATTATGTATGTCTATCACTATGTATTTCTATCTGTGATTATTCATGTGTCTCTGAATGTATGCCTATCTGAATGTATGTATATCTGAGCGTATATCTATCTGTATGTATGTCTTTTTGTTTATGTATATATGTATGTCCGTCTATCTGTCCGTTTGTCTGTATGCAAGTATATCCATGTGTATGTCAGTCTGTATGTTTATCTGTCTACGCGTTTGCAAGTCTATCTGTATGTGTATGCCTATCAACATGAGTGTCTATCAGTATGTATGTATGTATGTCTATCCCTATTTATGTATATCTGTATCTATTATTGTGTCTCTGAATGTAAGCATATCTGAATTTATGTACATCTGCATCTGTCTCTATGTTTATGTATGTATGCATGTCCGTCTATCTCTCCGTTTACCTATTGGTGTAACCGTCAATCTGCCCTGGTGTCTGTATGTATGTACATTCATGTGAAGTTCAATCTGTAAGCATATCTGGCTATGTGCCTGTATGTCTATCTGTCTATGTATGCTTATCATCATGTATGTCTATCACTATGTATGTGTATCTGCATTTATCCACGTGTCTCTGAATCTGTGCCTATATGAATTTATGTCTATCTGAGTGTATGTCTTTCTGTATTTATGTCTCTATGTTTATGTATATATGTATGTCCATCTATCTCTCCGTGCATCTGTTGGCGTAACTTTCAATCTGCCTGTTTGTCTGTATGCATGTACATCCATGTGTGAGGTTCAATCCGTATGTTTATCTGTCTACGCATTTGTAAGTCTATATGTCTATGTATTTGTATGTATATCTGTCTATGTATGTCTATCATCGTGTCTCTATCATCGTGTCTCTATCAGTGTGTGTGTGTGTGTGTGTGTGTGTGTGTGTGTGTGTGTGTGTGTGTGTGTGTGTGTGTGTGTGTGTGTGTGTGTGTGTGTGTGTGTGTGTGTATCCCTATGTATGTATATCTGCATTTACTCATTTGTCTCTGAATGTGTGCCTATACGAATATATGTCTATCTGTATGTTTGTCTTTATGTTTGTGTATATATGTATGTCCGTCTATGTCTGTCTGCCTGTCTGTCTGCCTGCCTGCCTGCCTGCCTGCCTGCCTGCCTGCCTGCCTGCCTGCCTGCCTGCCTGCCTGCCTGCCTGCCTGCCTGCCTGCCTGCCTGCCTGCTTATGTGTCTGTCTGTCACTTATTGGGTACTGTCGTCTATATCCTAAATGCCAACCCACCTCCCTTATAAGACACTTTGATAAGTGGTTTTTTTTTATAATTTTCTAATGGGTATCTAATTAGCATATTAATGCTATTTATTCCGTAAAAGTGTGATAATTACGGAATAAACCGTACCCTTATTGGGTAGTACCCAATAAGAAAACATCAAAGGAAAGAACCCAATAACTGTCCATTCGTAGGCATGTCTGTCTGTCTGTCTGTCTGTCTGTTCTGTTCTGTCTGTCTGTCTGTCGGTCAGTCTGTCTATATGTGTATGTATGCGTGCGTGCCTGTGTGTGAGTGTGTGTGTGTGTGTGTGTGTGTGTGTGTGTGTGTGTGTGTGCGTGTGTGTGTGAGACTAAGTCAAAGACTCTAAATGTAATCCGCGGGCATCTTGTCATTAGCATATTGTGCTTAAACAAAAAACCTTTTGTCTGTCGTCTGTTTTATTTAGGATTGTGAATCACTTGACTGTTAGGGTAGGCCTTACGATTGATTAGTTAATTGGGTTGGGTTTAAGGCCGTTTTCAACGGTATAACATTCATATCACGCGAACAGTTCACATAACGTGTGTTACCAGGCCTTCTCGCACAAGTACTCCACACACCATTCTTCCCAGGCAACTGGCGATTCCCATATAGACTGTTTAGCCGATTGGTGACAGACGAATAACACTAGTCACAATGACTTGTCTTAATCATCGCCAATAATGGATGGCAGTTTCTAAGGTATTTAAAAGGTTTTTCTAAAATCTAACCTGCCGAGCCGAAATAGCTCAGTCGGTAACGACGAGGGCCAGTAGTCTATTGGGCTTAGGGGGTCGTTAGGTAGAATCCCGGCTTGGCCATTCATTCTTTTTGATGATTAACAAAAGTCGTTGTGACTAGCGTCATTCGTTCTCCCCCTTTTGAGAAAAAAGTAATTTTGTTAAATACATCGTGGTACACATTGCAAGATTTTGTAAACAATCGCCACTATAGTGCCATCGGCGCTTTGATTTTTGATAGTAATGAAAATATTGTGGAAAAAGACAAACTTGCTGATTATCATTTATCTTTTAAGGTTAGTCAAAATGCAAAATTTAAAATGGGAAAAGGTTAAAAGAATAACTCTAATAATAGGCAAATGTTTGTGTTATCTAAATTATAGAAAAAAAAACTTGATTCATGTTTGAAAGCATTATTTGAAAAGGAGAAATTGCTCATTGTCAGCAATTGCTCCGTTTCCAAATATATGTTCAATATACGTATGTAACTAAGTAGCTATAACGGAAACGGTTCAACCCTTTCCTGCTTACAGTCGCTTTTTAACGCATCAGACGGCATTTGAATACATCGTGACAAGAGGAGAAAATGCTTATCGTGAACCATTTCCTCTTTTTCCACAAAGGTTTCAACCATTTTCAATAAGGTATTCCATATTTTCCCCTATATGTAAGGCATCCTGATTGGTGCAAAATAACATATAAACATGAACTCCGCTCTGCAGAAACCAACCGTTAAGCAGTTTGCGACTCATGTAGATCCATATATGCCATCGTTACCCAGGTTTGGTCTGTCTCTGCAATGTATATATTTTTATTTTATCTTTTAGCATGAATGCGGATGCAGGTATTTTTTACACACGTGTGTAATCATAACGTTAACGTTGGTTTCCGTTAATAAACAGTCAAACCTGTGTTTAAATAATATCCATGGGTAGTGAAGAATATGGTCTTTGTTCACAGATGGTCTTTAACTGCAGGGTCATTTATACGGAAAAGGAGTATTTAGGAAACTAAAAGTATGATCTCTATAGACAGGGAATTGCTGTTCCAGGGTGGTCTTTAGCACAGGTTCGACTGTAAAGCTATGAAGTTCAGTCACACTTGTGTTAGCGGTCACCAATGCTAAGCAGACATTTGTATTAAGCAGCCACTTGAAAATTAACCAGAACGGCATTTGCTTCTTTATTTGGCTTGTATATAGTATTCACCTAAGGTCAATAGCAAAAGTTTGACACCCCATGGGTGGCTGCTTAAGGCAAATTTGATTTTACATGTATCTTCATAAATTTTAACCCTTTCCAACATTGAAAACTTTGAAAACATCTTCAGCAAATATATGAATAAACCTCATTTAAATGAAAGTATTTTAATTGATTAGAATTTGAAATCAGTGTGGTCTTTTGTCATAGTCTTCTACAGGGGCGTCGAAATGCATCGGTTTGAGGGAAAGGGGGATTACAATCATATCAGTTCTCACTCTATGTTTATTTAAATGAAAGAAACAACAGCAGAAAGGGGTTCTCTTTGGGTGCTTTCCATGTTTTTGTATTTGTTGAGAGAAAAGGCCCAAAGAGATACCCTTTTCATAAAACAATTGATTGATTGATTGATTGGGGTTTAACGCCGTTTTTAACAATTTCTCAGTTATATCACGGCGGCCAGTTCACCTACTCATGCATTTCCTGGTTTTCTCACACCAGTACTCCACACAACAATCTTCTCAATCAACTGGCTACTTTTCATAGACTTAGCCCATTGCTGGAAGACGAACGACGCATGTCACATTGACTTTTGTCAATCGTCGGAAAGAAAGTTGGCGCGCCGGGATTCGAACTCAAAACCCCTGGATTGACAGCCCGCGTCGCTACCGACTGAGCTACCGGGGCTCGGCTTTCATAAAACAAGCCGGATCACTAACCTGAAATATTCATACCTATCATTTTGGTTAGAGAATGAATGAGTTGGGTTTTACAGCACTGCAACACAAAGATTTTATATATATGTGTGTGTGTGTGTGTGTGTGTGTGTGTGTGTGTGTGTGTGTGTGTGTGTGTGTGTGTGTGTGTGTGTGTGTGTGTGTGTGTGTGTGTGTGTGTGTGTGTGTGTGTGTGTGTGTGTGTGTGTGTGTGTGTGTGTGTGTGTGTGTGTGTGTGTGTGTGTGTGTGTGTGTGTGTGTGTGTGTGTGTGTGTGTGTGTGTGTGTGTGTGTGTGTGTGTGTGTGTGTGTGTGTGTGTGTGTGTGTGTGTGTGTGTGTGTGTGTGTGTGTGTGTGTGTGTGTGTGTGTGTGTGTGTGTGTGTGTGTGTGTGTGTGTGTGTGTGTGTGTGTGTGTGTGTGTGTGTGTGTGTGTGTGTGTGTGTGCGTGCGTAAAACAGGTGACCCCCTGAAAGGCACCAATTTTGACCCCAATGGTAAATATTGAACATTGTTCGTAGAGGACCATGAGATAATACTTCACACCAAATAGCTAAGCTCTAGGCATTAACGATGTTTAAGCTTGTTTTGCCTATATATCTCTTTGTAAAACAGCTGAACCTCGGGCAGGGGCCAACGTTTGACCTCAGGGTCATATATGGAACAATCTTGTGAGAGGACCTCGAGATAATTCTACTCACCAAATATCTAAGCTCTCCAGGGTGGTGTCAATTTTACATAGAATCATCATTTGAACAATCTTCGGATAGGACCACTAGACAATACTACACACCAAATATCTAAGCTCTATGCCTTTCTAGACAGACAAGATTTTCAAAGTGTTCCGCTATATATCCTTATGTAAAACAGGTGGCATCCGGGACGGGGCCATTTGAACACCCTTTGTAGAGGACCACTAGAAAATGCTACCCACCAAATATCTAAGTTCTTCATGGCATTAATTTCTTTGAATAAATTTGAAAGGGGATGATCACCCTACATTATTCCTACCATGTTTAGTCAAATCCAAACAGCGGTTTAGGAGGAGATATCATTTAAAGAAAGTCTTGACAACGGACATCAGGCCATCACAATGAACACTTCGTGCTCAGGTGAGCTAAAAACACATGTACATCAGAATAATATTTATCTTTGCGAAAAGGGCAGGGTCATTTTGTAATCGATATCATCATTCTTACGTTTTTTCCGATGGATTAATCAGAACAAATGAGTGGAATATATCCTGATGTGCATACTATTTCAAACTAACGATTTACTTTAGAAAATAAAAGTAATTTGTCCAGCTTTCATGAACATGTACATAGTTTGATAGATGTCATATATATGTGTAAAATAATGATATACTAACTGAATAAGCGAAGAAAAATTGCAGCGGGTCCCTTTCAGGAAAGGTCAACGTTCGTATAAATAAATACATGTATAAACAAAGTCGCTTAACGGCCTGGCCTCTCTGACCTTGATTTTTTCCCAGTGATCCAAAACGAGATATTCAGCGGAAAACGTTTTGTTTTCCGCGGCCCATGTGAACTTGATCTTCGACCCGCTGACACAAAACATAGTAGAGGTCATTCACTAAAGGAGTCTTGTGAAGTTTGAAAACTCTCTAATAAAGGGTTCTTGAGCAGACACCGACTTGACATTTACAGTCACTGTTACCTTGGCATTTGACCCGATGTACAGTTATGGTAATCTTCTCATGGAGTCGGATGATCCTATGAAGCTTGTAGACTCTCTGTCGAAGGGTTCTTGATGTATCGAGTGAAAACATATTTGACATTTACAAGTCCCTGTGACCTTGATCTTTGATATAGTAACCCAAAAAGTTGTGAAATTTGAAGACTATGGTTCAAAGTGTCCTTGAGATATTGGGTGGAAACCAATATGACATTTGGGTCCCGTGACTTAAGCCTTTGACCCGGGTTTATCCAATCATGCTTTAGATTTTAAATACTCGAGGTCAAAGGTTTTTTGAGACATTTTGAGCAGAAACGTATTTGACCTTTAAGGTTCCCGTGACATTTACCCAGTGACCTACACAACAAAAGGGATCACCCATCATATTAGGTTTGAAGACTCTTGGTTCTATTGAACTCCTGTTTTTGAGCGGTAACATAAGTGTGATGGACTGATAGACGGAGCAATATGTCTGCCCCAGGGTGGGGGGTTAACATTAACAGTCCGATCGGTACTAAAGACCACCATGGAATAGCACATTTTCCGTTTATAGCAACCACACATTAATTTTGTTTTTTCCCATTTACTAATTGTCTACATACATGACCCTGCAAATAAAGACCACCTGTGCACAAAGACCAGATAGTTATGTTCTCATGGGTGGTTTTTATACACAGGTTTCACTATATTTACATACACGTTCGGGTTCCAATGGGTGGTCTTCATACACAGGTTCCACAGTTAATGTTGCGTACTTTTGTTCCTTTTAATTTACTTCAGTAATTTTCTGTTTAAAACGTTGACCACACCAGGAAATGGACCAAAGATGATGATTCCGATCAGAAAATATTATTCTAGGCAACCTAAATGGTAAAAACGAAAGATACCGACCAGTCTACACGCATGCTGGTCCGTTTAACTACAAATCGTGATGATGGTAACGACCACTTTAAATGACAGATGATGGTAACGACCACTATAAATGAAAGATTATGGTAACGACCACTACAAATGATAGATGATGATGACGACCAATCCTGATGATGGTATCGACCACGACAAATCGTGATGATGGTAACGACCACTACAAATGATAGATGATAGTAACGACAAATCCTGATGATGGTATCGACCACGACAAATGATGATGAGGGTAACGACACTACACATAAAAGATGATGATGACAACAACTCCTGATGACCATAACGACCACGACAAATCCTGATGATGGTAACGACCACTACAAATTATAGATAAAGATGACGACAAATCCCGATGGTGGTAACGTCAACCACAAAACCTGATGATGGTAACGACCACTACAAATGATGAAGATGGTAACGACAAATCCTGATGGTGGTAACCTCAACCACAAAACCTGATGATGGTAACGACCACTACAAATGATGATGATGGTAACGACAAATCCTGATGATGGTAACGACGTCTACAAATGATAGATGAAAATGACGAAAAATCCTGATAGTGGTAACGTCAACGACAAGACCTGATGATCGTAACGACCACTACAAATGATGATGGTAACGATCAAGACAAATCGTGATGATGATAAATACCACTACAAATGATGAAGATGAAGTAACGACCACTTTAAATGATAGATGATAATGACGACAACTCGTGACAACGACAACAAATTATAATGATGGTAACGACCACTACATATGGTAATGATGATGACGACAATAAATTAAAATTATGGAAACGACCACTACACATGGTAATGAGGATAACAACAACAAATTGTAATGATGGTAACGATCACTGCACATGTTAATGATGATGACGACAACAAATTGTAAGGATGGTAACGACCACTACACATATTGATGATGATGACGACGATAAATTGTAATGATGGTAACGACCACTACACATGTTAATGATGATGACGACGATAAATCGTAATGATGGTAACGACCACTACACATGTTGATGATAATATTGACGACAACAAATTGCAATGATGGTAACGACCACTACACTACACATGATGTTGATGATGATGACGACGGTAAAATGTAATGATGATAATGACAACTACACATGTTGATGATGATGACGACAACAAAGTGTAATGATGGTAACGACCACTACACATGTTGATGATGATGACGACAGCCAATTTTAATGATGTTAACGACCACTACACAAGTTAATGTTGATAACGACGATAAATCGTAATGATGGCAACGACCACTACACGTGTTGATGATAATATTGACGACAACAAATTGCAATGATGGTAACGACCAATACACTACACATGATATTGATGATGATGACGATGGTAAAATGTAATGATGATAACGATCACTACACATGTTGATAATATGGAAGACGATTAGTCGTAATGATGGTAACGACAACTACACATGTTAATGATGATGACGACGATAACTCGTAATGATGGTAACGATCCTTACACATGTTGATGATGATGACGACAATAAATCGTAATGATGGTAATGACAACAACACATGTTAATGATGATGACGACAACAAAGTGTAATGATGGTAACGACAACAACACATGTTATTAATGATGATGACGACGATAAATCGTAATGATGGTAACGATTTTACACATGTTGATGATGATGACGACGATAAATCGTAATGATGATAACGACAACTACACATGTTAATGATGATGACGACGATAAATCGTAATGATGGTAACGATCTTTACACATGTTAATGATGATGACGACGATAAATCGTAATGATGGTAACAACAACTACACATGTTAATGATGATGACGACGATAACTCGTAATGATGGTAACGATCCTTACACATGTTGATGATGATGACGACGATAAATCGTAATGATGATAACGACAACTACACATGTTAATGATGATGACGACGATAAATCGTAATGATGATAACGACAACTACACATGTTGATGATGATGACGACGATAAATCGTAATGATGATAACGACAACTACACATGTTAATGATGATGACGACAACAAAGTGTAATGATGGTAACGACAACTACACATGTTAATGATGATGACGACAACAAATTGTAATGATGGTAACGACTACTACAAATGTTTATGATGATGATGAACGACAACAAATTGTGATGATGGCGACGAATGTAAATGATGACCAAATATCATGATGATTGCAAAGACCATTACAAATGTTGATAATGATGACAACGACACATTGTAATGATGGTAACAACCATTACAAATGTTTATGACGATGGCGACGTCAAATCGTGTTGAGGCTAACAACTACTACAAATGTTGATGATGGTGATAACGACGACAAATAGTGATGATGGTAACAACCACTAAATATTATAGATGATGATGATGACGACGATTTATTGTGATGATGGTAACGACCACTACGAATGATGATGATGATGACGACGACAAATCGATATAAAGTTGAAAATATATGAACGGTTGAAATTCCACTTACATAGGATGCCTTAAGCCTACTTAGTCTCTGATGATATAACGACTTAACCACATACAACAAATTCGCATAAGACAAAATTAAAAGAATACAAGCAAAATATTAAAGATCTCTATAAATGTCACTCAATAATTGCGCGGGTGCATCAGCACCAGCGCATTTATTGGTTGTGTTTAGAACTATCACTGATGCAATGGGCTTGCGCATGCTCCGTGTTAATCGTCTTGATCGCGCATGCACCGTATTTTACCGTCAGCTCTCGGATATTTCCGTAGCAGTTCGTCACTAGACGGTTCTCGATCGAGTTTGCAATAGAAGATTAGGATTAGTGAACCAGTCTATTTATATGCGAGTAGTTTTTTTATAATTAAAATGTAAATTTAAATCATTGTTTTTTTAATAACCGGAGAAGGAGAATATTTTCATAAATGCGAAGTTATTGTGCTAAATTTTGAAATTTTAAGAATATATTAAGGACAAAATGGACGCGCAAGCACAGAAAAATGTTTACAATAATTTTAGGAGGTCGAGATCAACACGTTGGGAAAAGGTATTTTTGTTTTCGTTTTACGTATTTAAATAAAAAAATATTGTTATCATATATTTATATCATATATTTAAAAGCTAGTTTCGTGTTTTTTCGAATCAAACAGTATTTCTTAAGCCATAACATGGTGATTCCCGCGCCAATGGCTGCATCTTGCAGCAATCCTTGTACACTATATTGACACTTTATAAAATACGCGTAAAATAGACCATCGGTAACCCTTTACCTACAGTTTTTAAAAAAATAAACATGAACAAAAATTAAAATTCGATATTGTTTTTAAAAACTTCTGATTTCATCGAATAATCGAACCATGATATAGTAGTATTCGAATATTCGAATATTCATTGCCTTCTCCAAAAAAAAAAAAAAAATATTCATGAACGCAAATAGCTTTTAGTTAGTTTATGGATGTATCTTACACACTGTTTGACGCAAACATCTCTCGAGTCATCACTGTTATTGAAACACAGACATCCATTTCATAACTGCAGAATGTGTTCTTGCGGAGCAATGCTGGTTAGCATAAGGAAATTGCTTTCTCTCAATGTAGTTAACAATTTTCCCCACAGTTCTTCACGTAAACGTTCAGTAACTGGACAGAAAAGCAGCAAGTGTTTTACTTCACAATTAGTATTTGTCTTACACTGAGGACAATACATATCATATATTTTGGATAACAGTCTAGAAACAACATGTACTACTGTATAATAAAATGTCAGTTAATTACGATATATTCTACTGAAGTACCATATGTTACATGGTATAAATTCACTTTGAATATACTTAAAATCGCTTATAATAGGATTGCTTTCAATGTTTGAAAACATTTGATTCTCAACTGCATGTGTCAGAGTTTGTTTCACTAGTTTCTGACATGAGGCACTGCTTGGGATAGTGGATGAGCTAGAAAATTCATTACTTCGCTGGTTAAGCCGTATTAACCTAAAATGCGGTATATATATATCCGGCATAAACCCTCGTATTTTATTTGGCCTGTTCATGAAGGATTTGAGCCTAAATGTGAACATACTTTAAATACGTTTTTGTGGCGATTGTGGTAACACAAGAAAAACAATATATAAGGAGATTTCGGCAGTACGTTAGAAATGCTTAATGCAGAACGTTTACCGCCAAATAGTTTCAACATATCTGCAGAGACGTGGTTAACAATAATAAAGTCAGTGCTATTTTGGTACAAGATTGATACTAAGATTTTAGAACTATCGAACTAAGATTAAATTCACTTAACAAATATAAACATTGGCTTTCTTCGTGTCTGGAGACAGAGAATATTATTGCGCGAGACATACGCCCATTGAGGAGTGACGTAGCAAGCAGGTGTCCGTTAGGTCACCCGACGTTTGGTTGGTACCGGATTGATACTAATATTTGAGATGTATCGAGCTTACGATCGACATTGAGTTAAAAGATGTCAATATTAGATATTTCATGTTTGATCAGATAATACATATCATTGCGCGTGTTAATAGCTTGCCAGACTGGTAGAACCGATCGTCTGGCAAACAATTTTGAAACAGAGGGAGGTAATTCATAAATCATTACATTATTCTTAGATTCTATGTTGAATATAGTACAAATATATTTATTTAACACTTTTCGAAGTAAAACCCTTCTATAATGTTATATTTTGTAACCGAGTTGGAGATTCAGTAAAAACATTATTTGTATTCAATCGGAAGTAATATAGAGTTGCTGAGATGTTTTCTTAAAATAGTTTATATATTTGAAATTAACTGAAATAAATACAACGAGACAAAAAAAATCAGCTTTTCACTAGATCTTGCTTATTGTAAGATCATGACAAAAGATGATGAGCCCATACATTTGAGAAGAAGAACAAGCTTGTGCCGAAATTCGCATACATTTAAACCTTATAACAAAAGTAATAAACCGGCTTCTCGTCAGAAAACGTCTGTATGTGGGGAAGGTTTAAGGAATGAGAAGTTCCAATTATCATGTTCCTTTCTTAGTTGAGCAGATCTGTTTTTAAAGACCATACATGGGCAGAGAACAATCATGTGGTCTTTAACCCTTTCCCACATACAACACATCTGCAGCAGATGCTTTTGGGAATTTCCAGGCAAACACACGGAAAAGCTCTATAAATGTAGGTCATTACTAAAAAAAACATTGTGGCAGAAGATGAAATTGCTCGTTTTCAAAAGTTGTCTGATCCAGAGGCGTCAGAAAGTGTTTGTATTTTGGATAGGGTTAATTACAGGGTCATTTGTGCAGAAAATGAGAAATTGGGAAATAAAAAGTTGGTTGCTTCAGACAGGGTATTGCTAAACAAAAGTTGACTTAAGCACAGGTTTAACAGAACAGAACAGAACAGAAATTTTATTTTCAACTTAAGCATAAACAGCTCATGGTTGATATTCACAAATATACATACAGAAATGGTTAAGACAATGAAATAGTTGAGAAATAGTACTTAACTAAGTTTAAATTAAATAAGTTTAAAATCAAGTTTATATGCATATGTATAAATACACACATATACACACGCAATTGTACATACACGCACATACCCATACTTACATTATATATATATATATATATTATGAAATTAGTTATATCAAGAAAGAAAGTGGGACTGTTAACGCCCGTCTAATCTTTAACTGTGTATGAGAATAATCTCAGGGACCGACTCACTTTCAAGTCAATTTTCTCCAGTTATGCCAGAGCTATATCCCCTTAATTAGAGAAATTTAGTTTGATATGATTTGTCTAATCTCTAACTGGATCACTCCTAACCCAACCCAGGAGTTCTAAGTTTGAACCCTAACACGGCCAACATTCTTTCCGACGTTTGACAAAGGTCACTGTAACAAGCGGCATTCGTCTTCCACCAATGTGCTTACAGCCTTTGTGGTAAAGCATCCAGTTGCTCGGAAAGAATGTGTTGTGGAGTATAGTCTGTACTGGTGTGAGAAAGCCAGGAAACACTTATAGAATATGATGCTACAATAAATTTATCAATGGGAGCAACTCTTCCTTTGTAAATTCGATGATTTTTGGAAAGGGTTGTTCAGTAGCCTGTTGTTTCTTGACCGTTGATAACCATTTTACTGTTTGAAATGACTTGTTGTCGAGTCCGCTTTTGGTGAGCTCGACATATGGCTGTCACAATGGCGGTTCGGTGAGTGTGTCCGTGTGTCCATGAATATGTCTGTCCGACCCGCATCTTAACCATGCATTATAGCATTTTTAACAAATTTAGCACAAAAGTGCACCATGATGAGATGGTTTGTCGTGCATAAAATGCAGGTCTCGTACCTCACATGTTAAGGTCATTCGTAGAGGTTAAAGGTCAAAATGAGTACTGTTTGATAGACCTGATTTCTCCGGCCCGGACATTATTAACAGTTAATAACGTCGTTTTTGACGTCAAAACGTACGTTTTTGCGACAATGACAGTGTTGTTAAAGAAATCACCATTACTTCCTCATTTCAATTTGGATTCGGATAAAATGAACTTTAAACTGAAGAGAATACAATAACCTGTATGATAATATCAATTCAATACATCTGTCATGACAATTGACGTAACATAAGGCGACTTAAAGTAGAAATTTCGGTAGAATATTTTAACAGTAATTTGATTATTTCTAATTTATATAAAATTCGCCCGAGAGATTTTTTTTAAAATAAAATATAACATAGAACACTTATTCATCTACCATTTGCCAAACATTGAAACAAATCTATCGTGTCGATTTTTAATAAATCAGAATGGCGTTAAACCTCTTGTGTGCGTCGTAACGTTCACTGCGGAATTAAACATTGAGACGCATCCAGGGTAATTAAAATGAATACTTATTTTGTCCTTATAATTATCAATTTCATTCTAAATTTAAGCTATCCCCTAAAGAATAATGGTAGGTAGTATATATGTGTTTAAAGAATTAAAGTAATTACGGTCGTAAATAATTTAGCAAAAAAACAACAAAATAATATTTGGTTTTGTCATATGTATAAACTGACTCGTTAACTTTCCTGTTCAACTGTTGTTCTATATATGAAATATAATTATCACAAATATTATATGTCACCCTTGTTTTTTTGTATCGTATTTGAGATAACAGTATACAAATGTTGTTCTCAAAATGCAATTTTGAGAATTTCGAAGTCTATACCTGTCATGCAAAGCTTTCTTGGTATTATATCCGTGATAATGTTGTTGTCGTTTGTGGCAAGTTTTTGATTAAATTACAATTTGTGTTTACACAGCAGCGCAGTTATGTGTGATTAACGGAATGCCCATTATTATCTCATTTTATATTAACATCGATTTGAAGCGAATAATATAAACTCCGTCATGATATATAGTTCACAATTTTTCCTTAAATAATTTTAAAGCAAAACTTGGTTTATTTAACGAACTCGCTGACTAATAATACAGTTATTACCTTACGTCTAATATACTAACAAAAAAATGCCCTAGATATTTCTTTTAAACGAAATTATTATAATTCAGAACAACATTATTTCTCCAATTTACTCAAATTTGTTGGAAATATATCGGGCGGACTTTTAGTAAAACGCTATGCCGTAATACTGCTGACGTGCGCCGGTACGCGCATTGTGGAACTGAAAATGAAACACAGCCACCCACCACTTCTTCTATTTTTCTTTTTTTACTCCATATGTCCCCGTTTTTTTTTAATTACCGGTACTTCGTTTTGTATTGAGAATTGTTTTTTACCCTAAACCCAAATTTCAAGACAAGCTATTGGGTTGATTTTAAGTAAATCACAATGCCATAACACCGTAGAAGATCACACCTTTGTTCACATGTTCGTACCTAATTACTTGTGTTGTCGACACACTTCCAATAATAAAACAAAATGTATCATTGCCCGACTTAAACTGTCTACAGTTTCTAGACACCTGTGCATTGACATCGAAGGCGCACTACATAGTGCAGACAACGATGTGATAGCACTCAACGGGATATGTATGTAGACAATAATAGTGGGTTATTTACCCAAACTATACAGGAAAATATTGTCAATAAACACCTGTTTTCAAACAGCTCTAGGTTGAATTGAACTGCGGAGCTTAGTGAATACAATCAAGTCAAAACTTTCATAATATCTAGTACATAAGGTTTTCCAAAGGGAAGAAAGTCAAATAGTTATTCTCGAAGTTGTATCATATAAAGTGTGTCCTTAAATAACAAAAGCATAATCACGGATAGAATAGATAGAAAGCTTTGCATGCTGTTCAGTTATAATCTTTGATGTTCTGAAACTTGCTTTTTGCCTGATTAAGAGAAACGCATTCTGTATTTAGTTATTTACTGTTATCTGAAAATACATCACAAAATACCTAGAGTGACAAATATGAAAGTAATAATAAAATATATTAATAATTTCTTCCATGATAATTCTGACGATGCTCTTGTTTGAAGAATTCGTGTCAGAAATGTTGGGTTATGTAAATTCATGAAACTTCATGTTATATCGAATTACTATTTGATGTTCCCGTATCAATTTGTTTATGTAAATGTATGTTTGTAAATGACGAATTACATGTATTCGAATAAGTGAAATAAAATATATCTATAAGAACTGCAAGCGACGGCTTGAGACTAATACTAATACATGGAATGTGAGAAAAATGATTTAACAGATAAACAGCGAAGTAGACAGATCAATTTATATAAAACATATTTAATATTTAAAGGAGTATAATAGATACAATTTACCACTTTCGTAAAAGAATAAAATTGATTATTTTTATGACAAATCGGGAGTTCATTTTAATAACCCTGGGTACGTTTCAATTTAAATGCCGCAGTGTACGGTTTGTCGCATGACAGAGTGTTAACGTCATTGCGATTTACTAAAGATCTGCACGATAGATTTTTTTGAAACTTTGGTAAATGGTAGACAAAAGGTTGTTCTAAATCATATAAGTTTTTAAAGAAAATCTCTCGGGCGAATGTTTAATAAATTTGAAATAACCGAATTACTGTTAAAATATGTTAGCGAAAGTTTCATTTTTACTCCCCTTATGTTACGTTCAATGTCTTGGCAGTTGTATGGAAATTACATCACTACGTAGGTAATTTTCTTTTCTTCGGTCTGGTGTTAACTCTTTCCAAATACCACTTCAAACGAGAAAGTCATGGTGATTTCTTTAACAGCACTGTCATTGTCGCAAAAAACGTACGTTTTGACGTCAAAACGACGTTTTTTCAAAGGTATGATTCCACCTTAAGGGGTTTGTTGAGACACTTTGCTCGTAAGAATCAACAGCTTTTATTTCATTTACGTTATCTGGACCCTTTAACTACTATTTCATCACTAGGATAATTCTTGGTCCTGTTGATTTTAAAATCTGCATGTGGATACATGTTTTCAGAGATACTGCTTATTACTTGCAGGATTTTCCACACGATCGCCACTGCAGTGCATTCGGCGCTTTGATTATTTTAACATGATGTCGTCGGCAACAGTTGGACAACCATTTGATACGGTTTAGTTTAAGACAGTCATCACTTACGTCTAATTTATTCATGAGATTATTGATATATATTAAGTACATTAATGCACTGATTATTTGTCCTTATCTCGCGCCTTTCCTGATCGGGAACCAGTCTGATACAATACCATATGATCTGACACAACTAAAAATATCTGTCAACAAACTCCGGATAATTTTAATAAACCTTTTGTCCGTACTGTTTTGGTATAAATTGTTCAACATTAGATTGTGGTTCACGTGTTCAAACGCCTGGTTTACGGCTAAGTAACATGTAAAAAAGTTTTAAACTATTCTTAATGGCATTATGAATAGATTCACGAACCATGAAAGATGTTAATGCGCAACTTAATTTTTTTTGGAATCCGCCCTGAAACTATTCAGTTCAATTTTACTACCCATATAACTTAATAACACATGTTCATAAGTTTTAGGATCGTGGCGCAGAGTGAAATCGCGCAGTACGAATTAGGGTCATATTTCTTATTGTTTCCTCCCTTGTAAAGAGTAGTGATTATCCCTCTTTTCAAATTTACTGGACAATAGGCAAATTCGTTCATAGAAATGAATAGTTTTCTTAGGACCTGCAGTAATAATGTTCCACCATACACGAGGTTTTCATAATGAACGTGATCGTAACCACAAACCTTATTCTTTTAACAAGATGGCAATGCAGATTTAACATCTTCTACTTTAAATACGAGTTCGTAACTACATGACATGCATCGATCATTCTCATTGTTCACTGCATAAATGACACTTTTCGCATTTTCCACATCATCAGTTTCGTCACAGGAGTATAGTTCTTTAAAATGATTCATCCATCCGCAGTTAATTTCTTCTGGCAATTTACATTGTTTATCTATAAAGTGGACATGAAACCGAAATACTGAACGAATCAGAAATTAAGCATAAAATAATTCCATTCATCATCCATTCATAAATTGTTTGCCTGCATTTTAGATGCCCGTCAAGCGTTTGACCGTGTGTGGCATAATGGTTTTCGGGATAGGGGCGTTTCGCCACTATTCCATTGTAAGCCTGCTTTCGAAAAGCCGGATTACAGGCTGCAACCACAGTCTACAATTGAATATCTTTGCCAAAATCGAGTTTTGATTGGTTATAATCTGCCTTTTCAACGATTTCATTGGTTCGACCGAATCACGAAAAACCCTCCGCTTGCATTAATTAATGATACAAAATACTTCCAAAACGTGAAACACACTCTGAACTATGATTGACCTCAATGTCAGTAGGGTTAGGTAACGTCGAGCGTGCTGTGACCCAACACGTTACAGTCGACTTATATAGGGAAATGTGCAAATCACTGTAAATAAAATTATTGAAAGGAGTTGAAACCATTGTGGCAAAAGTAGAAATTGCCTACGATAAGCAATTTCTCCTTTTGTGACAATGTTTTCGACTGTCGTCTGCTGCACATGCGTCTGTAGGCGGAAAATGGTTACATCCTCCCCATGGAAGCGGAACCCTTTCCGTGATACTATAACAATTCGAATATTGAAAATATTGTTGAAAATGGAGCTACATGTATTGCTGACAATGAGCAATTCTTCCTTTTCACACAATGCTTTCAAACACGTTTCAAATTAATTATTTTCATATTTGAACGTTTTACTATGGAAATTCTTTTACTCGACACATTTTGAATAACATGCTAGAGATGAATTTGCCGTACATCAAAGGGAAAAATATATAGTTGAAACCTTTGTGGTAAAAGAGGAAATGGGTCACGATAAACAATTCTGCAGCCGTCTGCTGCACATGCGTCAACAAGCGAAGGTAAGAGGGAAAGGGTTGGACCGTTTCCGTTATAGCTACTTAGTTACATACGAATTTTGACAGTGTATTTGCAAACGGAGCAATTGCTGACAATAAGCAATTCCTCCTTTCCAAACAATGCTTTGAAACATGAATCAATAATAATAGATAACGAAAACATTTGTCTAGTTATTATTTTAACCTTTGCCCCTTTTAGACACATTTGACTCACCTTAACAGATGAATGATAATCAGCAAGTTTGTCTTTTTCCACAATGTTTTCATCACTATTCAAAATAGGAAATAGAAATTAAATCTACAAATTAGAGATAAGTTAATTTCAACATTGATTTATTGGGGTTAACGCCGTTTTTAACATTTCCTCAGTAAAACCACGGCGGCCAGTTCACCTACAAATGTCTTTCCTGGTTTTCTCACACCAGTACTCCACACAACAATCTTCCCAAGCAACTGGCTGCTTTTCCACACAGACTTAGCCCATTGGTGAAAGACGAATGACGCATGTCGCATTGACTTTTGTCAAACGTCGGAAAGAAATTTGGCCGAAAATGTAAACATACACACGAGTTATAACCGCAAGGTCATTATTTATTTTATAATTGAGGCGCTTCTAGCGATTTTGGGACAAAATGTATATGCATTTGCGTTAATTGAAGACTTAACGTCCGTCAACGTGTAATCTAGTCCTGAATGTGCATTCGTCCGTCCGTCATGGATTGCATGTTCAACACGTTGTTACTGTATGGCAGATTTATTTCAAAGTGGTCACACTTATACCGTGTGATCAGGATAACGGCAAAGTACTAGGTACATAACTCTGGTCTGTTTATTTTAATTATCTCCATTTTTCCTTATTTAGTTCAGCGATTGTCTCAATTAATTTCCATTGTATCCATTTCAAACTTGGTTTTGTAGGTAACGTATGACCTACATATTTGCAGTGCACCATTACCATAACATTAGCATGCTGAGTTTGGAGTGTTTATATTTTTGTCTTTCCATGATCTCATTTATAATATGACTTTCGCATGCAACACATGCGTCCAATGTATTAATTTAAGGCTTGGTGTATAGGGAACTCAGAGCTACAGATGTGCAGTGCAAAAAGAAACATAACTCTAACATGCTTTCGATTGTCTTTCATTTATCAGCATGATTACAATATGCATTGTGGATTTTTAGTGATTTCTGAACAGGAAATATTTTAATTAAGGGTCGCTGCTCGGTTTTTTGTTAATCTTTTGTCCTTCCTGATTTATTTTGTTTATACAAGAAAAGGGTCAAACTTTGATAAATAAGGTATATGTTATTGGCATGCAGTATGTGTTGCTTCACACATTTTTTGTTTGGTTTGTTTTAAAAGTCATTGTTTATTGTTTCAACAATGGTTGTCCATATTATCTATGCCATATATTTTCAACTTACACAGCCCCTATACCGTTAGCGCTTTCAGCGCTTTGATTACTATAAATTACATAAACTAGGTATATGTTCTCATCTGGTAAAAATATGTTGTTTCTATGCATACAGGTATGTATTGCTGTGTTATGTACAACGGACTTTATACTGACTGGTTCCCGATTGTACAAGGTACCTGGCAGGGTGGGGTCTGGTCACCGTTTGTATATCTTATTTACATTAATTACCTTATAGAACAGCTAGTAAACAGCAATTTAGGGTCTCAAGTTGAAGGGTCTAGTTTGTGTGCCCCGTAATTTGTAGACGACATGACCCTTCTATCTTTATCCAGTAAAGCTTTACAAAGCACGATTGGTATAGCACCGATACACGAGAGTTTTCCCCCTGAAAATGACCCGTACTTGACCTCTAGTTGAGTGGGAGACGTTTAAAAACACTCCTAAAATGTCCATGAACCGGACCTGGATTTGAACCCAGACCTCTGGATTGACAGTCCAGTGTGTGAACAGTTTGATTGGTTGGGGTTAAAAGCCAATTTCAACAACAAATATCAGCCATACATCGACGACACAGTTCACATGCCCATGTGCTGCCTGACACCAGTACTCAACATGACAGTATTATACAACTGGCATCTTGTCCACATAAATTGTTAAGCCATTGGTAGAAGACAAATGGCGGGAATACTATTGACCGAGGTTGGCTTTTAACTCAAACCCTGGACCGACTGACTGAGCTACCAGGAATTGATCGGAACTATACTACTGAATACTGAAGTACGCCTACTGTCTGTGGATATGTGAGGGATGGTTAACCTTAAGTGTCATGAAGCTAATTATAATTTAGAATCACACAACTTTGACCATGTACATCTTCCGTTTTAATTTGATCATTGGTATATGGACTTGACAGTCTGCTTTGTTGGCATCTAGCCTCTTTATATAGAAAATTTCTTTTATTTCTTAATTTCCTTTTCATATCTCCATTAAAAATCATTTCAAATAATGGGTGCGCCTTTGATTTTCGTTTTTTATTAATTAAATAAAATGCGCAACTACCGGCCTCCACAGTTTTATCAATTTCCTCCTCTAAGTGATCGTTATATTGTTGTACACTTTGTCTATGTGACTTACGAAACTTGCATTTTGCCGTTTTATACTTTAAATAAGTAGCATGATCTGCGCATGGTTTATTTTCACTTATCCAATGTTAACGCTTATCTTTTATCTTTGTATGCAAACAGGAAAGGTTTTCATTCCAATAGTCGACCTACTACGGGAAAACACTTCAAATTAGCATCTTTTATAACACTAACCAATTTTGTTATAAACGCAGTCAATATCCTCGTAACTTAAGATTTGTTTCTGTTTTACATTACTCCAGATAATGGAGTCATTGTCATGATTAACTGCTTTTCTTGTGACATTGACTGGATAATCAATCACACTAATCCTGGACGATGTGCAGAAACGTTCAAAGAGTGGTCTTCGTGAATCTTACATGTCCTTACATTGGTTATACCAACTGATTGCATTAATATATAATCGATCGGAGTTTCTCTTTCACTATTGTACGGCACAGTGCTATATTTTGAGCCTTTAAATAAATGGAGGCATTTCACGGGAACTTAGTCTAATGATATGAGGGATTGACACAATAGCTTAAACAGTCATCGGCTGCAGATGCGTCGAAATGCGTCTACAAGTGGGAAAGGGTTAACTAAACGGTTTCAGTAATACGAAATCGTAGCTGCTTATTAATTGCATAAAGATAATTTGTCAGTTTGCACCGTTAGCCCTTTGATTGCTGGAACCGATGTTGTGAAGCCTGTACCATCAGTGTATAGACCCAGACCAGCCGGCCAATCAGAGAACCGAACCGTCTGACAATATAGTGTTGCCTGCTCAATTCAATTTTTATTTATCTCGATATTCCTTCATTTTGCTATCGACTTTTCCACATTGAAAGCTTGACACGTTCATTTTAAAAAATCAGGATTGATCGAGGATTAAAAGAACAATTACCATTTCACAAGATGTACATCTATTACCATATTTTCTTTTCAGTATTCATAACATCTGATTGTTTAACCCAAATCTACCACACACCGCAAATATGTGGCAGACGACTTTGTTAACATTTGGATAAAACTATAGGAACTCTCTGTAAATAAAATTACTGTAAATACTTATTGTATAGAGCTGAACACACTATGGGCAATTTCTCCTTTGGTCAAATGGCTACTCTCCTTGGTGTTCAGCGTTGCGGGGTTAGCATTACGACTCAATTCAATTCCAATATTATTTATTGATAAATGGCCACCACCCTTTACATATACAGTAAGCACACAAAATTACATTCAGTATAACCAATGAAAATATAAGGAAATAAAACAGGTTAAAGTGAAAATATTAAAGTTCGTTTATCAACATATTTCGTTTCTCCATAGCATAATATAAGAACGTTGAACTATTTGTTAACTCTTCCTCGTTCTTTCTCGTTTAGAGCACATTACATATCTGAATTGTTGGATTCTGGTGATATTTCGCTTGTATGTATTTACGTCTAAGATCAGAAAAAGCTGGACAATTTAATAGGAAATAATAGATGTATTCTATGATATTTTTACATATTGGACAGAATCTATTGTCTAAGTTAGGGTTATTGTAACCAGATGTAAATGTCCCAGATCTAAAACATGCTATAGCTCTTCGAAATTTAACAATTTTTATTATATCCAAATAAGGTTCAAATTCGATGGTGTTTTTAAAATTGTTATTAAAGCATAGTTTGGATTGATTGCGACATTTGTTGTACCATACCTGCAAATACTTATCCTTCAGTCTTTGCAGATACTGAGTAACAAAATATTTTTCATTCGATACTGATTGATTTTCCCATGCATAGCCAAATCCATTTTCACATACATTTTTTCTAAGATTCGATACCCAATTTACATAACCCAAAAAATCATACATTTTCAACATATTATAACATTATTTTTACATATTTTTAAACAATATTTGATTACCCTTTTATAAGTATAAATATATAATGAAAGTCTTCCACAATCACCCAAAACTGGTGCATCTGTTGTTTTTGTTGGAACATACATAAATCGTTTATATGCATTCTTTAGAACTCTTTCCGTACAATCAAATGACTGTAACTTGTATGTATTTACTTCTAAGATCAGAAAAAGCTGGACAATTTAATAGAAATTGATAGATGTCTTCTATGATATTTTTACATATTGGACAGAATCTATTGTCTAAGTTAGGGTTATTGTAACCAGATGTAAATGTCCCAGATCTAAAACATGCTATAGCTCTTCGAAATTTAACAATTTTTATTATATCCAAATAAGGTTCAAATTCGATGGTGTTTTTAAAGTTGTTATAAAAAGCATAGTTTGGATTGATTGCGACATTTGTTGTACCATATCTGCAAATACTGATCCTTCAGTCTTTGCAGATACTGAGTAACAAAATATTTTTCATTTGATATTTAATTTCACATACAATTTTTCTAAGATTCGATACCCAATTTACATAACCCAATGAATCATACATTTTCAACATATTATAACATTTTTTTTTTACACAATTTTAACCAATATTTACAAGTATAAATATATAATGGAAGTCTTCCACAATCACCCAAAACTGGTGCATCTGCTGTATTTGTTGGTACATACATAACTCGTGTATATGCATTCTTTAGAACTCTTTCCATACAATCAAATGACTGTAACTTGTATAATTTAATTTCACATACAATTTTTCTAAGATTCGATACCCAATTTACATAACAATTGAAAACAAGCTATAGCTCTTCGAAAATTAACAAGTTTTATTATATCCAAATAAGGTTCAAATTCGATGGTGTTTTTAAAGTTGTTATAAAAAGCATAGTTTGGATTGATTGCGACATTTCTTTTACCATATCTGCAAATATTGATCCTTCAGTCTTTGCAGATACTTAGTAACAAAATAGTTTTCATTTGATATTTGATTTCACATACATTTTTCTAAGATTCGATAACCAATTTACATAACCCAATGAATCATACATTTTCAACATATTATAACATTTTTGTTACCATTTTTAACCAATATTTGATTATCCTTTTATAAGTATAAATATATAATGGAAATCTTCCACAATCACCCAAAATTGCTGCATCTGCTGTATTTGTTGGTACATACATACATCGTTTACATGCATGCTTAAGAACTCTTTCTATGAAGACATTATACAATAAAAGACACGATTAGCTTTCAATGCATTATTTTCTGCCATCTTAAACAATGATACTCGCGAGGTAAAATGACACCAATATAGGTGAAACCATTAACACATTCAATAGGTTGACCTTTGTAATTACCATTTATAAAGTTTTGATAACATGCCGCCTTTTTAAAAAAAAACTACTAGTTTTGTCTTTGAAACATTGACCTCCAATTTCCAATCACTCCAAATGTATACAATATATTGAATTGCTTCTGAAGACCAACTCTTGTATCAGAAAAAAGACCGACATCGTCGGCAAACATTTTTATTTCTAAGAGTTCTGAATTGAGTTGTATACCTTTGATGCCACACTCAGTTATAACGTTATATAGTTCATCTATAAACATTATGAAAAGAATAGAATATCATTGAACTCATAGAACATCCTTGTCTTAATCCAACAGGGCATGATATTCAAGGATTTCAGTTTCATGTCGAATAACCGTTTTAACGGACGCCTATATAGACTGGACTGACTCACTGGTTGGTGCCAGGATAAATGGAGCAGTAGTACTGGTAACTTAGGCAGGAAACTCCGTGATATAACTGAACAATTGTTGAAAGCAGCGTAAAACACAAAACAATCCATATTCTTTCACTTTCAGTCACTATGTTTTCGAAAATGGTAAACTGCAGACGCATCAAAATGCATCTGCGCGTAGGAAATGCTAAAGATAAAAATGTTAGATAGATGAACAATCTCTTTACGTAGAGACAGTAAACGTCCGTCTGGAAACATCGTGAACAATATAAAGAAAATATTCAAATATGTTCAAATATGTGTATATTTTTTTATCTGAATGGCTATATCTGGGCTTTCTTCTTTGCGACGATAGAACTTTTAAAATTTGTAATACGGAAAATACTATCTTTACACCAAAACAATATTGTGGGGAAAGACGAAAGTGTTCATACATGTTTCCGAAAGGTTGTCTGCTATCAGGCAATTAGCTTTATACTTGACTATTTCTAAATGAGCCAGTGCATGAGAAAAAGGTACACGTTGGCATGACTGAACAGTGTAGGTTCAAATAATCGTGTTCACATGCTCAGTCTTACCAGAATATAAAACAGTTGACCCCTCATAACACATATTTGAGCCGTCCCGAGAGAAAACCAACATTGTGCAATCTGCGTAAAGTATCGACCCGGATCAGCCTAAGCACGCCGCACAGGCTAATCCATGCAGACACTTTTCGGACTGCACAGGCTGATCTTGGTCGATATATTACGCAGATACCATAATGTTGGTTTTCTCGCGAGAAGGGCTCATTTGTTTTTTAAGATACTTATTTTATTATATTATTGTTTGATTGGAGTTTAACGCCATTTCCAACTTTAGTTCAGTTATATCGTGGCAGCCAGCTTACATAACGTTCATTTCCTGTGATTCTGTTATCAGTACTACACACTACATTCTTCTCAAGCAACTGGCTGCTTTTCCGAATCAACTGTGTATCCCTTTGATGGAAGACGTATGACACTAGTCACAATGACTTTTATCAATATTCGGAAAGAACAAAAGACCAATACGGGGTTCGAACTCATCACCCCTTGATTGATAGCCCTCTTCTGCTACAGCGGGATATTCATTGGTCTGTATCAGGAAAATGGTATTTGATGAATGAAGAAAAAAAACCGGATTAAAACCAAAACGAATTTAGTAAGAAAGTAACGACAATGGAGTATCAATATATTTCCAGTTCTATTGGATAATGGTCACTGACTGCAAGCATCTGAAATACCAAAAACAAAACGCTTAATGCACATGGTTGCCAAAATAAAACAAACGTGTCTGAGAAATTCAATTGTTATATATTAGTCGAAATTCAGATTTATTTATTCATAATTTATTGACTTATTCGCGCACCAACCCTAACATGTATTCATTCACTCTCGCCCTTACATATTCTGCACTCAGTGATACGATTCTTTTGAGTACCCACGACATAGGGTTTTAGGGTTAAATAAGGATTTTAGAACATGCAAAACGCCCCTCATCTGGCCGTCATTGAAAACCAACATTGTGGAATCTGCGTAAAGTATCGACCCCCATCAGGCTAACCCGGACAGATACTTTTCGCCTCCTGTGGATTTTCTGTTACATGAATCATTATTCTATACCTTTATCCACCTGAGACGAAATGTGTCGGACCGGATTAATCTGCGCGGACTGCGCAGGCTGATCTGGATCGATACATTACGCAGAAACCATAACGTTGGTTTTCTCGTAGGACGGCTCAAATTTTCTTACAAATACACCGCTCATCCTCATAGCTTTATCTGCAATCACGTGTTAATTGTTGAACCTTCTGTTGTAGAGACTCAAAACATGTATATGTATAAATGTATTATGTTATTGGCAACACACAAAGGTTTATATGCCAATAAACGATTTTGAACTTGAGCTCCAACTTATTAAAAATAAAAAAAAGAAGTAAACAAAAAAATCACCTATAAAACATCTTACTGTAATGGATCACTAGCACGTTGTTTGACAAGATGTTTTTAAACTCTCCCATGTTAAAAACCGACATCATTATAGGCTGACCGACTGATTTATTGTTTGCTGTTTTACACGGCTTTCAACAATTGTTCATTTATATCACGGCGTTTCCTTGGTTAGTTACTAGTCCTAATGCTCCATTTATTTGGACACCAGCCAGTCAGTCAAAATGCTAACACCGCAAACTGAGCGCCAAGGAGGGCAGCCATTACTACCTTATTTTGTTAGGTGACACATAATACTAGCTTTCAGGATATTCGGATTTTGGCTAAAAATAGGAATGATGACAAATAGTAAGTTTTGGGTACATTTTTGGGTAAATGGTTGATTTTAATGTTTATAAATGTGAAAAGTAAGCTCTAAGCATGGGATTGAATTTTTCAGTTGAACCCACTTCTCCTTCCGGTTTGACAACACTCGTTGCAGAGCTAGGCGTGAATTTAGAGGTAAATTTGAATACCAGCTTTCGCGCCCAAAATTGCTTGAAAAGGAGCTGGAAACGTGGTATTTCTGATTGCATCCACAGATTGACTATTATTTTGAGAGAAATAGCAGCTCTTCAATTTTACACTAACCCTCTGCGTTTTTGTAGGGTGATTTCTGGAATAAAGGGTCAAAGTGATCTTTCTGTCCTACTTTTTTCACCCTGTTTCAGACCACTTTTGTGGCCAATTCTTTCCATAATATGGACTGAGAGTGTGACTTCCAGTCATTTTCCTACAATTCTGGCACTCCTTGATACAGGAAAATTCTTTTTATCAAATCAGTATGGATATTATGAGAAATAATGAGAGAATAAAAGTTGGGGCGTCCCAGGAAACAGAAAATCAGCTTTCAACTGTGTTATGCCACCTTAAGTCTTTGGTATGATGACCCGGCCGCCTACACCACCAAGACATCTCATATGTACACGCAGAAGATATTAAAATCAGGAAAATTGCTCATTCTAATGCGGTTCTTTCAAATGATGGGATATAGCGATATGATATAACATGTACTTACCATTGTTACGTTAAGATGAAACTCTTCGTTGAATTTAAAAATACCTACACTCCACGGAAGTATATTAAATCGAATGTTTGGGCCTGCGATCACGAATCTGTAGCAATATTTGTAAAGAATATTTTTGTAGGCAAAATATAGAACGTACTTTCAGCAATTTTTCAGTTATATCACGACGTTTTCGAGTTAAGTAACCATTATTTTTGGTCCGTTTGTCCTGACAGTCGCGAGTCAGTCATAATGCTAACCCCACAACTTTAAGTGAAGGCCAGATCAGACTCCGCATTATGTTTAGTAATATCATGGCATTATCGGAATACCAATAAGAACTAGCAGCTATTTTATTTGAACATATATATATATATATGCGTGTACGATTCAAACCTATTCCCAAACTCTTAACGTCCATTACGAGGGAAGCCAATTCAATGAATTAAAAGTCTCTAGTATGACCCGATTTAAATCCTGGTATCCGGCTCTCGGCGAAGATGCTTTAATTTACTTTTAGGGTCGAATACCATCAACCTTACATAGCGCTAAGTAATACTCTTTAATGACTTAAATTTCATAATTGTTGTTTCCCTAAAATTTTGTCAAACATGAATGGTGGAATGTATTTAGTAAATTACTAATTTGACATTAATAGTTAAATGATGAAATGTGCTTTTAAGTATTTAAGTATTACTTAGCGCTAAGTAAAGTTGGTAGGAGTGGACACTGCTAAGACAACACATATCTACAAACCTGTCATAAGGACATGACGTTGTGGGTGTGGTTGTGGTATTAACATTTAAACCCAGTGGCCAAAAAAAGTAGTCACGGTTGTAGATGTACAATGATTCCAGCTGCCTTTCATTGACATACGAGCATCCTGCGTTCAGGTCTCCCATTATAATTACATCCTATGTAAAATAAATAGCCAGACAAATACATCATCATTTTGGAAAAGCGTCATTTGTCCATGGATGAGTTATAATAAACATTATATGATAATACGCATAATATGTTAATTCCTTATGTAATAACATATACTAGAAGAAGCTATGAAAAAGCATGATTTCGTCTTGGATGAGTTCTAATCGTTCCTTATATGATAATTATCATTGTATGTATACAATTAATGCCGTTTTCAACTATTTTAAGTCATGTCGCGGCGACCACTTTTCCTACACATGTGCTTCCTGACTTTCTCACACGAGTAGTCCAAGCAACTTGCTGCTTTTCCAAATAGACTGTTAGCCCATTGGTAAACAAGAGCTGTCGGAGGACAGCATGCTCGACTTTTGTGTGCATGCCAATAAAACGTAAAAAGATTTTTGTAAGTGTTTAGGCTATATCTCTAATTGTTTTAAAAAAATTGATTTGGTATGAATAACTTAACCAAATTATTATCGAAAAAGGGCCATAATTAAACAGACAGATTTGACAGATTTATGTACCCTTGTCTGTTGATGGAGGTAATGATGATACATAAGTATTGTAAGTGTATGAGCTAAATCATTAATGGTTTTGAAAAAAAGTGGGGTGGTATGAAAAACTTAACCAAAATTCCAAGGCGAAAAATGGCCGTAATTCTTACAAAAACATTGGCAGAGTTATGTACTATTGTCTGTTGCTGAAGGTTACGATAGTGAAAAAGTGTTGTAAGTTTCAAAGCAATATCTGTAATGGTTTTGAAAAAAATGTAAATTGGTACAAAAAACTTAACCAAAATTCTAAGTCGAAAACGGGCCATAATTCTTACAAAAATCTTGACAGAGTTATGTACTCTTGTCTGTTAATGGAGTTAATGATGGTGAACAAGTGTTGTAAGTTTCGAAGCCATATCTGTAACGGTTTTGAAAATAAGTAAATTGGTACAAAAAACTTGACCAAAATTCTAAGTAAAAAAAGGGCCATAATTCTTACAAAAATCTTGACAGAGTTATGTACTCTTGTCTGTTTATGGAGTTAATGATGGTGAACAAGTGTTGTAAGTTTCGAAGCCATATATCTGTAATGGTTTTGAAAATAAGTAAATTGGTACAAAAAACTTAACCAAAATTCTAAGTCGAAAAGGGGCCATTATTCTTACAAAAATCTTGACAGAGCTATGAACTTCTGTTGATAGAAGTAACGATGGTGAATAAGTGTTGTAAGTTTCAAAGCAATATCTGTAATGGTTTTGAAAAAAAGTAAATTGGTACAAAAATTTACCAAAGTTCTAAGTAAAAAAGGGCAATAACTCATACAAAAACCATGACAGAGTTGTATACTCGTATCTGTTGATGGAAGTAATGATGATGAAAAAGTGTTGTAAGTTTCAAAGCAATATCTGTAATGGTTTTGAAAAAAAGTAAATTGGTACAAACAACTTTAACAAAATTCTAAGTCGAAAAGGGCAATAATTCATACAAAAACAGAGTTATGTACTCTTGTCTGTTGATGGAGGTAATGATGGTGAAATAGTTTTGTAAGTTTCAAAGCAATATCTGTAGTGGTTTTGAAAAAAAGTAAATTGGTACAAAAAACTTAACCAAAATTCCAAGTCGAAAAAGGGCCAAGTTCTTACAAATATCTTGACAGAGTTATGTACTCTCGTCTGTTGGTAGAAGTAATGATGGTGAATAAGTGTTATAAGTTTCGAATCCAGGCGAAATAATCTCAGGTTCAGTGGAATCCAGGGAAAAGCGAATGAACCTTGGAGCGAAACTGAAGAAAGGGTGAGGACATTTATCAAAAATGATATGAGTTTGCCTGAACTTGAACACGTTGAAATTGAGAGGGCCCATAGGGTAAAATCTAAAGATCCGGACAAGTGTCAAATTATTGTGAAGTTCTGCAAGTTTAAAGACCGAGATCAGATCTTTAAATCAGCTAAACAGTCCCTGAAAAACACACCGCATTATGTTCAGGAAGATTTTACAGAACGAGTTAAAGTGTGCAGACGCGAACTGGGAAAACGGCTAGTGGATGCTAGAAAGAAGGGTCTATACGCATCCATGCAATTCGACAAGTTAATCATAGAAAACGAGATCTACAGGTATAACAATGTAAATAAAGAAATATATCATGCTGGTTACACTAGAGTAAACAATAATACTCGCGGCAGAGTATTCGCACGTGATCCACACAGGACTGAATACAACCACCGTTCATTGGACAGGGTCAGCGAGAGCGTAACCAATCAGCAATCGGTGCGGGAAAACGACGATATCTCATTGGTCAGTGGCGATGACGAGCAAACAGGCGGGGCATGTGGTTCAGACTAGCGGTGCGGTCAAGGCCTACGCGAAAATAGTGACAGTAAAAACATAACCCTTAGCATTTTATCATGGAACATTGCCGGTTTATTGAAATACGATAATGATGCTTCACTGAAAAACTACTTGTTTAAACATGACATTATAGGACTTTTAGAAACATGGAGTCATTTCAAAGGTCAATTTGACAATTTCCTGTACGGTTATAAACATTTTGACAGTGTGAGAGTAAAAAATAACTCCAGCTTTAGAAACAGTGGAGGAGTAAGCGTTTTTGTTAGGGAACATTTGGTTACTTCTGCTGTTGTTAAACAATTGTTTTATGTAGATTTTACAGACTGTGTTGTCCTTTATATTACTTCTAGTCTGTATGATTTAGATAATGACATTATTCTTTATATAACTTACATTTCACCAGATGGTTCTCCAATTTATAGAGGAAAGGATGAATCAAATGGCATTTTGTTGCTTGAAAACAATTTAGCGCAGCTGCGCAATGACTACCCGGATTGTGTTCTATATATAGCGGGAGATTTTAACGCAAGGACAAGTGACTTATTTGATTATATACCAAATGACTCACTTGACTTTGTATTTAATACCTCAACCGACTATGCTGCGGATAACTTTGATTTGCCTCGCAATACGCGTGATAATGGAACGTTAAACTTGTTTGGTAGAACACTGGTAGATCTATGCTGCACTCATAATGTACACATTGTAAATGGGCGTTTATCTAATGACGCGACTGGTCAGTTTACTTGTTTTTCCAATGACGGTCGTAGTCTTGTCGATTATCACGTTGCTTCGTCAGAGTTATTTCCCTTTATATCATATTTTAATGTTGAAGAGAAGGATAACTCTGACCATTTTCCTATTTTAGCAATTTTGAAGTTTAATTTGAAAACATTGACTGATAGTGAGGTTATGCCATCAAATGAATGTGTTCTTGCTGTTTCTGATCATTTTAAATGGAGAGACAACAAGAAAGATGCTTTTATTGTCAATTTCACCATGAATTTGCAATTGATTTATGATGAAATTGTATCATGTATTAACGTTGATGTAAATAAGGCAGTTAACCTTATTCTTAACACGTATAAATCATCTTCTTTAAACATGAAGGTAAATAACATTATACATATAAATAATGCTTAAGATGCTGCCCAACCACAGTGGTGGGATTCACAGTGTAAAGTTGTCAAACAGAAGAAGTATGCCAACTTAAGACGTTATCGTGTCTCGAACCAGAACTCAGATTTTATTAATTATAAAATATGTAGAAATGAATTCAAAGCATTATGTCGTAAGAAAAAGAATTTATACCAAGACCAAAAGAGACGATCGCTAGTTGAAGCAAGTTTAAATCCAAAATTGTTCTGGTCAATTATTAAAGGTACATTTCGTTCAAATTCTATTCCACATACGCTTAATACAATACCCGGTAGTACATGGCTAGCATATTTTGAAACTCTGCTTTTTAGAAATGACCAATGTTCCGTGATGAACATAATGGATGATCCTACACATTTTAACGAAGAAATGGATACGTTACTAAATGATAACATTTCCTTAGAAGAGGTTCTAAAAAGTATATCCAAATTAAAGTCTGGAAAAGCACATGGTAAAGATGGATTAAGTGCAGAATTCTATAAGACCACTATAAATGAATTAAGTCCCCTTCTCGTTCAGTTATTTAACAGAATTCTTGACTCAGGAATACTCCCAGATTCGTGGTCTGAAACTGTTATCATCCCCATATACAAATCTGGTCCAAGAACCGATCCAAGTAATTACAGAGGTATCTCTCTACTAAATGTATTATACAAAATATTCTCATCTATTATAAATGATCGCCTAACAAAATGGTCTTCAGATTTTCATATTATAGACGAATGCCAATCTGGTTTTAGGGCAGGCTATTCTGCAATTGACAATGCGTTTTGCTTGCAATGTATGATACAAAAGTATTTATCACAAAAAGGTGGACGATTTTATGTTTTATATGTTGACTTCCAAAAAGCCTTCGATTCCCTAGATCATACGAAACTATTTACTTGTCTTAACAAGAAAGGAGTTCAGGGAAAATTCTTTCGTATTCTTTTATCTATGTATTCTAATATCAGAGCGCATATCAAAATTGATTCAAAACTAACACCATCCATGCTCTGCAACACTGGTCTAAAACAAGGAGATTTGAGTTCGCCTACATTGTTCAATATTTACATAAATGAATTGAGTGCAAATCTGAGGGATAAATGTAAGGGTGGTATTTTCATTACAACAGACATCCCAAATATTTTCTGTCTAATGTTTGCAGATGACGTAGCTAACTGTGCAGATACAGCCATAAATCTCCAAATACAACTAAATACTATTGATTCTTTTTGTAAAGAAACAAACATGGTTATAAACCTTAAAAAATCTGAAATTATTGTCTTCAGAAATGGAGGTCCTCTTCGAAAATATGAGCAATGGACATATAGAAAAAATTACATCAGAGTAACCTCAGTTTACAAATATATGGGTCTTCTATTCACACCGAAATTGTCATGGTCCTTAGCTACTAAGAAACTTGCAAATCAAGCAAGAAAAGCGGTGTATCAAATAAAACAATTCCAAAATCCCTTTGGGAAATTTAGACACAAAGAATATTTTAAAATATTTGATTCCATGGTCATGCCCATTTTAACATATGGCGCAGAACTTTGGGGCTACGACTATAATAAACAGGTAGAACAGGTACACACTAAATGTTGTAAAGACTTTCTAGGTATTAATACTTCTGCCAATGACTCAATGGCTTTAGGTGAATGTGCTAGATTCCCTATTGCAATAAATTACCATATCAAATTCATAAAGTATTGGGTAAGATTAATTGAAATGGATTCCAGCAGATACCCCAAACAATGTTACAAAATGCTTAAATCACAAGACGCTGTAGGTAGGAATAATTGGGTTTCAAAAGTAAGGGAATTTTTATTTTCTTACGGGTTTGGATTTGTTTGGATTTCCCAAGAAATAGGTAATACAAACCAGTTTATTACATTATTTAAACAGAGATTAAAGGATTGCTTTTTACAAACATGGCAAAGTGACATAAATAATTCAACAAGATGTGACTTTTACCGGAATATTAAAACTTTATTAAATGTAGAAAGATACCTTAATTCTGATCTTAGGCCTTACTATAAACGCTCCTTAGCGCGTTTTAGATGTTCTAATCATAAGCTAAACATTGAAATTGGTAGGCATTTTAACGTAAATAGAGAAGACAGAGTTTGTCTTCATTGTTTTTTGCAAAAAGATATTTTAGTTATTGAGGATGAATATCACGCATTTTTTATTTGTGAGAAAAGTTCGAAGAAATTCGACATATCTATTTAAATAGCTGGTACAAGGTAAATATCCTGGTATTGCTTTAAAGGGAGGTAATTTGAAGAAAACAAAAGTCTTCAAAAGGAGAAATATATCAGCATTACCGTCTACAGTTTAAATTGTTCTATTGTTTGTGGATTAAAAAATGTTCTTTTTTTCTTATTTCTACATGTACAACGAAATATTGCGGCTTCTCTTTGACGCTTTGCGTCAAACATTCGTCTTGTACTTGTCTAAAATAAAATAATATCACTCGTTTTTTTATATCGAAATGCGCATGCGCGAAAATCGATGTTAAAGGTCACGAAACTACACAACAGAATAGGGTCTATATTTAGCTTAGAAACAGTTCCTACTTTAGATATTCATGGATTAACATTATTAAATGAATTCTACACAAATCAAGACATCTCTTTGAACATGAAAACAACATTTAGTAAGTTAAAATTGCTATTAAAAGGAGAATCCGAAATTGACCTCAATGATGACACATAAGAGTCTGCATTAGGGGGTGTTGGTTCACGTCTTGAAGGGACCACTTTTGTCTTCGTAAATAAGACAAAAAACTTAAATGCGAGTGAAATAAAAAAAAATGCAAACATTAAAAAATCGGAATATTTATTTCATTTTAGATGTGTCATTTATTAGTGTTCGTAAACAACCACAATTGTAATATGTTCAAATCATCTAGATTTGTTTCTTTCTAATAATAAGCCGCCCTCCCATGTGATTTCCGAAAACCTATTAAAAATAGAAGTCGCGGGCTTCTGCCCGGCGACTAATAAAGGGCTACCAAGCTTAGATAATATGTACAATATTTTTCAATCAGATAACCCTACTACTTTAAAAAACTTGGCTATCTATGTGTCAAAACTACTCGAAAATATATAGTCATAATTTATAATCCTTATTCGAATCTGTAAGACAAATGTTCAAACTTACCTCATTATTAAAATACATGTATATAGTGTATATTTCGAGGGTACATTTCAATTTGTATGTATTTTGTAATATGTATGTATTGTGGGCCGGAGGCCTAATTACCGAAATAAACAATTGTATTGTATTGTATTGTAATCCATATCTGTAATGGTTTTGAAAAAAAAGTGAATTGGTACAAAAAACTTAACCAAAATATTAAGTAAAAAAAGGGCCATAATTCTTACAAAAACCTCAACAGAGTTATGCACTCTTGTCTGTTGATGGAGGTAATGATGGTGAATAAGTGTTGTAAGTTTCAAAGCAATATCTGTAAAGAATTTGACAAAAAAGGGGATTGGTACAAAAACCTTAACCAATGTGTGACACCAACGCCCACGCCGGGGCGAGTAGTATAGCTAGCCTTTTCTTCGAAAAGTCGAGCTAAAGACGAATGGCGATTGCCGCATTGACTTTTGTAGACGTATCAAAAAATTATTTCTTTATGTGGGAAAGGGTTAATGTATCCGAATGCTGTTTTTTACGAAATACTAAAGGGCCGCATTGTTTTATTCTATAACTCTTTTTCAACATAACATTTTCAAGAGATTATTGATACGTAAGATAATGACTCTATCTAAGAGTACATGTGGGGCTTCCTATTGTTTCGTTTATAATGGCTAAATTCTATTTTCATTGAAAGTTGGAACTTTCTTCATATATCAAAATATCAGTCGGTACATCAGTCTTCATGCCAAGCCAGCCAGCATTGCAGAGCGCCAATGAGGAAGACTAAGACTACATTGCTAAAGTATTTGGTAAGACCAGACCCGGGATTGAACCCGGGATTCCCACTCACGATGTCTTCGCTGTTACCACCTCACCGATGAGTGGTGCCCTCAGACTACTTACTCCTACACTATTGGACTAACCCCTTTCCCACATACAACAAATCTGCAGCGTCAAACACTGTTGTCTCCTAGCGGAAAACGCAGGATGTCTTTAGTTATACATGTTTATTAACATGTACTTAATTATACACAATCAAAATAAAGACACGCGATGGCTTCAATCTGTCCACATCATAGTAGCGAATCTACCGGAACTGCAACTAATTGACACCGTTGTTTCGTATTTCTTGACAGTGAGAGATGAGAAGCTCTGTTTTCTTAAACGATTATGAAATACGATTTTCGTTTTTAACAATTTAAAAACACATTTTTTGGAATATCATTGTGTGGTCTTTGAGGACTATTTTTTTGTCAGTGGTTGAGCTAGTTATACTTAAAACCCGAATTGTTTAAAGTAGACTCTTCTATTTCAAAATCGGCCGTGTCAATTTCATACTTTGATAACTAACTCGCAAACAATGCTGATTTCAAGTGTTGCCCTTAGCGCTAAAAGAGTTAAGTGGCATGCGTTTGGACACGATCAATTACGTTCTGCAGCTTGGCCCAAAACTATAAAACTCTGAAAATGTTATCTGTGGTCAAAAATGAACTCTGTACTCCAAATAAGACTTCTGGTTGGTTAATTTCGAAAATAAATTTGCTTCTGTCCAATCAGATGCTTGGGCACAAATTCTGAGCATTGGTTAAGCTTTTCTAATTTTGAAGCCTGAAACTTTAGGGAACATTTTATGGAGATTAAGTACATTTGCATTTCTGAGCAACCGCTTAGACGAATTGTTATGAAATTTACCATTATTTTGAAAAAACTAAATATTTTGAAAGTCTGGTTTGAAATAAAACGCTTAATCATATATTTTGTGTGAACGATGTAAATATTCATTTTCTGTCTCTGAACAACGTTTGACTTTAATCCTTTCCCTCATACAAAAAATCTGCAGCAGACGACTTTTCTGCAAATGAAAGACTACATTAGGCGTTAAATCCACTGAAACATTTTAAACAGGAATAAATAGGTATCTGTCAAACTCGAAATTTGGATATTATATAACATTTTCAGAAAAGAACTAATCTGTTCAGATAAAGTTTTCTAGATTTGTTCTAATTAGTTATTTTGTGTCAACCTGCAATATCTAATTTTATGACGGTTTTAAAAGCAAACAGTAATCTGCGCAATGTCATCAATCATTTCTATAGATTTTCCTGCCTGCACTTTTCAGGATATGTTTTGGTAACAACGGCATGGAGAAGACATAAAACTCCATCTTTTTTTCTACATTTCAGATGTTTGTGAAAATCTGCGTCGCTGTTAAATGCAAATTAATTTGGCCTGCATGTAAAATATGTAAATTTAGTGTCTGGTTCAACCGTATCAGTTAACACAGTATGCGTTGTAAGAGTGTGGTTTAAGCAGAGACATATACATACATGTACATGTATTTATACGCACTGGGGACACATCAATTTGACGTATCGTTTTTGTGCAGTAATCGTCTAGAACTGATGCCTTTTTAAGCTTTATTGCTATGCTATTTACTTGAATTAATGTTTTCGTACGGTCCGTCACAGTAGTCAGTATAGTGAGAATGTTTATTAACCACAAAGTTTGGGATATCACAACTGTGTACGATAATATATTTTTTAAAAAAGCAAACAGAACTTACGGGAACATACGGCCATTTACGTCTGACGTCATCATACACGGCAATGAGAGAACCGATCTCTACAAATGCGTTCTTTGGTTTAACATGAACGCCAATCACTAAAAACGGCACACCCCAACCTGAGCAATAGAAACAACTGTTGATAATTTCATAGAATATGTCACTTGTTTGTTATCCCCCTTTCTCTGAGAATTCCATTCGATTGCGGGCTCAATATGCGGAAAGCAAACACTCGAATGAGCCTTGAAAGTTTCCATAGTTTTGCCAGGGACACTATATTACATGTAATATAGTGTCCCTGGTTTTGCCTAGATGATTTTTATGTCGTCTTCTGGGAATCTGTTGTATTTTGGAAATGGATAAGAGTACATGTACTCCGTTCGTTCCGCTCATGAATCGGGTTGACGTGATATAAAATAATGACAGAAATTGAAACAAGCGCAAACGATCAGTATGTTCTGTTTAAAACATAATCGAATTTTCCCCACGATAGATAATCCAACTTCATCGCAAACTGGAATCAAATTATTAAGTTGACAACACGGTCAAGGGACACGTTTTTAATTTAATAATGCATCGCTATCAAATTACAACAACATATTTGCCATACCTCCATTCCGTTTAAACAGGGCACAGTACGGTGCTCTCTTAAATACCTTCTGCTGATCTACATACTGGTAGGTAGAGACTAGTGCCAGCCTGGCATACCTAGATAAAAATGCAATCACACTGATTAACAATAGTCTGTCGTACCTAGATAGCATTGTAATGAACACTGATTAGCGACAGTCTGTCATACATAGAAAACAATGAACACTGATAATCGACGGTCTGGCATACATATATAGCATTGTAATGAACACATGAATGTCAGACTGGTGAGTTCTGATTAGCGACAGTCTGTCATACCTTGATAACATTGTAATGAACAATGATAAGTGACAGTTTGTCATACCTAGATACCATTGTAATGAATAATTATTAACGACAGACTATCATACCTAGATAACATTGTAATGAACACATGAATGTCAGACTGGTGAACACTGAATTACGACAGTATGTCATACATGGATATCATTGTAATGAATGTCAGACTGGTGAGTACTGATAAGCGACAGACTGTCATACCTAGATAACATTGTAATGAACAATGATTAGCGGCAGTATGTCATACCTAGATAACATTGTAATGAACAGTTATTAACGACAGTCTTTCGTACTTAGATAACAGTTTATTGAACACTGATTAGCGACAGCATATCATACCTAGATAGCATTGTAATGAGAACACGAATGTCACAGTCTGTCATATATAGATAGCATTGTTATGAACACATGAATGTCAGACTGTTGAGTACTGATTAGCGACAGTCTGTCATACATAGATAGCATTGTAATGAACACACGAATGTCAGACTAGTGAACACTGAATTACGACAGTCTGTCGTACATAGATAACAGTTTAATGAATACTGATGATCGACAGTCTGTCGTACCTAGATAACATTTTAATAAACACTGGTTATCGACAATCTGTCATACCTAGATAGCATTGTAATGAACACATGAATGTCAGACTGGTGAGTGCTGATAATCGACAGTCTGTCATACATGGATAACAGTGTAATGAACACACGAATGTTACACTGCTGAGTACTGATTAGCGACAGTCTGTCATATCTAATAGCCTTGTAATGAACAATTATTAACGACAGTATGTCATACCTAGATAGCACTGTAATGAACAATGGTTAGCGACAGTCTGTCATACCTAGGTAACATTGTAATGAACAATTATTAACGACAGTATGTCATACCTAGATAGCACTGTAATGAACAAATGAATTTCAGAAAGTGACGACAGTCACACCTAAATAACATTTTAATGATCACACGAATGTCAGATTGGTTTACATTGGTTAGCGACAGTTTGTCAGACTTAGATTTCATTGTAATGAACACATAGATGTCAGACTGGATAAGATTGGTTAGCGACAGTTTGTCATACATATATAACAATGCAATCACACTGATTAACAACAGTCTGTCATTCATAGATAACATTGTTATGAACAATGATTAACGACAGTCTGTCATACCTAGATACATTTGTAATAAACAATGATTAATGACAGCCTGTCATTCTTATACAACATTGTAATGAACAATGATTAATGACAGCCTATCATTCTTAGAAGACATTGTAATGAACAACGATTAACGACAGTCTGTCATACCTAGATAACTTTGTAATGAACAATGATTAATGACAGCCTGTCATACCTAGATAACTTTGTAATGAACAATGATTAATGACAGTCTGTCATTCTTAGAAAACATTGTAATGAACAATGATTAACGACAGTCTTTCGTACCTAGATATCATTCGAATGAACACATGTTTACGCCGCAGTATTTAAGTCATATCAAGGCGTTTGTTAGAGGTATAGCTGGTAAGCTTATCCTGATACCAACACATAAGCCGTGACGCTATTCCCTAACCGCCAAGGAAGCAACCCATGCACTAAATTACCATTCTTAAAGTATTTGACATGACCCGTCAGGGGATCGTTCCCAGGGACGTATTCAGAATATCCTAACACAGAGTACTCGGCCACGTATCAACCAATCAAATTACAGCGCTTGACTAGCACTCATCGAGTACTCGGTCATGTACTAGCCGTATCAACCAATCAAACTACAGCTTTAGACTAGCACTCATCGAGCACTCGGCCATGTACTAGCAATATCAATCAATCAGATTACAGCTCTTGACCACATTTATTCGAGTACTTGGCCATGTGCTTGCCAAATCAAGCAATCAAATGACAGCTTTTGACTAGCACTCGTCGAGTACTCAGTGTGTTAGGACACTCTGCATACACCCGTGGTCTCCCACTTTCTAGGCCACTCAAGCCGCCAGGCTGCACTCAATTCCTTATAATTACCTATAAAAGTAGGCATACCGTTCTTTGTATCTGTATTGTCCTAATGGTACACTCACTGTTAGTCCGTATGTGTCACTGTGAAAATATATATATTTACTTGAAACATATCTTATTGCCAACAAACATGTATAAATTACAAACATTCGGTAGTACAGAAGTAACATAATTTATAGGAAAAAGGGTATTTTCACAAGTTCTCTCAGAAATTAAGCAAAATATATATATGAGCGGTGCTCTTGGAAAAATAACAACCTTAGCGTAAATTTCACACGTGTAGAAAGAGACTTGTATGTGCACTCATGCTAAATGATCTAAATGAATACTGCTAAAGAGCAGTTCCTTGAACCCTTCTTTGACTTATTGGCGAAGAGTTTATAGCCAGATCAAACTGCACCGATGCGCTGGATAATATGGTTTTACACTGGCCACAAATGCATCACCGTTGGTTGATCGCAGCATGCCGCTCTTATTGTAAAATGGCATTGAACATCATCCCTAAGCATACACTATAGACATTATAATCAACGTTTGACTAACAATAGTTTGAAACAATACATTTGCGTAATGTTTCGACCCAGATCAGCATGCGAAGTCCGCAATGATTCCTGAAACAGACAATCCACAGGAGGCGAAAAGTGTCTGCCCGGATAAGTCTGCGCGGCATGCTTAGAATACCCGGTCGATACTTTACGCAATATTAGTTGCTCGTGTTAATGTCTATATCATATTTGCGGAGTGAAGACCCCAAATCGTTAGTCGTGGACTCAAATCTATTACCTTCCGACCATATTATGAAGCTGAAGCAAAGAATCGCCGCTATTATCTCGTATCTCTTGTATTAGAATAAGGTCATATCGCAATACTATCTGGAAAACAAAAATAACATATGTATATGAAACATCAATGTCAAGAAAAAATATGTATGTGAAACATCAATGTCAAGAAAAAATATGTATGTGAAACATCAATGTCAAGAAAAAATATGTATGTTGTATGTGAAACATCAATGTCAAGAAAAAATATGTATGTGAAACATCAATAGCAAAAGAAAATGTTTTTTCTTTCTTTTCAGACCATGTCATAAAGCAATTCCAGAGAATTGCCACTAATATCTCGTATCTCTTGTATTAGAATAAGGTCATATCGAAGTACTATAATTATGAATCAGCTGTGGTCGAGTGGTTAGCGTCGGGGATTTCGAAACCGGGTGTCCCGGGTACGATCCCCAGTCGCGGCACTACGGTCATGGTGGAGTGCCCTTGGGCAAGGCACATTTTCGAGCCTAGTACTAAGCCCGGTTTGTTTACCCAGGGATCATGAATAATTAAAATTAATTGCGCGCTAAATGACCTTAGCTGTCGATGAAACACCATAAAACAATATACATTCATTCATTCATTCGAAGTACTATCTGGAAAAAAAAAGATATGTATGTATGGCAAAAAATGACAATGCCATCAATGGCAAAAAAAAAAGTTTTTTTTCTTTTCACAATATAAAATATTTCTGTATGATTAAAACGTTATAGTCACAAAGAATACAGATGCCACATGAAGGCCTTTTCACCATAATAATTGAGCCGTCCCGCGAGAAAACCAACAGTGTGGACTCTGCGTAAAGTATCGATCCGGATCAGCCTAAGCATGCCGCGCAGGCTTACCCGGATAGACACTTTTCGCCTCCTGTGGACTTTCTGTTTCAGAAATCATTACCCTATTCCTCTATCCCCCTGAAACGGAATGTGTCGGCCCGGATAAGTATGCGCCGACTGCGCAGGCTGATCTGGGTCTAGACATTACGCAGAAGCCATAATGTTAGTTTTCTCGCGGGACGGCTCAATTTTGTTTAAAAATTATGGTAAATGTTATATAAAGCTGTATCCATAGACAGGACAATTATGCTCGAATCAGTGCACATGGTAAGCGGTATAGGGTGTGTAAAGTTAGCGTGAGATCGTAGTTCGTACCCCGACCATTGCTAAAAACGTGTAGGTTAACCAGGGTCGTAGATCGTTACTCAACCATTTGAATGTTTGAGCTACGATCTACGACCCAAATCAACCAATACTCTATAAGTTTTGAACGGTTGAGCTACGATCAAGACCCAAATCAACCAATACTCTATAAGTTTTGAACGGTTGAGCTACGATCAAGACCCAAATCAACCAATACTCTATAAGTTTTGAACGGTTGAGCTACGATCAAGACCCAAATCAACCAATACTCTATAAGTTTTGAACGGTTGAGCTACGATCAAGACCCAAATACTCTATGGGATTTTAAAAGTTGAGGACGATCTACGACACAGGTCAACCAACTACTGTCAAATGGTTGATCTACGATATACGATCTACGCGCTAACTTTACACACCTAGCATTTATATCGACGATAAGCCTCCTACTGCAGATGCGTCAAAATGCGTATGCATGCGGAAAAGGGTTAACCATACAATTCAAAAATACAGCTTACTTCACGAATGACTTCAGCAATGAAAGAGTTATTCATTTTTTTGATCCCAAACGTTTTGATGTTGAATGCCCCTATACGAATAGCGCTGTTTGCTGAACTTGTCGTTAGGCTCACAACAAACAAGGCGACGATGAGGATTAGAACATTTGAGAGCGACATCATGGTTGTTGCCTGGATACAGTAAACAAATATTCGAGCGAATAATACATACACATAGATTATTATTACGCATATATATATATATATACACATGCATCTGGTAATACAAAACAATTTAAGAAATAATTCCATGGTCGTTTTAACAGAATATCGGTGTTTAAAGTAAAATCTACTGTGATTCAAAATATACTTTGATAGTGTCAGTGGCGAGTGAGACGTTTACTTAATTCGTTAATTGATCTGGTGTTATTCGTTAATTGATCAGTCCGACTGGTGTATGCATCAGACTTTTGGCAAAGAATCATATAGAAACATAAGTATAGGTTATACTAAAACCAAAAAATAAAATTAAAAGAGAATGAAGTTCGACAGATATCAGTTGAAAGTGTGCGTACTGAATCGTATGTCCTTGGGCGATAAAATGTTGTCACAATACGGGGTTTCAAACCTGGGACTGTTCGCTCTTTGGACGAACAGTGAATCGACTGATAAACATGAGCTCTCCAACAATGGGATAACGTCTGTACAACAGTCGAATCCTTGTAAACGCTTATATGTTACATTTGATGCATATCGGATAATATCTACAGAAACAAACTACTTCGTACAATAATAGAGTGTTTCAATACAGTAAATTGGAGATACTTAGGATAATTCAGTACGTTCGGAATTTGTATACATGGACATCTAGTTCAGGACTAAGCGATCAACGAAGATCAAGATAAGACTGCGCATCTTCATATTTTTTTTAGATATCTCCTGTTCGCTATTTGGTTGTACACACAAAAGTCAACAATTCAATTTTAGCCCGTTCATTGGAAAGGGTTATAATTGACTTTTGACAACAGTGCAAATCCCAGATCTTCACATATTCACATATATGTTAATATATTATGTATTTATGTTGCTTGTTTCAAGCCTATGCCAACGTGTGAAGATTGTAACAAGTAGGGACAGAGTACAAGCTGATCCGAACCTACATTGCTCAGAAATTCCCATGTATACGTTTTCGAATGCATTGACTCATTTTTTTTTCAGAGTGCAAGAAACAACATTACAATGCAACCTGTCCATAACAACATAAATATATCGGAGGCAAAACACAAAAGATGTTCTAGAGAGGTGTTGCTCTAAAGAGGTTAATCTTTACCTGGATTGAAACAACTTTTAACATCTCTGGTGTATAAACCCTTTTATTTTTATTTCAACAGTATTTCAAGTTCACAGCGTGGCGCTGCCTTCGTAATTCACCGAAACCGTCATCCTGACCTTGATCCCTGAGTGCTTATGTTATGTTTCCCCACAAGTTTATGATGCAAGGAGGATAGACAGGAATCAGTCCCTAATGTTAACCAATTCCTACGTACACCACATTTGCAGTAGACGACTTTGAACAAATCTAGGAAAAACATACGAAAATTCTCTATATAATTATGAAAGTACAAATAATTAAATAGTTGAAATACGAGTTTTTAACACATTGTTACAAAAGATGAAAAGTTTCAATGTTGTGTCCAGATGTTTTCATAGGTGTCTGTTACAGATTTGTTGAGATGTGGGAAATGATAACAGTTAGTATTTAACCCATCTTTTCTAAACAATATTACATGTACTTAGAAATGTATCAAGTTAACTCTTAAATTTCCCACATATAGATGCTTTCTGACGACATTTGAAAACACTGTCACAATATAATAAATTGCTCAAAACAAGTAATATCTCTTTTCGCCACTTTGTTTTCAACTCTGTTAGATAACAATACTTTCATTTATAGAACGTTTCCATACTTTTGGAAAGTCGTCTTGCAGATTTGCTGTTAGTGGTTAACATTGTTCGTGCATTGTCCTTTCTTTGATTGATAAGTTTATTGGTTATTTACATGTTAACCTTGCATAACTGTTTTGTCCATATATGTATACAGGGGCATCGAATTTTTAAATTATTTTCAGAGCTTTCGTAATGAATTCCTCTCTAATTTAGGGCCCGCTAGGTTTTTTTTCACTCCCTACAATGTCACGGTTGTAATATTTACTTTCAAAGACACTGGTTATTTATAACCATAGCAGGCTAAACTTGACATTGATAGCAAAACAAATAATGAGCGTATACAAATCAGTGAAAAGGTCGCTACTCGAGAACACGCTAGGTGAGCCAATATTGGTTGCCAAAATGTTTAACATTTTTTCCATTGAATATTTGTCTTTCATTTATAGCGATGTTCCACATTTTCCTCAGATGTTTGCAAAAATCGTTTGCTACAAATGTGTTGTATATAGGAAAGGGTTAGGAATAATTGAGCAAAGGATAGGGAAAAATTGACAAAACAGATATTGCTATTCAATTATTTTAAGTATTCACCAGTAATTTTCTACCAATTATAGTTTAAAACATGTTTGTTTGATATCAAAAACAGCAATCTTTAAAATCAAGTTGCTTTCTATACAATTGTTGATCTTTGAGGGGGGTGTTCTTTTATCAGTCAAGCTGAAAACATTGTATACAATATAGGAGTAATTGTCAGTCCATTTTGTAAATAATGTCGTAACTAATGAGTTACTGAAAATAAAGAAGAGTCGAGTCTGCTGTGAAAGGGCTCAAAATCTTGCATCTGTGAAAATACAAGACTCAGGACAGAGAACTAGATATTTTAAAACCCGTTCTATTTTGACATCTAGACAAAAGTACGGAATATCTCTATAAATGAATGTATGATTTCTGAAAGAAGTTTGGAGCAGTTTTTTCTTTTGTCACAATGTTTTTAAAAGTCGTCTTCTGCTGCAGAGGCGTCAGAGTGTGTATATATGTAGGAAAATGTTAAGAAGGAGTAAACAGGGTTTTTTGCAAGAAAACATTGTTTTGGCTTAACATACATAACGTTCTCAAAATAATTATCTTAGTGAGACGATTTTATTTATACTCACAACATTTGGTTTGAGGGTCTTCAAAGGAGGTTGGAGAGTGAAATACATTGTACAAGCGTTATCTAGAGGTCTGATATGATGGACTATACATTTGTACAGTTTCATCCCAGTCCTACCTGTTCTGCTACATCAAGACGAGCAATTATAAGCTCACCAAAATAGTCTCTCAAAATGTCACCTCTGTGGAGCAAATAACAATCTTTAGATTTATGACTGCTTAAAAGTTTTCCCCAACAGTTTAAGAATTATGCAATAGTTTCATTGCATGAGGGATAGGGTACATGTTTTGTATGTTGATTTTTTTATGTTGTATTTTTTGTTGTATTTTTGTATTTTTTTTTCCTTCATGTGCATGTATATATTGTTTGTATGGTTTTCATGGCCATGTATACATTGAGTATCTATGTTTGTACATGTGTGTGTGAATGTGTACACATTATGGAGGCGTTTATACGTCTGAATGCATGTGTGCATATTCACACTCACAGTATTTTTGTTGTTTTGCTTCTTTTATTTCTTCTTCTTCTTTTTCTATCAATTGTATCTCCATTCTGTTATTTTCAATTTCATTAATATTGTATTCTTGTAATCTTCAATATTGGAGGAAACAAAGATTATATATATATATATATTTATTTACTATGCATTTCATTAACATACAACTAATAATGAAGATATTTCTATTTAAAGATGACTATTTGTGCTGATCGGTGCGCAGCATGAGCAGTGTTCTTATATCGCAATGTCTCGAGACATTCTGAAAAGAATCGTGGCGTCATTTATACACTATGTCCCAAACAAAACATACAAGTACAGTTAGCTAATGAATGACTGCGGTACTATAAAGGGAATACAAAATATACTTTTTCGTAAGAAAATTAACCCCGGAAGTTTACAAACCTAAACTTCAATTATTCAAAATGAAATTCCAAGCATTACATCATATTATTACTAGATCTATATAAAATGTTATAGTAAATAGCATCCAACCATACAGGGTCTTTCAAATAGTAATCTACTATTTGAAAGACCCTGATCCATAGTAGGTGGATAGAAAACACGAACTTGACTCGTGTAACTATTACAGTAGCGTCCGACCACTACCGGAAATTTGATAGTTTCTATGACCTTTGATTGTTGTACAAAAACGACGGTTCATTATGTCTAACGAGCTGTGAAATCATAACAAACAACTGTCAAATATATAAACGAATGAAATTATTGTATAAATAAATGTTAACACACATATTTACCGTCGTTTTTGTACAACAATCAAAGGTCATAGAAACTATCAAATTTCCGGTAGTGGTCGGACGCTACTGTTATAGGAGACATAATTCGATCCCTTCCCTACATACTCTGCAGTTGACGGTAAAGAGATTTTCCATAATTAGTCATCTGCTGCAGATTTGGTGTATGTTGAAAAGGGAGAAATGAAATGGTTGATTTTGACCAAATTTCCAAAAGGATTTTTGTTGTAAAACTTTTATATTATATATTGAAGAAAAATTCTCAAACCTGCTGAAATATCCCTTTTTATTCCAAATGAAATTGTCCAATTTCTTAAATCGTTACTTGTTTTTAGTTGAATATATTTTACCACAATTCATTACCTCCAAATACAAGACACGGGAAAGTTTATAAAGAATGAGTACAGCATAGCTTCGGAGGTTTTACACAAATGAGCCACGTCACACACAAATCGCAATTCGGAGGTCATATTGTGAATTGCAAATAATAAATATATTTGTATGGTCTGTTTTTCGTCAGGATTTCTTATACCGGCACTCCACACAACACTACAATCTCTATGACAGCAAAAACATGTATAAATAAAATTGTAAACGGTGTGTCCGTGTGTCCGTCTGTCTGTCTGTCACACTTCGTTCCGTGCAATAACTGCCACAAATGTGAACCGTTTTATGATGAATTCATAATCTAAAACAAACATACATGTTATTCCTCTATAGTTGTTGGCTTCTTGGGTTCCACCTTTAAATATAGGTATAATTATACCTTCTCCCCAGCTATCCGGAAATAAGCCGTTTTTAAATATTTTATTATAAAACTTAGTAAGAAAAGGAGAAATGATATCAAATGAGTGTTTGAAAACTTCTGCTATAAGTTTATCGGTACCTGGGCTTTTTGAGTTATTTTGAGAAAATACAGCTTGTTTAATCTCTGATGTATTAAATTCGATATCTAGATCGTCATCATATATGTAGTTATCGTTTGTCATACTTTTTACATTAATGTGATTACTACTAGGTACCGAGTCATATAAATCATTAAAGTGCATATACATATCATCTATAGATACATTAACAGTTTCTGTCTTTGGTTTTTGATATTGAGCCTTTACGTTTTTCCAAAACGATTTAGGATTTGATTTAGCCAGATGAGATATACGTTTACTTTCAGATTGGATATTATTTCTTTTACATTTTCGTTTAATGGATGTGTATGCACGTTTTCTTGTAATGAAATTGATTTTATTTTCGTCATTTTTGCTTCGAAGGAAGTTGTTTCTAGCTATATTAAATTCTTTTCTTGCTGTATAACATTCTTTATTAAACCACGATTTTCTATTGTTGTTGTTGTTGTTATGAAAAGTATTTTTTCTTGTTTTACCAAAAAATTTAAAAGCATTATCTTGCATAAATAACGTGAATGAGCTGATTTCATCATCGATTGTATTATTTTGCAACTCAGTAGTGAGTTGATTTAAGCGGAAAATGTTACCCATTAAGGATTCGCGGAATGTGTCAATTTGAGAATGGTCCCACGCTAAATTTGGCTCGTGGGATTTACTATTGTCACGTGATTGTTCGGTCGCACTTGTTCCTACTATACAAAAGTGTATTGCACTGTGATCTGACAGATCATTTATAGGTTCTATTTCAAATATATTTATATATTTAAAATCATTGTAGTTCAATAGGAGATAATCTACTACACTAGTCCCTCTGTGACTAATAAATGTGTATTCACCGATTGATTCATCGTTGTGCAGACGACCGTTTGCTAATAATAAACCTGTAGTTTTACAGAGGTCAAGTAGGCGTGTCCCATATGGGTCAAGCACGTGATCTTTGTTTACTCTCGTAGGTGTGTAAACATATGGTTGGTCCAAATACCTGTCAAAATCAATGAAATCTTTCTCATTTCCAGTTCGGCTATTAAAATCTCCTGTCAGTAGAATTTTTCCTAGGATCTTGTATTTTTCAATACCTGATTCTAGTAAATTAAAAATATCATGTTCATGCTGCTGTGCTACTTTTGATTCTCTGGGAGGTATGTAGGTACAACATACATAAACATCATCTTCAAATTGGAACAGACTTTTGCATACTTTAAACCAAACAATACCGGTAGTTTTATTTTTATCTGTGATATATATTTTATCTTGTAGACTAGACCTATAGTAAATAGTAATTCCACCTGAATATCGCCCCTTCTTGGTGTTTCTCGACTTATTTCCAAGTAGATGGTTAGAGCAATAACCCTGTATCTCAACATTAATGTGTGTGCTTGGCGATAGCCATGTTTCTGATAGAATTACTATATCATGTTTACATACAATATCAATAAAATCAGGATCTGATATTTTTCTAGCCAGTCCATTTATATTCCAGGAGATAATGTCTAATTTCTCTTCCTGACCTCTCTATGCTAAAGTGGGCTTGTATTCACTACCATTAACAAACAGTTTCTCACCTACGAATTTTACATTGTGTCCTTTCCGTTGCTCATTTTGGAATACATTGCTTAGGTTCTTTCTTGCTTCTCTCCATTCCTTTGGGATTTGTACCCCGACTCCGTAGGTGGTTTGCCTAAGTTCTGTTCTCATTCGGTTTGCCACTTGTCTGATCTTTTCACGTTGTGTGTGATAATGAAACTTGACTATTATCGGTCTCGTTTGTGGCGTCACAGTTGAAGATGAATTTGGCTTTCCAAGACGGTGTGCACGATCAAATTGAATCTCTTTAGGGTTTTCTTTTAGCACGTCTGAAATAAACTGCTTAACAAGCTTATCACATGCATTTATGTCGTTTTCGTCATACTCCATGTTTGATTCGCTGTTTCCCTCTGCAATGCCATAGACTATTAGATTCTCTCTCATATTTCTGAATTCCGTTTCAAGGACTCGGTCTTTAATGGACTTTTGATTGTCAGATAATTGTATAATTGTTTGATTCAGTGTTTCACAAGATTTGTTTAGGCTTTCCACCTTTTCCTGTGCTGTTTGTATCTCTTTAGATTGGTTGTCATATTGATCGCTCACGAATGTGCTAGCCTTTTCTACCTCTGTTACACGAGAATCAATGTTTTTAACTTTGACATCAAGATCATTTAGTTTTCTATTCATGGAACTAACTAATTTTTCTATATTGTCGATCTTTTCCATACGGGTCTTGATCGTATTTATGTCTTCCATCATCACCGTAGCCCAGGGAGGTGGCTGATTTGACACCTGGTTATATATAGGATTGTGTTGTTGTTGTTGTTGTTGTTGCCCCATATATTGGCCATTGTACTGGGTATTATATTGGTATGGGGGCGACTGCATTGTCTGACAAGGAGAAGGTTGTGTTAAGTTCATACTCATATTGGGATTCACATTTGTAGCCATGTTCAAACTTGAATTTGCATTCACATGTGTATTCATCATTCGTTGAACTGTTGGAGTATCAAAGGAGAAATGTTCAGTTTGTTTTTTCTTTCGTTTGTTTTGACTACTCACTTGTTGTTGTTGTGCATCATTGGCAGTTGGCAAACCGGTAGAACCGGTTTCACTTTGTGTACATGTACCCTCCAACAAAGGCGAAATTTCCTTCCTCTTTTTCTGCTGTTTTTCTTTCTTCCCTTTCTGTTTTTGTTTCAGCGGCATGAAGACGAACCATTTCCAGAGTTACAGTATAAAAATTATCCACAAATACTGCTCACTTTTCACGCTAATTAAAGATTATATTGGAGCTTGAAATCCATGTCTCTCGTCATGTAAGGGCGATAATCATACATGTATACAATATTTACAAATTGGCCTTTCTATCCGGACCTATACTCGGCCTTTTTGGACTGGCCTTTTAAGCATCCGGCCATTTTTAACCTTTACCTAAGATAAGATAGCGATCTGAAAATTTAGTAATCCATACAGTGATAATCGGAAGTGTGTAACTGACGTCACAGGAAGTTGATTATAAGCAAAGATTGCGGCGCCCATAGGCGATCGATACCGACGTGAAAACACCAACTTTAAAAGCATATATCTTGGTAGTGCAAGCTTTTAAAAAAAAAGTTAATTACATCAAAATGATACATTACTGTAGTGCTATTTAGTCATATAGTTTTAATCTGAGCCAAGCGTATTCCTTTAACCTGCAATAAGCGAGATCCTGCTGTCTGCGACCAACGGACACTAAAACCCTTCCCATTTTAATAAAAATCCACGGTTCAGCGACCTTAAATCTAACAGTCAAATAATCCTAACACAACCCACACAGGTTTAAATGATCATCAAGGAAGTTGTTACATGTAAAATTACCCGAGATCAAATTCTGCACACTTGGAGATTGATCTCCCTTGAATGGTCAAGACATGGATTTTACTCGCTCAAATATTTTTGAAAAAAACATGCAATTTAACGTACTTTTTGGCAAATATAGTGAAAATTAAGTTGTAAACTTGACATTTAAAGTGTTTCTAGATGCCACCCAGATCTAAACAGAAGAAAAGTAAGTCAACTAGCGGAAACAAAAGGAAAAATATATCTCCTTTGTTCTCGGAGACATGTACAAAATCGAAGGACAGTGACCAGTCATCACAAACCGGTTTGGGCAGTTTGGAAAGTGTAAACAAGAACTCGGAGTCGACTTTTGACAACGCAGAAAATCAGAGTAAACGGTTACATTATTCTTTTCCATCACCGCCACAGTATTTTGTGTTTGATAATAACATTGATAGTAACAATATGAACAATATGAATAAGACATATCCTCAGCAGCTGTCTGGCCAATTTATACAATCACCCACCGGTCAATACACGCCACAGTTTATGCCGTCTATATCCACTCAACAGACACCGCCATGGGCAGAACATTTAATGAAGGATATTCAAAGCATCAAGACCGCAGTATCTAGAATAGAGAGTATTGAAATAACAGTTAATTCGATCAGCACAAAATTGAACAAGCTCGAGACAAAAGTAACAGAAATTGACAAAAGAGTGGTTGAAGTAGAAAAGTCGAGCTCCTTTATAAGTGAGAATTTTGATAAACAATCAGTAGAATTGAAAACAGCAAAAGACCAAGTAAAAACTCTACAAGATTCATGCAACTCGTTAAAAGAAAACATAAACTCCCTTGAAATTCAACAAAATCAAACAAAGAGCAAGGTTACAGACAATGAATACCGGTCAATGAGAGAAAACCTGATTTTTTATGGAATAGAGGAAAGCAAACCTAATAGTGCGAGTCAAGAACCGGAAAGATGTGAAGCCATAGTAAAAGAATTCATCAAAAAGAACTTAGAAATCGATGCTGATCAAATGATCTTCGATCGCGCTCACAGATTAGGCGATTTTCAACGGTCAAAGAAACCCCGCCCTATTATTGTGAAGTTTCATTACTACCACGACAGAGAAAAGATTCGAAGTAATGCATTTCCGAAAAAGGTTATACTCAACCAAAATAATTATGGTGTTGGCGTACAGCTTCCCAAAGAGTGGAGAGATTCTCGCAAAGAATTGTATCCCATCATGCACTCAGAGAAGAGCAAGGGTAACAAGGTGAAATTCATCAGTGATAAACTCTATATTAACGGTCATGTGTACACTCCACGGGAGAATCCAAATCCAAATAAATAAAGGTGTCATGAAGAACAAATTGACATTATTTTCTGGAACGTAAATGGACTCCTCCGAAAATTAGCAGACGCTGATTTTTTGAACATTATAAACAGTCATGATGTCGTTGTACTATCAGAAACATGGCTTAACCCCAAAACTCTATATAATTTGGAAGTTAAGGGTTATTGTTCTCATCATTTGTATGGTAATAAGTCACCCTTTACAAAGAAAGGTAGATATAGTGGAGGTATTTCTATCTATTATAAGAACTGCTTTAGTGAGACAATTCAAATCATTGAAAAGGATCAATGTGGAATAGTTTGGTTAAAGATGTGCAAACAATTGTTCCATTTTAATGTTGATGTATTCTTATGCAGTGTTTATATACCTCCGCATGGTTCAACCATATTGAATTATATTGATATTGATATGTTCAAACTGATTGAACTTGGCATAGAGAAATATAAATTAAAGGGTAAAGTTCTTATTGTAGGAGATTTAGATAGTAGATCATCTGTAGAAAAAGATTATTTAACATTTGATAGATACTTAGATAACAATTTTATGTTAAACAATAGTGTTAATATCACATCTCGTGTAAACAAAGATCAGATACTTGACGCAAATGGAAAACGTTTAATCCAATTATGTAAAAACACGGAATTACTTATCGGTAATGGTCGATTGTGCAATGAAAATGGAAGTCACACCTTTTTAAGTAAAAACGGCTCCAGTGTTGTTGATTATCTTATACTTAAACACGATGACTTTACACACATTAATAAATTTTACGTAATGTCACCTAACGAATTTTCAGATCACTGCGCACTGCATATTTGCATACAATGTAAACTCCCGCGAAACATATCACGTGATCAAGCTAATATACAAGAGCAATATTTATCATGGGATGAAAGCCTAATTATTACATTTCGGAGTCATCTTATTGAAAATCATAATCACCTTCAAAGTATTGTTGACAAAATACATACTAATTCAATTGATGAAACAGTACAACTGTTTACAACACATATGCACAACAATGCATTCTGCGTGTTTGGTAACGAAAGAAAAAACAATCACCATTATGTAACACGTGAGCAGAAAAATAAATGGTTTTATAAAGACTGCTATTCCTCTCATAAAGAATTTAGTAAAGCAAGAAATGCGTATCTGAGAAACAAAAGTATAGAAAATAAAAACGTTTTCCTGGACAGAAAAAGGCTATATATTAACACAAAACGCAAATGTAAAAAAATGATATGTACTCACATTTTAATGATCTATATGGCCCTCAACCGCAACAAAACACGAATAATGCAACACATGATAATAGTTACTTATATGACAATGATCTAGATGTAAACTTTACAGAATCGGAGATTAGAAATGCTGTATTTGCACAAAATAACTCTAAAAGCCCAGGCACAGATCATTTAATTGCCGAAGTTTTCCAAAGTTCATATGATATTATTGCTCCATTACTTGTAAGTCTCTACAACAGAATTTTTAATGAAGGTATTTTTCCAAATAGTTGGGGAGAAGGCATAATCATACCCATACTTAAGGGAGGAAACCCTGATGCTAAAAACTTTAGAGGGATAACTCTTAATAATATAATTTCAAAAATTTACTCAAAACTACTTGTTACAAGACTTACTAAGTGGTCAGAAAAACATGAAAAGATAATTGATAATCAATTTGGCTTCCAAAAGGGAAAATCTACGGTAGATTGTATCTTCATTTTGCACTCCTTGATAATGAAAACCTTAGCCGACAAGAAAAAACTCTACGTAGCTTTTCTTGACTGGGAAAAGATGTTTGACAGAATAGATAGAGTATGTTTGTGGCAGAAACTACTTAATGAAAACGTTAGTACTAAATTTGTAAATGCCCTTAAATCAATGTATAGCACTGTTAAATCATATGTACGATATAAGTCCGAAACATCTGAATATATATATTCAAACATCGGTGTTAAACAAGGAGACCCAGCTAGCAGCATATTATGTTTATTTTTCCTAAATGACATTTTAAACAACATTAGCTGCAATATAGATGGTATATTTTGCATTGATGATATACACTTGTTTTTGTTACTTTTTGCTGATGACGCGGTTGTATTTTCGCAGGATCCAAAATCTCTACAATCTATCTTAAACGACATAGAACATTATTGTAATGAATGGCATTTACGTCTTAATGCACAAAAGACTAAAATCATGATATTCGAGAATGGGCGGCACACTAACTACAATTTTTCCTTGTATAACTCGCCAGTAGAATGTGTGAGTTCATTTAAATATCTTGGTGTACAACTTTTTAAAAACGGGAATTGGAATCGTACACAACGTCGTATAGCTCAGCATGCAGCATTTTCATTACATAATTTGTTTATGGTCAATAACCAAATAGATTTACCTATATCACAAAAGTTAAAACTATTTGATTCCCTGGTATCACCAGTTCTAACTACGCGGCCGAAATTTGGGGTCATCACCCCGCACCCGATGTCGAATCCATACAATCAAAGTTTTGTAGAAAACTTCTGTGTGTACGTCGCTCTTCCAATCTAGACAGTCTATACGGAGAATTGGGAAGAATCCCTATGTCCATACATAGACAATTTATAACTATCAAATATTGGATAAAGATACTCAATCAAAATGAAAATTCAATTTTATTCAAAAGCTACATGGTTATGAAATTAGGTTTAGAAAACGATTTGTATTGCACAAAAAATAATTGGGCATTTAACATTAAACAAATTCTCGATGAATGTGGTCTTGCTTATATCTGGCATAACCAGTTTAATGTAACAGTTAATTATGAAATGATCAAACAGCGAATTTTAGATATTTACTATCAACATTGGTACTCCTGTATCAATAACTCGAATCGTTTAGAAACGTATTGCTTATTTAAACACGACTTCAAATTCGAAAGTTACCTAGACAAAATTACAGACTCTTATTTTAGAAAAGCATTCACCCAATTTAGAATATCCTCTCATGAATTAGCAATAGAACGAGGTCGTCACCTACATTTACCGCGAAATAATAGAATTTGTCCAAATTGCTCAAATAACCAAATTGAAAATGAATATCATTTCCTACTAGTTTGTTCAAAATATTCGGACCTAAGAACTAAATATATTAAACGATATTGCTATACTTGGCCATCGTTACGAAAATTCACAAACTTACTCTCCAATAATTCTATTAGTATTGCTAAAAATATGTCAAAATGTATTTACTATGCTAATTTGAAAAGAGTCCAGTTTTCCCCGTAATGTTCTACGTTGTTGAATATTTGTTCTTCTGTAAAAAAGATCCATGTCTTTATTTGTATTTTATGCTATAAGCATATTGTTTGTTTAACGCAATAAAATATTTGTATTGTATTGTATTGTATTGTATTACAGTGGGAGAAAAACGATAATTGCGGTGTTAGCAGTTTGTATTTAATACACTTTAGCTACAATTATTGTCTTTGTTATGACTCTCAAATACTGCAGATGCATCACAGTGGTAAAAGCCGATCATTGCAGGTTAAGCAGTTTGTATTTAGTACACTTTAACGTCAATTATTGTCCGTGTTAAATCGCCACGTAAATTGTTTGTTGATTAATTATGACAATTTTGGTCCGACTTTTTGATCTGTTTACAGTTAATTGGACCTGTGTTTGTTTTTTTTTTCTTTCTAATGGTGATAGCAATAAACAATAATATCATTTCTGTTGCAATTAGTTTGATGTTGAGCCCATTTTCCCCACTTACTGACTGGACTATTATTAAACATGATGATGATATTAACAGATTTTTAACTCAATTTAAGTCCGATATTTCTCAATTCTTAGTAGATCTATATATCAATCTAGTACCAAAATAGCACTGATATTATTATTTTACCTGGCACGTCTCTGCAAAACGATGGAACTATATCAGCCAAATCAACCGCCACAAAAAAGGGTTAAATATATTTCAAAATATATTTCAAAATTAAACAGATGAAACAGGGCCTTTTCATTCGCATATTATCGCATAATACGAGAATCTTCTAATTTAGAACTTTTAAGTAGAAAAAATGAGAAAAAGTATAGAATCTGTATTAAACATTGTTATTACGAGACCGGGTAGACACATGAACTGAAACTCTGATAACGTTGCGTTTGTTCTCCTTTTGACAATGTTAGATTTTTATTCAACTCCTGCAGAGGCGTCAGATTGCGGTTTTATGTGCAATATGATCTTAAATTATATTTCAAATACATGTAATTGTTAAAACGGTAATGTCTTACCTTCCGAAGACTACAGGCTTGCGTCTTAGAAATTTCACGTCTACAGTGAAGTTCAGATATGCATCCGTTGGCATACACTACAGGTCATTTTATAAACGTTGAAAAACATAACATGACATTTTAATTAAAGCATTGAAGTGGGAGGAGCTGCAATTATATATTGACAGGTGTCACATTGGTTGCTGCGGCACCAGAAAGGGGGCAAATTGCCCAAATCTTTAAAAATTCTTCTTCTCTTGTCAAATTCCTATATAACTTGGTAGAAAAGTTCCTTGGGTGACACTCTACAATAAATGCTTAAGCTAAATTTATTGTTTGAAAATCAGTGCTCGTAGAAATGTACTTTCAGTGACCCTCTAAATAGTTTTGTTCAAGCTAATTTGATTGGTTGAAAGACATAGCAATTAGGCGGCAGCATAATTGTTTAAAGATATGAATTGTATGTCGAACTTTGGTTGCTGCGGGGTCAGAAAGGGTGAAAAATGCCTAAACTTTAGAACTCCTCCTTTAGATCCGCTTGTCCAATTCGGAATTATTGTCTGTTCGCTTTATATAGTTGTACAACAATAATTATACATGTATTCATTGCTCAATTTTGTGAATGTTACAACATAGTATATATTGGGATTCGCTTCGCTAGATATCCTCCCTTATTGTTAGGCTTTTCCAATCGCTCCCTAGATATCCCTTATGGTCAGGCTTATCCGGCTCTGCGCGCGTGTGTGTGTGTGTGTGTGTGTGTGTGTTTGCGTGCGGTTGTCTGTCCGCTGTGTATACGTGTGAAAGCTCGAGCCGAAGGCTCGAGCGAAGCACGCCTATAGGTTACACGTACGAACACATCATACGAGATCAAAACAACGAGAATTCAGTACAATCTTACTGTTTTTCACATATCAAATCTCAACCCCATAGCACTTTTTTTCGGCCATTTTGCTTCCGGTCTTACTGGACGGACAAATTATCGTAACCTATTCATTTCGTAACCGGTAAAACCCACAAACACGATATTCGCATGTTTTGACAAATCAAAAAATACTTAGAACTAGAGAGAAAATTAAATTAAATTTCTTCTCGATAAAGGAATGAAAACAAGGAATCTGATATGTGATAATTTGCGTGTAATTGCACTCCTTTTCTATTTTTAAAATAATATTTTCTCAACCGGAAGTAAACACATCCAAATGTGACGTCATTGCAACGAAAAGTAACGTCATTGTAAGGCAAGTAATAAATAAATAACAAAAGGAAAACGACAGGAATGGTAGCAAAAGATAGTTTAACTTGTCACAAATGGATTTCATTCACTGGAAGGACTTTATGAAGGCTAAGTCGACTATTCTTTTGTACCTGTCACCATTATTTCATGGATTTTATATCTTTGCAATATAGTGAAGCAATAAACACTTGAAAATGATTGTAAATATTTCAACGGAAGTTATCGTTCGTTACACTAGCCTCGGATATTATTTTAACTGAAAAGGACGAACAATTCTGTTTCTGTATCGACATAGCTTCATTTCAAGGTAAGATATTTATTATATCAATAATTTGCTTAAAAATATAACTTCAGTTCTAAATTATTTGTTGTGCTTTCGTCACATCGTGTGTATTGTTTTTGTCTGTATCTGTTCCACGATGCTTTCGTCACATCGCGTGACGTCACATCGTGTGTATTGTTTTTGTCTGTATCTGTCATTTGACGAATCCGTCTTGTCAAATGTTGACCCCACTCAAGAAAATAGCTAAACTATCATATCTTCGACTGTCTAGTTGTATTGACTTCAAGACGTTTATCTATATATTGTAGTAAGTGTAGCAAACAAACAAAACTACAGTCTATTTCAAATTATTTGCCTTCAATTTACATTTTTTTTTACATTGTACAGTTTAACAGTTTATGTCTATGACCTAGTCTTTGTCAAATCATGAAAGTATGACCAGAATCAGTTCACCCTGGTTTTGGGGTATACATAGTAAATGTCCTCCAACCTGAAAGAGAGGAAAACACTTTCATGCCTTCAAATGAGTCCATTGTTTTAAAGAAATGATGTCATATATATGTGGGCTATCAGTAAAACACATAACTTTTCTTTCAACAGGCTGAATTTCTAGTATTTCTATTTTTTATCAAAAATGTGTTTATTGATCAAACTCAAATGAGTCCATTGTTTTAAAGAAATGATGTCATATGTGGATATCAGTAAAACTCATTACTTTTCTTTCAACAGGCTGAATTTTTTAGTAGTTTCATCTTCTTTTTTGTTATCAAAAATGTGTTTATTGATCAGATTGGACAACTTGCTACTAAGAATTTTCACTAGATTATTTTAAATACTCTGCATGTATGTATTCAAACCACATTTACAAAATATTCAACATCAATTGACAGCATTATTTTCATACTTGGGAGCACAACAACCAATGATGTCATAGAACTCTTCAAATTGAAAAGCACATGCAAAATAAAAAGCCTTTTATGGTCACCGATTTAGGTCTGTCTATGAAACACTAAATATATCAAACTAAAATAAGGTAAAAACAAACTGAACATTGAAATCTGCAGATAAAGAGGATCAATCTCTTTTTAAATTCAACAAACACTCAAAATTCTTTTTATTCAAATAAATATGTATAAACATTTTGGTTGAAAAATAAAGAAAACTTTGTCTATTTTTCAACAGAAAAGGCTATATTATAAAAACTTAAAGGCAGTTCATAATTAATGTCAGTTATAATTAAGTCACCCAGTGACCTCATATAGGTGTTCTGTCCTCTGATAAAACTGAAATACCACAGATATATATATGTATCTGTTTTCTATATAAATTTATTGTGAAATCCATTTTTCTGTGTGAAATTGTATAATATATACAATAGAAATGGTAAAATTTAAACTGGTATACATTCATTGTAACAAAAAAAAATTTATACTTTACTGGTAATAAAATTACACATATTTTCATGAACTGCTGCTCATAGTAAAAACCTATACTGTAGTTTAATGGTAAAACACCTTGTCTAACAAGAGTTCTGAGTTCAAATCTCAGCAGGTACATGTTTTGAAAGAAGGAACTAAACTAAACAATTTATACATAAAACAATTATGTTGTGGGGAGTTGTCTTAGCCTTTAACACTTATTACATTTTTATCCAGGCTTCTAGTGAAACTATTGTACTCCCTGTACCCTTTTCAAAAGCTTTTATAATTGAGCAGTAACAATTAAAAAAAGGAACAGTTATCAACAGTGATAACTCTGAGAATCTGTACATGTTCAAGGTCTGATCAGATCTTTCACTATCCATTTTTTTTTTCAAACAACAAATTTCATATACATGTATACATAATTAGTTGTTGACACTAAGTCTGGTACTTATTAACAAATAACCTGATGCTGTTTCATGTTTTACAAATTAAAAACCAGAAAAGGAGATAGGGGTTCAAAGTGAAAATGTTGTTGAATAGGAACGTATTGTTCATTTTGGATATATGTTCATTTTGGATCAATTACACCATTCCGACAATGTATTCAGATTAGTCACAGAAATCAAGTAATTCACATCAGGCAAGGGGCTAAACTTTACCTTTTCCTACATACATCATTAAATATGGGACTTTTGAAAATATTTGTCAAAAATGACAGTTTTCTCAATCTGTAATGCATAGTGTTCTCATCTTAAATTGTCTCAAGATTATACATTCAGCCAGATCATGCAAAATTAGCCATCTGCCTTGGAAGATTGTTGTGTGGGGTATTTTAGTATTCTAGAAAGCCAGGGGGAAATGTTAGGTGAACTGAAGTACCATTGAAAGTAATGTTAAGCTCAAGTCATTCAATCAACCATGGTACTATTAAAGAGTCAGTTTCCAATTATATATTACTAGCTTACAAATAACTGGCATTTGTAAAAATAAATCAGAACATTCTTCAATGCCTTCAAGTGTTGTTTTCCATCAACATCCTTGAAAATCTTACAGTCTGTTACAATCCTGACCTAATAAAAAATGAAACAGATATTTACAAATTAAACTTAAATGCATGATAAGTTTAGGTTTTTTCAATATGTTTTTCAAATTCATTTTTGTAACTTTCTACAATTTGCCTTTTAATTTGTTTCTTGTTGGGGGACTGACAGTGCTTACTTAATTGTTCTTGCTTTCACACGACGTAGGCTTTGCCTATTAACATATTATGCAATAATACGGAAAAAAACCCATAAATGTGTTTTTTTCGCTTATAGGTAACAGGTGTGAGTTTTTTTTTTTTTTTTTTTTTTTCAATAACCAATGAAGCTTTCTGAAATGAAACTGGAAAAATCCATGGGGGCCGCCATTTTGGATATGTATAAAAAGCAGACGTAAAACACAGATTGAAAATTATTGTCGGCTTTTTAATCATTTTTTTAAAATCGGTATTTTGGGTATGTATAAAATGAGCAGAAAAACACGGATTGAAAATTATTGTCGTCTTTTTAATCATTTTTTTTAAAATCGATATTTAAGATCATTAAAGTGCATTGTTATGTGGGAATTAACATTTGTACAAAAAGTTAAAAATAAATGGCAATCTGTAAGAAATATGTTTTCCCGTTCGTCAAAAAAATTACAGCATTAGCCTTCTACGCCGGAAACTAAATTTTGACAGAAGGACGTGACGTCATTTCCGTTACACTTCATCTTGGCGTAACGTCAATGGAGCGACGTCGTTTCCCTCAAAAAAGTGGTATCAACATGAAAGACCCCAAATTCCTATGTACATGAGCTATTGACTCACTTATTCAAAGTATAATTATTTATCAAACATTGTGGCAAAAGGATAACTTTCTCATAAGGAGCAATTGTTCTTGTGGCGACAATCTTTTCCTAAATCGTCTGTTGCATAGGCCTCAGAAACCGTCTCTAATAGGGAAACGGTTTAGCAGAAATGTGACTCCTTACATAATTTGTTCCAGTCATATTGACTGGTTGAAAAGGGCATTCGCCAGGTGGCTGATGTATTTGCTTCTTTACCATAATGCAGGTGATCGATTAAGGATCATCTTGGCCCTCATGTTTTAACCTCGTTCATTATAAATGTATTCCTTGTTTTTCTGAAAGTCTTTACTTTATTATTTCTGTTCAAATAATAGACAACAGCAATACGAATTCCAAATATGTTTTGATAATGCAAGAAACATGACATTAACATTATTATTGTCTAGTCAATTACTTATAAATCCCTTTTTATGGCCAAAGTATGCTCTTTAATTTTTGTTTATAATTATCTTGCGTTTTTTTCGTAAATAAGTAGCACCTATAGATATATTATTTGCAATGCGATGTGATTTAGCACTCGTGTGACCGTATGTGAATGGGCCCTGTCTTTTTCTTGAATATAGTGATCTAAGCCGAACCAATGGTATGGTTGGATCAAATGCCACAACAACCTAGGATCGGGCTACTCTTGAACGTTTGCGAGGCGGAACGAAAGTGGAATACGCACATTTGCGATCCATTTGAGTATCACACTGGTGTTCTTTCTCTCAAATGAATGTTTATATATACAATTTAGTTGAATCTCTTAGGGGCCAATCTGTCTAAGTATTTGTATGGTTATCTGTCTATGTATGTATATCATCATGAGTGTATGTCTATCGTCATGAATGTATGTCTATCATCATATGTGTGTCTATTATTATGTATGTCTATCACTATGTATTTCTATCTGTGTTTATTCATGTGTCTCTGAATGTATGCCTATCTGAATGTATGTCTATCTGAGCGTATATCTATCTGTATGTATGTCTTTTTGTTTATGTAGATATGTATGTCCGTCTATCTGTCCGTTTGTCTGAATGCAAGTATATCCATGTGTATGTAAGTCTGTATGTGTATCTGTCTACGCGTTTGCAAGTCTATCTGTATGTGTATGCCTATCAGCATGAGTGTCTATCAGTATGTATGTATGTTTGTCTATCCCTATTTATGTATATCTGCATCTATTATTGTGTCTCTGAATGTAAGCATATCTGAATTTATGTACATCTGCATCTGTCTCTATGTTTATGTGTGCATGCATGTCCGTCTATCTCTCCGTTTACCTATTGGTGTAACCGTCAATCTGCCCTGGTGTCTGTATGTATGTATATTCATGTGAAGTTCAATCTGTAAGCATATCTGGCTATGTGCCTGTATGTCTATCTGTCTATGTATGCTTATCATCATGTATGTCTATCACTATGTATGTGTATCTGCATTTATCCACGTGTCTCTGAATATGTGCCTATATGAATTTATGTCTATCTGAGTGTATGTCTTTCTGTATTTATGTCTCTATGTTTATGTATATATGTATGTCCATCTATCTCTCCGTGCATCTGTTGGCGTAACTTTCAATCTGCCTGTTTGTCTGTATGCATGTACATCTATGTGTGAGGTTCAATCCGTATGTTTATCTGTCTACGCATTTGTAAGTCTATATGTCTATGTATTTGTATGTATATCTGTCTATGTATGCCTATCATCATGTATGTCTATCATCATGTCTCTATCAGTGTGTGTGTCTATCCCTATGTATGTATATCTGCATTTACTCATTTGTCTCTGAATGTGTGCCTATACGAATATATGTCTATCTGTATGATTGTCTTTATGTTTGTGTATATATGTATGTCCGTCTATGTCTGTCTGCCTGCCTGCCTGCTTATGTGTCTGTATGTCACTTATTGGGTACTGTCTATATCCTAAATGCCAACCCACCGCCCTTATAAGACACTTTGATAAGTGTTTTTGTTTTATAATTTTCTAATGGGTATCTAATTAGCATATTAATGCTATTTATTCCGTAAAAGTGTGATAATTACGGAATAAACCGTACCCTTGTTGGGTAGTACCCAATAAGAAAACATCAAAGGAAAGAACCCAATAACCGTGCATTCGTAGGCATGTCTGTCTGTCTGTCGGTCAGTCTGTCTATATGTGTATGTATGCGTGCGTGCCTGTGTGTGAGTGTGTGTGTGTGTGTGTGTGTGTGTGAGTGTGTGTGTAAGACTAAGTCAAATACTCTAAATGTAATCCGCGGGCATCTTGTCATCAGCATATTGTGCTTAAACAAAACACCTTTTGACTGTCGTCTGTTTTTATTTAGGATTGTGAATCACTTGACTGTTAGGGTAGGCCTTACGATTGATTAGTTAATTGGGTTGGGTTTAAGGCCGTTTTCAACGGTATAACATTCATATCACGCGGCCAGTTCACCTAACGTGTGTTACCAGGCCTTCTCGCACAAGTACTCCACACACCATTCTTCCCAGGCAACTGGCGATTCCCATATAGACTGTTTAGCCTATTGGTGACAGACGAATAACACTAGTCACAGTGACTTGTGTCAATCATCGCAAAGAATGGATGGCAGTTTCTAAGGTATTTAAAAGGTTTTTCTAAAATCTAACCTGCCGAGCCGAAATAGCTCAATCGGTAACGACGAGGGCCAGTAGTCTATTGGACTTAGGGGGTCGTTAGGTAGAATCCCGGCTTGGCCATTCATTCTTTTTGATTATTAACAAAAGTCGTTGTGACTAGCGTCATTCGTTCTCCCCCTGTTAATCCTTATGTTGACGACTTCTCCTAATGGTTACTCTATATTACTAGTTAGACGAGTTTGTAGGTAGACGACTTCTCCTGCACCCGTCTCTAGCACAGGTTCGACTGTAAAGCTATGAAGGTCAGTCACACTTGTGTTAGCGGTCACCAATGCTAAGCAGACATTTGTATTAAGCAGCCACTTGAAAATTAACCAAAACGGCATTTGCTGCTTTATTTGGCTTGTATATAGTATTCACCTAAGGTCAATAGCAAAAGTTTGACACCCTGTGGCTGCTTAAGGCAAGTTTGATTTTACATGTATCTTCATCAATTTTAACCCTTTCCAACATTAAACAAATAGACGGATGAAAACTTTGAAAACATCTTTTAGCAAATATATGAATAAACCTCATTTAAATGAAAGTATTTTAATTGATTAGAATTTGAAATCAGTGTGGTCTTTTGTCATAGTCTTCTACAGAGGCGTCGAAATGCATCGGTTTGAGGGAAAGGGGGATTACAATCGTATCAGTTCTCACTCTATGTTTATTTAAATGAAAGAAACAACAGCAGAAAATGGTTCTCTTTGGGTGCTTTCCATGTTTTTGTATTTGTTGAAAGAAAAGGCCCAAAGAGATACCCTTTTCATAAAACAATTGATTGATTGATTGATTGGGGTTTAACGCCGTTTTTAAAAATTTCTCAATTATATCACGGCGGCCAGTTCACCTACTCATGCATTTCCTGGTTTTCTCACACCAGTACTCCACACAACTGTCTTCTCAATCAACTGGCTGCTTTTCATAGACTTAGCCCATTGCTGGAAGACGAATGACGCATGTCACATTGACTTTTGTCAATCGTCGGAAAGAAAATTGGCCGCGCCGGGATTCGAACTCACAACCCCTGGATTGGCAGCCCGCATCGCTACCGACTGAGCTACCGGGGCTCGGCTTTCATAAAACTAGCCGGATCACTAACCTGAAATATTCATACCTATCATTTTGGTTAGAGAATGAATGAGTTGGGTTTTACAGCACTGCAACACAAAGATTTTATATATATATATATATATATGTGTGTGTGTGTGTGTGTGGGTGTGTGTGTGTGTGTGTGTGTGTGTGCGTAAAACAGGTGACCCCTGAAAGGCACCAATTTTGACCCCAATGGTATATATTGAACATTGTTCGTAGAGGACCATGAGATAATACTTCACACCAAATAGCTAAGCTCTAGGCATTTACGATGTTTAAGCTTGTTTTGCCTATATATATCTTTGTAAAACAGCTGAACCTCGGGCAGGGGCCAACGTTTGACCTCAGGGTCATATATAGATCAATCTTGTGAGAGGACCTCGAGACAATACTACTCACCAAATATCTAAGCTCTCCAGGGTGGTGTCAACTTTTTTACATAGAATCATCATTTGAACAATCTTCGGATAGGACCACTAGACAATACTACACACCAAATATCTAAGCTCTATGCCTTTCTAGACAGACAAGATTTTCAAAGTGTTCCGCTATATATCCTTATGTAAAACAGGTGACATCCGGGACGGGGCCATTTAAACACCCTTTGTATAGGACCACTAGAAAATGCTACCCACCAAATATCTAAGTTCTTCATGGCATTAATTTCTTTGAATAAATTTGAAATGGGATGATCACCCTACATCATTCCTACCATGTTTAGTCAAATCTAAACAGCGGTTTAGGAGGAGATTTCATTTAAAGAAAGTCTCGACAACGGACATCAGGCCATCACAATGAACACCTCGTGCTCAGGTGAGCTAAAAACACATGTACATCAGAATAATATTTATCTTTGCGAAAAGGGCAGGGTCATTTTGTAATCGATATCATCAATCTTACGTTTTTCCGATGGATTAATCAGAACAAATGAGTGGAATATATCCTGATGTGCATACTATTTCAAATTAACGACTTACTTTAGAAAATAAAAGTAATTTGTCAAGCTTTCATGAACATGTACATAGTTTGATCGATGTCATATATATGTGTAAATTAATGATATACTAACTGAATAAGCGAAGAAAAATTGCAGCGGATCCCTTTCAGGAAAGGTCAACGTTCGTATAAATAAATACATGTATAAACTAAGTCGCCTCTCTGACCTTGATTTTTTCCCAATGATCCAAAACGAGATATTCAGCGGAAAACGTTGTGTTTTCCGCGGCCCATGTGAACTTGATCTTCGACCCGCTGACACCAAACATAGTAGAGGTCATTCACTAATGGAGTCTTGTGAAGTTTGAAAACTCTCTAATAAAGGGTTCTTGAGCAGACACCGACTTAACATTTACAGTCACTGTTACCTTGGCATTTGACCCGATGTACAGTTACATGTATGGTAATCTTCTCATGGAGTCGGATGATCCTATGAAGCTTGCAGACTCTCTGTCGAGGGGTTCTTGATGTATCGAGTGAAAACATATTTGACATTTACAAGTCCCTGTGACCTTGATCTTTGATATAGTAACCCAAAAAGTTGTGAAATTTGAAGACTATGGTTCAAAGTGTCCTCGAGATATTGGGTTTGACATTTGGGTGCCATGACTTAACTTCATTTAAGCTTTTGACCCGGGTTCACATTCTCAGAGTCCAATCATGCTTTAGATTTTAAATACTCGAGGTCAGAGGTTTTTTGAGCAGAAACGTATTTGACCTTTACCCAGTGACCTACAAAACAAAAGGGATCACCAATCCTATTAGGTTTGAAGACTCTTAGTTCTATTGAACTCCTGTTTTTGAGCAGTAACATAAGTGTGATGGACTGATAGCCAGAGCAATGTCTGCCCCAGGGTGGGGATACACATAAACAGTCCGATCTGTGCTAAAGAGCACCTTGGAATAGCAAATTTTCTGTTTATAGCAACCACACATTAATTTTGTGTTTTTTCCCCATTTACTAATCGTCTACATACATGACCCTGCAAATAAAGACCACCTGAGCACAAAGACCAGATAGTTATGTTCTCATGGGTGCTTTTTATACACAGGTTCCACTATATGTACATACACATTCGGGTTCCCATGGGTGGTCTTCATAGACAGGTTCCACTATATGTACATACACGTTCGGGTTCCCATGGGTGGTCTTCATACACAGGTTCCACTATATGTACATACACGTTCGGGTTCCCATGGGTGGTCTTCATACACAGGTTCCACTATATGTACATACACGTTCGGGTTCCCATGGGTGGTCTTCATACACAGGATCCACTATATGTACATACACATTCGGGTTCCCATGGGTGGTCTTCATACACAGGTTCCACGGTTAATGTTGCGTATCTTTGTACCTTTTAATTATTTTTAGTAATTTTTTGTGCAAAACGTTGTCCACACCAGGAAATTTATCAAAGATGATGATTCCGATCCGAAAATGTTTTTAATATTTTTTAAGGTTATTCGAGGCGACCTCAATGGTAAACACGAAAGATACTGACCAGTTTACACGCATGCTGGTCAGTTTTACCACAGACGGTGTGGTGCGACTCAGTTAATATGGAATTTAAACAAGTACAAACAAACACTACAAATTCTTACATTTAATTCATAATTATCATAAATTCGTCTTTCACTCATAACTTTACACAACCGAGTATTTAAAGATAACACCTTATACCCGTGTTCTAAGACTCCCTCACTACGCTGGACAACCAGAGCTTTTCTGGTATTGTTTGAACCATCTGTCAGACAACTAGATAAGGGAGAGTAACCGTTTCCCTCATATAGACGCTTCCTGACGCCGCTGCAGCAGACGGCATTTTCAAAAAATAGTGACAATAGAAGAAATTGCTCAAAACGAGCAATTTTTACTTTTGCCACAATGTTTTCCACTTTTAGTCCTAGGTTATCCATTCAATTATAGAAATTTTCTATTTTTTGACAAAATATGTTCAAAGTCGTCTGCTGCAGTTGTCCTATGAGGGGAAGGGGTAAACAGGTCTTGCTTCCTAGATATCTGTTAGAACTCATTAACCCTTTCCCTCATACGGCAATTCTGCAGCAGGCGACATATTTTGTCAAAAAATAGAACATTTCTATAATTGAATGGATAACCTATGACTAAAAGTGGAAAACATTGTGGTCAAAGGAGAAATTGGTCACTTTGAGTAATTTCTTCTTTTGTCACTATGTTTTCAAAAAGCTGTCTGCTGCAGAGGCGTCAGAAAGCGTCTATATGAGGGAAAGGGTTAAAACCTTTATTGTAGGTACTCGAAAGAAAAGTCTCACAGACTATTTTGAGTACCCACAACATAGGCTTTGAAGGTCAAATAAGGATTTTCGATCAAATAAAACGCCCTTTATCTAGAGCTCTGCGTGCTAAACCCTGCGTATGATTTATTTAACCATTTTCTTTCCTCATACAGAATTGTGTAATGCATCTGCAGTCAACATGTTTTTAAAACATTGTGAGAAAAAAACCATATGAATTGCTCGTGCTAAGCAACTGTTTATTTATATATTGTAAACCCAATTCATACAAATATCCTGATGTTTTCCAATTGCCTTGAACCTAAAACATAACATCAGTGGAGTCACACAAAAAGCAACCTTCTGCATCTTGCATAGACTTTCCATAGCCTGCTGCCATGTTCAAAGTGCAACAGAACTCCCAATTTCACCATCCTCGGTACCCAGGCTTTTCATAAAATATATGATACCCTGGGCAAATTGGCTGTAAAAATCTCGTACTCATGAATAATTTATGAGGTGAAATGCAGCCGCTTGATTGGCCGCATGACACAAACCTCATGCTATACGAAAATTACAGTGTTGTTACGGAAGAAATCGTGGTGCATGCTTTACGAAGTTTTGCTAGCCAATTTGCCCAGGGTATCATACGAAAAAAACCCATGAATGGGTTTTTTCGCTTATAGTTAACCCATGAAGCTTTCTGAAATGAAACTGGAAAAATCCATGGGGGCCGCCATTTTGGATATGTATAAAAAGCAGACGTAAAACACAGATTGAAAATTATTGTCGTCTTTTTAATATTTTTTTTTTAAATCGGTATTTTGGGTATGTATAAAACGTGCAGAAAAACACGGATTAAAAATTATTGTCGTCTTTTTAATCATTTTTTTTAAATAGGTATTTAAGATCATTATGTGGGAATAAACATTTGTACGAAAAGTTAAAAATAAATGGAAATCTGTAAGAAATATGTTTTCCCGTTCGTCAAAAAAAACGACAGCATTAGCCTTCTACGCCCGAACCTAAATTTTGACTGTATCGTAGCCAAAGAAGGACGTGAAGTCATTTCCGTTACACTTCATATTGGCGTAACGTCAATGGAGCGACGTCGTTTCCCGAAAAAAAAGTGGTATCAACATGAAAGACCCCAAATTCCTATACATGAGCTATTGACTCACTCATTCAAAGTATAATTATTTATCAAACATTGTGGCAAAAGGACAACTTTCTCATAAGGAGCAATTGTTCTTTTGGTGACAATCTTTTCCTAAATCGTCCGTTGCACAGGCCTCAGAAACCGTCTCTAATAGGGAAAGGGTTTAGCAGAAATGTGACCCCTTACATAATTTGTTCCAGTCATATTGACTGGTTGAAAAAGGTAGTCGCCAGGTGGCATCAGAAAAGGGCTGATCTATATGCTTCTTTACCATAATGTAGGTGATCGATTAAGGATCATCTTGGCTCTCATGTTTTAACCTCGTTCATAATAAATGTATTCTTTGATTTTCTGAAAGTCTTTACTTTATTATTTTCTGTTCGTAATAATAGACGACAGCAATACGAATTCCAAATATGTTTTGATAATGTACGAAACATGACAATAACATTATTATTGTCTAGTCAATTACTTATAAATCCCTTTTTTATGGCCAAAGTATGCTCTTTAAATTTTGTTTATAATTATCTTGCGTTTTTTCGAAAATAGCACCTATTGATATATTATGGTTTATGAATAGCCTAGGTACCGAGGATGAATTTCACAGGACTGGTCTCATATTGATTCATTAACCCTTTCCCTCATACGGCAATTCTGCAGCAGACGACATTGAACGTTTTTTGTAAAAACTTAGAAAATCTCCATAATTGAATGGATAACCAATGACTAAAAGTGGAAAACATTGTGGCAAAAGGAGAAATTGCACGTTGTGTGCAATTTCTTCTTTTGTCAGTATGTTTTCAAAAAGCCGTCTGCTGCAGAGGCATCCGAAAGCGTTTACATGAGGGAAAGGGTTAACCCTTTATTACATACAGTTGATGACACATATGTAGCAGACAACTTATGAAAACATTGTGGCAAGAGGAGAAGTTGCTCATGGCGAGAAATTTCTCATCTTGCCACAATATTTTCAACTCGATTTCTTTATTATACATTTGTCCTTTCATTAATAAGATTTTTACATATTTCTGCCTAGACGATTTCGGAGTCATCTGTTGCAGATTTAGTGTATGTTGGAAAGGGGTGAAATGTGTCTTAGCAGCCACTAATCCCTGTCCTTTAAGTGTATTAATTTACAAATGTACATCAATATTAAACTTAACTACATTTTTCATTAACATTAGCCAATCTATACATTTGAACTCATTTACATAACTATTGCTTTCTGAATATAAAAACAGACTGGCAAAATTAATAGAACTGTATAAATTTAAAAAGCACATCACCCATGAAGACGGAACAATTTTGGGCAAACAAATCATCAACAAAGTCATGTGATGTCTACTTAATTTAACAATTTACCTGATTATGTTAGTTTCACTCTCGTCTGCTTTAAAATCATCAATGGAAGAAATATATTTTGGGAATAGCAACTACAAATATGAAGTTATATTTAGCATTGAACTAAAACGGAATTTGCCAATTTTGAGTAATTACTCTTTTATCCACAATGTTTTCATAAATCATCTTGAACATGTTATTTGTCTTAAAACACATATTTGAGAATTCTTTAATTCAGTTATCCATAATTGTCAACAGATATGGAACCCCCACAGATACCCCCATCTCAAATACAGATGCATCATTTAACCTCAATGTTTGCATCCCTATTCATGAAAATATACCCAACTTTAATAAGGATTTTAAATATTTTAAAATTGTATGTTATCTCTCGTTATATCAATTTCATTGATTATAATCTTCAATGGCTTTTTGAAAACATGGTGACAAAAGAAGAAATTGCACAAAACGTGCAATTTCTTCTTTTGCCACAATGTTATCCACTGTTTGAAACATCTTCAGCAAATAATACAAATAGTTGAACTTGCTCATGATGACCAATTTTACGTTCTGCCACTAGGTTTTCATATACACATTTATATACATTTACTATATTTTCATTTATATAACTTTTCCATATTTTTGCCCAGATGTTTTCAAAACAATCTACTGCAGAAAATAAAATATTCTGTAATGCCAAACATCCCTTACTGAATACAAAGTAGCACTAAATGACAAAACTAAAGTCACCTTGGAGACAGAACTTAATAAATTGGATTACATAAATGTATAGAAATTCACGTATATACAATGGATTTACTTGTTGCTACTATGTTGATCATGAATAATAATAAAACCCTTTCCAACATGAATATGCATTTTGACACATCCGCAGCAGAAGACATTTGAGCCGTTCCTCTGTGTAATGTATCGACCCAGATCAGCCTGCGCAGTCAACACAGGCTAATCGGGGCTTACGCATTCCGTCTCAGGGGGATGTTTCAAGCAATGACTCCTGAAACAAAAAAATCCACAGAAGGCGAAAAGTGTCTGTCTGGGTTAGCCTGCATGGCCTGCGTGGCATGATCCGGGTCGATACTTTACGCACTGTCCAAAATGTTGGTTTTCTCGCGCGACGGCTCATTTGTTTATGTTTTGTATGTAAGAAAATAATGATCATACAGGGGAATTTCTCTATTGATACATTTTGACACCCAGCAGATGACTTTTGTAAATGCTGTGACAAAAGAATCAATCATCACTGGGCATTTTTCTCCAGGTGCATTTTGACACCTCTGCAGCAAATGAGTTTTCTAAATAATGTAGAAAGTGGAGATATTGCTCATACTGTGTAATTTAGTATTTTGCCAATATGGTTTCAATTATTTATTATATTTAATTTTTTTACTTTCATTATTAGAGATTTTCCATAGTTTTACCTCATTCTTTTAGATTTGGCAAAATAAGAACTACATGTATAATGGAAGATTAGGAGAAAATAGTGTATAATGTAAGCTTATGATTCTACTGATACACCTTGTAAGTCATTAAACATTTCCCTGGTGTGAATAGGTTCAGATCTTAATTCCAAAATGTCAAGCTTGAAGGAAAAAAAAACACAGTCTGTTAACCCTTTCCCTCATACGGCAATACTGCAGCAGACGACTTTGAACATTTTTTGTCCAAAAATAGAAAATCTCTTTAACTGAATGGATAACCTATGACAAAAGTGGAAAACATAGTGGCAAAAGGAGAAATTGCACGTTTTGTGCATTTTCTTCTTTTGTCACTATGTTTTCAAAAAGCTGTCTGCTGCAGAGGCGTCAGAAAGCGTCTATATGAGGGAAAGGGTTAACCTTTCAAACTTGCACTCTTTTGGAAGCATCTACAGCAGACATATTTAAAAAACATTCTACCAACAGCTTATAAGGAGAATTTCCCCCATTTGCCAAAATGTTTAAACCTGATCCCAATAATTAAACGTTCATTTAATGATTTCCGTATTTTTACTGATATGTTTTTTTAAATCTTCTGCTGCAAAGGCATGCAATTTTAACTGTATCCTCCCTTTTCAAGCACATCTTCAAAAGAAGACTGAATACATCTAGGCAAAACTAAGTTACATCTCTATAATTGACAGTACAATCATTCAGAAGAGTCAGAAACATTGTTGCAAAATGAAAATTTGTCCGAAGTGAGCGATTTCTCCTTTTGCCACAATGTTTTCAAAAGTCGTCAGAAGCAGATGTGTTAAAATGTGTCTGCAGTTGATAAAGGGTTATACCAATAAGGACAGATAAGCACATGAACATCTCTACAATAATTGCAAAGATTTTAGACAACCAGACTTCGATCAAGAAGATAGTGCTTTTGATAACCATTATCAAACTGTATTTATAATAACTATATGTGTATCGGTATTGAATGTTATCATGTATGTTATTATAAATATTTTATAAAGACATTGATTCTCAATGTGTGTTCATGTCAGTATTGATTTTAAATTCTTCTTCTATAGTGAGTGGCATGAATGTCCACTTATCAATAAGACTGACAAATTATGACCTACAGAGCCCAAAAACTATAAAGCTTTTTAACCCTTTGCCTCATATAGACACTTTCTGACGCCTCTGTAGCAGACAGCTTTTTGAAAACATAGTGACAAAAGAAGAAATTGCTCAAAACAAGCAATTTCTCATTTTGCCACAATGTTTTCCACTTTTATTCATAGGTTATCCATTCATTTATAGAGAATTTCTATTTTTTGACAAAATATGTTTAAAGTCGTCTGCTGCAGAATTGTCGTATGAGGAAAAGGGTTAAATGTTCTCTGTGCTAAAAAATTAACTCCGTTCTCCACATAAGACTTCTGATTGGTCAATTTCGAGAATAAATTTGCTTCTGTCCAATCGGATGCTTGAGCACAAATTCTGAACATGGTGTAAATTTTCTAGTTTTGGAGCCTAATGAAAGGGCACAGACATACACATACGACTTCATAGACCCTTATTATGATCAAAAGTGGAGGTACACTTAGTATAATAAAAATCATCTACCCGATATGTAATTTTTAGGAAACATGGTGAAAAATGTGATTAAAATATAAACATATATGTATATGTGTAGAGACACTAACCCATCAACAATATAAGACGGTCTGAAAACAACATAGATATCAGGTTAGTGTGCCTCTAAAATAAGCAATTCTAGAATATCCAAATTTGAAAATATATGAAGAAGCCATTATTGAATTGTAATACAACCTTAAATAGATACCGGTAGGCAATTATTTCGGGAAAATTGCAGCTGATGACTTTTGAAAAATTTGTGGCAAAGGGAGATGTTTGCTTATAATGAGCAATTTCTCATTTTGTGACAATGTTTCAACGCTATTAAATAATTGTATGTTCAAAAATAGACATTTTCCATAGAAGTTAATTATTTTATAATCCAAGAAAAGTGACACACATATTGGCAGCATAAATTGAGAAAAGACCTGAAAACAATGTGGGGGAAGGAGAAATTGCTCATCCTCATCTGAGGATGTTGAAAATATTGCAGAAAGGTATAATTGCTCACGTGAGTGATTTTCCAAATTCCCTCCAAATTGTTTTTAGTGAAGATTCTTTTGAATTCACATTTTTTCCTCTGATGTTTTCTAAGCAAAAAATTGTATTGTTTAACAACTTTGTGATTATGCTAAGTTCATGACATCATTATTTTCTCGCTTTTCTTGAGTGACTTTATGCTAGAAATCAAATGATTCGTATGGTCCTCGAAAGCGTCATTCTTTGAATACTTTTGCTCAAGAAATTCAGAGACTCGACTATAATAAGGACTATTTCTGTCCGATAAAGCTCAAGTAGTAATTATCCACAGTAGTCAAAGTGTTGAATGAATCATTGAGTTATCCATGGCAACAATGTTAACCTGAAGAGTGGTGTCGCTATGGAAATAAATTGCACTTCAAATGAAAATCTTCTGTGGTTTGGTAAATATGCCAGTCTTTTAATAAAGTCGCTTTTCATACCTGAAAGTAAATAAAGTGCTTCAGTTAATATTTATCCAACCCATCTTAATCTGCAGCTGATACAAACAGAGAGAAATTTCACCTTTGTCAGCAAAACAATTTCTTGTAATGAGCGTTACAATTGCAGCATGTTACATAAACCTCAACATTGATGAATAAGACTTTTAGACAGTAAGTAAGTTTTGATCAGTGTAGATTCAGATCAGCCAATACATTCCTACTCTGATCTGTGTTCTGACTGCCTACTAGAATATTCTTTCAAGACCCAATCACCTGATTGCATTCAAAGCAAAACAGACGTAGAGCTTCACTAGTTGCAAATATCTCTGGCCTATTTCCTGCTTTAACCCTTTCCCACATACAATAAATCTGCAGCAGACAACATCGAAAACTTGTTAAAAGAATGGGAAGTCTTCACAAATAAAAGCCTTCTTAGTAAAAAGTTTTGAAAACACTGTGGCAAAAGGAGAAATTGCTCATCATGAGCAATTTCCCCTGTTGCTATGGTTTCAAAAGACATCAGCTGCAAATGCGTAAGAATGCGTCTACTGCAGAGGCGTCAGAATGCGTCTACATGAGGGAAAGAGTTAAGGTCCATTTAAAGTCACCAAGACTATATTATTACTTGTACTGACAAATCATTTGAGCTAGACAATCATTAAAATTAAGTAAAATAGGTAGGGTAGGTTCATAAATACAGCTTAATCTTGGTTGACAAAAATTACTTAAAAATTACTTAAATTTAAGAACTTGTCAAAAATCAAGAATGCTGATACAAAGTAAAATAATTAAGCAGGATACAAATGGGTAAATTATTTATGTATTAGCCCTTCCCCCAGATACAGCAAATGAGAAGAAGACGACTTTGAACACAACTAAGCAAAATTATGAACGATCCCTATAAATTCATGTATATTAATGCATAGAGTCGAAAACATTGTGTCAAAAGGAGGAATTACTCATCATGCATAATTTCTCCTTGTCACAATATTTTTAAATGTCGTCTTATGCAAATGTCTTTTAAAAATGCATTAAAAATGCACCTGCAGGTGGGGAAGGGATTAAATATGAGATATCATTGTCACCAAGTATTGCCTTCAATCGATAAATACCAGATGCATTTACCCGACATGTGCACACTATATCATATATTTAACAGAATTTAAATATCAACATGGGAAAATAAGCATACACACACACTAGGACAAGAGGGTTCAAAGATAAACATGAATTGTCTGTCTATTATCAATAACTAAAACCTCATTAGGTCAATGCAGGACAGCCAGACATAAAGACAGGCCAAGGTATGTTACAAAACACTAGTATTTTACAAGCTTCTGTTTAACCATTACCCACTTGCAGATGCGTCTTGACACATCTGCAGCAGACGTTTTTAGAAAAAATAGTGATGAAAAGAGAAATTGTCACAATGTTTTCAACTTGATAATCATATTTTCATTTGTAGAAATTTTCCATATTTTTGTCTTGATGTTTGCAAAGTCGTTTGCTGTTGATTTATTGTATGCATAATGTAATTTCTCGACAAGCAATCATTGCTTGAAAGTAAGAATGGTTTTTCTTTTGGTAATTGCATGAGTCTGATGTAGCATTGTAGCATTTGTTTTCCTGCTTGCTTCACAATATCTTATAATGCATACATAATTCATGAAGAAAGAGTTTACCCTTTCCCTCATATAGACGCTTTCTGATGCCTCTGCAGCACACAGCTTTTTGAAAACATAGTGACAAAAGAAGAAATTGCACAAAACGTGCAATTTCTCCTTTTGCCACAATGTTTTTCACTTTTTGTCATAGGTTATCTATTCAATTATGAAGATTTTCTATGTTTTGAAAAAATACGTTCAAAGTCGTCTGCTGCAGAATTGTCGTATGAGGGAAAGGGTTAATTGGTGGGATAAAAAGGGTCAAAACATGTTTGACAGGTTATTCAGCACACTTTGATCTGTGCTTCATCAGTTATTGTTAACCCTTTCCCTCATATAGACGCTTTTTGAAATCTATGCAGCAGACGACTTTTAAAAAACATAGTGACAAAAAAAGGAATTTGCTCAAAATGAGCAATTTGTCCTTTTGACACAATGTTTTCAACTTTTAGTCATAGGTTATCCATTCAAGTATAGAGATTTCTTATGTTTTGACGAAATATGTTCAAAGTCGTCGGCTGCAGAATTGTCGTATGAGGGAAAGGGTTAAAGATTAAGATCAATAAAATCAGGTTGTCATTTGGAACGAAAGTCTTCAAACTTCATCTTCCATGCATTCTTGGGAAACTCGAGGGACTTTCAGTAACAGACACATATCAACCCAAAACAACTCGGTAATAACTAAAGATAGCAATCTCAGTAATTGATGGATGCCCAAGACTTTTGAGCTTGAAGTGCTTTCTTGAGATTTAACCCTTTCCCTCATACGACAATTCTGCAGCAGACGACTTTGAACGTATTTTGTCAAAACATAGAAAATCTCCATAATTGAATGGATAACCTATGACTAAAAGTGGAAAACATTGTGGCAAAAGGAGAAATTGCACGTTTTGTGCAATTTCTTCTTTTGTCACTATGTTTTCAAAAAGCCGTCTGCTGCAGAGGCGTCAGAAAGCGTCTATATGAGGTAAAGAGACTTTCAGTCTGAATCATCTACACACACAGAAGATTCTGATTGTGTACAAGATTCAAAATCCCTTCATGCTGCATAAAACTACAGACCGGACATGACAAACAAGTTGCACCTTGCAAATTATTTTTCTTAAAGAATCTGCCTTCCAACATTTAAAGAAACATTAGCCTGAAATGTGTGGGGCTACACTTTGTGCGAGTTATCATTGTTGGTACAGGCCAACTTTACTGCTAACCCTTTCCCTCATGTAGACGCTTTCTGACGCTCCTGGAGCTCATAATAAGCAATTTCTCCTTTTGCTACAAAAGTTGTCTGCTGCATTCTTGTTGTGTGATTTAACCCCCTTCCCACATACAACTTATCTGCACTTGAAGACTGTGAAAATGTGAAAAGTCTTTATAAATTATTAAAAGGAGTTGAAAACATTGTGGCCAAAGGATTAATTTCTCCTTTGGCCTCAATGTTTTTAAAAGTCGTCTGCTGCAGAGGCTTCAGAAAGCGTCTGTATGTGCTAAAAGGGTTAAAGGATTCAGGATAGCTTTATTTTATACAATCCGACTAAGTGTCTTTCAAAAATAATGATTTGAAAAGAAAAACAAAATCAACCATGTGTCACTAAGACACTCTGTGATGTGAAATATTGTGAAATATTATGCTTTCTAAACTCTCCTAAAAAGGCATCTAAATATTGAGGGCGTTAGTGGCAAGTCGGAATAGCGCATATTATAAAGTATTCAGACATGTCTTTGATATATTTACAAAAACAAGAGGGCCATGTGGCCCTGGAATCGCTCACCTGAGAATGGGCTATTTAAGACATAACTCTTTCAGCGCCAATGGCAATATCATCAAGACAAACTTTTGACAAAATTTCAAGCTGCTCAAGTCAAAAATGCGATCTCTATAGTGTTAACTAGATTGTTCTACAATTTGGCATTAGTTGTTGACCTGACCCATATTCAAACTTACCCTAGATAGCATCAAGACAAATATTCTGACAAAGTTTCAACATGCTCAATCCAAACATGTGGCTGCCAGAGTGTTAACAAGATTTCCCTTAAATTTGGCCTAGTGACCTAGTTTTTGACATGACATGACCCATATTCAAACTTGGCCTAGATATCATCAGGACAAACTTTCTGATAAAGTTTCAACATGCTCAAGTTTAAAATGTGGCTTCCAGTGTTAAAAAGATTTTCCTTAAATTTGACCTAGTGACCTAGTTTTTGAACGGACATGACCCATATTCAAACTTGGCCTAGATATCACTAAGACAAATATTCCGACACAGTTTCAACATGCTCAAGCCAAAAATGTGATTTACAGAGTTTTAACAAGATTTTCCTTAAATGTTGCCTAGTGACATAGTTATTGACCGGACATGACCCATATTCAAACTTGGCCTAGATATCACTAAGACAATATTTCGACACAGTTTCAACATGCTCAAGCCAAAAATGTGATTTACAGAGTTTAACCAAGATTTTCCTTAAATGTTGCCTAGTGACCTAGTTTTTAACCGGACATGACCCATATTCGAACTTGGCCTAGAAATAATCAAAACAAACTTTCTGACAAAGTTTCAACATGCTAAAGTTTAAAATGTGGCTTCCAGAGTGTTTACAAGATTTTCCTTCAATTTAGCCTAGTGACCTAGTTTTTGACCCGACATGACCCAGTTTCGAACTTGGCCTAGATTTGATGGATATATATGTTCTGGTAAATGTTCATGAAGATTGGATTCAAAATGTTGCATCTAGAGTGTTAACAAGCAAATGTTGACAACGGACGATGGATGACGGACAAAAGGCGATTACAAAAACTCACCTTGAGCACTTAGTGCTCTGGTGAGCTAAAAATAACAATAAATGAAAGTTTAATTTTTGGCAAGTCGAAGACATTTCGGCAATGTCTGCTGCAGATGAGTCAAAATGTAGGAAAAGGAGTACAATAACATAAATATCATTTGTCAGGGCTACAGATAACGTATTTAGTGAATTGGGTATTTACCTCTTTGTTTTTCAGACAATGGCTTTTTTTTAATTGAGCAACAGGGATAACTTTCAAATTATTTTTTTGAACGACTTGATATCATCGTGGCAAAGCGAGACATTATGAGCAAAGTCTCCTTTTCTCACAATATTTCAATGTAGTTTAACTAACGGTTCTGATTGTTGGGCATCCCTCATTCATCCAGACACTTTTTAAATATAGTTTTGCTTTAATCTGTATACACAGTGTACATCAAGATATGTTAACCCTTTCCATCATATAAACGTTTTCGGACGCCTCTGCAGCAGACGGCTTTTTGAAAACAGTGACAAAAGAAGAAATTGCACAATTCTCCTTTTGCCACAATGTTTTCCACTTTTTGTCATAGGTTATCCATTCAATTATGGAGATTTTCTATGTTTTGACAAAATATGTTCAAAGTCGTCTGCTGCAGAATTGTCGTGTGAGGGAAAGGGTTAAGCCACATTAAGCCATATACTTTTTTCCCCATTCGGATCTTGTTTAATTTGATATCAAATATTTAAGCAACACAAATGTAAACAATTGCTTTATTTACTCTTTATTTGGTTTTGAGTACTCATCATTTTAAAATGAATTGCTTTTTTTGACAATGCTTTTGTATTTTTAAGCAACTAAGCTACTTATCTGTAGCTCGGATATATGTAGAACAAATAATTTTCATTGACTCAATTCATCTTCATTAGAACTTTATAGAAGCTTGCCAATTACCTGAATTTAAATTATTTGTTTAACCTTTTCCAAGATAGAACTAACTCAAAGCAGATGATTTCAAAATATACTGGTAATGAAAAATATGGAATTTTTCATAGAGTGAAGGTATGATATACGAATAGAGTGAAAAACATCGAGCAAAAGGAGAGGTTGCTTTTGATGAGCAACTTCCTCCTTATACCCTTTCCCTCATATAGACGCTTTCTGACGCCTCTGCAGCAGATGGCTTTTTGAAAACATAGTGACAAAAGAAGAAATTGCACAAAACGTGCAATTTCTTCTTTTGCCACAATGTTTTCTACTTTTTGTCATAGGTTATCCATTCAATTATGGAGATTTTCTATGTTTTGACAAAATACGTTCAAAGTCGTCGGCTGCAGAATTGTCGTATGAGGGAAAGGGTTAAACCTCCATGTTTTCTAAGAAAATAAAAATGCTTCTGCATGTGGGAGAGGTAAATTGCAACTTCCCTTGATTATATAGAGGCTGTTACTTAGAACATATGTTAGATGGCTTGTAATATTCTAAGAAAATGTAACAACAAACAATGAATGGGTTTTTCATGACACATGAATATTTAGGACTCATGATTTGGTAATAAGTTAAATGATTCATTAGAAAACATTACTCTGTGTGTAGCAGGTAAAAGTTCACACTTAATACTTACCACTCTTTAGATACGAAAAATACTAGTGAAATAAAAGATTTGTTGTAAAAGCTGTGTAATCTTAAAACAGAGGCTTGGTGGAATCTGATAGGACCCAAGGAACATTTCTACAAAATTATTTGAAAATCGGCAAGATACTTTCGTCCCAGAAGAGTTTTTAAGTTTCCACTATAGCCATATGAAGCAAAACAGCCCTGCCCCCTGGCGGCCATATTTTTTAACCCATCAACATGGCTTGAAGGAATCTGATAGAGGGTCACCCCAAGGAACATTTCTTCAAAATAATTTGAAAATCGGCCTGACACTTCCGGAGAAGATTTTTTAATTTTTCACTATAGCCATATACGGTAAAATAGCCCCGGCCCCTGGCAGCAAAAGTTTTAGAACAATCAACATGGCTTGAAGGAATCTGATAGAGGGTCACCCTAGGAACATTTCTACAAAATTATTTGAAAATCGGCCTGATTCTTTCGGAGGAGAAGCTTGTTTAAGTTTTCACTCTAGCCATATAAGGCAAAATAGCCACGCACTCTGGCGTCCCATGTATTTCGACCAAACAACATGATTTGAAGGAATCTAATAGAGGGTCACCCAAGGAACATTTCTATAATCCTTTTTTGAAAATCAGCCCGACACTTTCAAAAGAAGATTTTTTAAGTTTTCACTATAGCCATATAAGGCAAAATAGCCCCCGCCCCCTGGTGGCCATGTTTTTTTAACCAATCAACATAGCTAAGAGGAATCTGATAGAGGGTCATCCAAGGAACATTTCTACAAAATAATTTTAAAATCATCTAACCAGTTTAAGAGAAGAATTTTAAAGTTTTTTCTTTCGGTTGCCATGGAAACCAGAATTTTGCATGGATCAAAAAATATTGAAGACATTGAGATGATGCTTCCTATGAAGTTACATCCCAATTGGCCAAGCGGTTAGGGAGAAGAAGTCGTTTGAAGCAAAAAGTGGACGCATAGGCGCATGACGGACAATTTGCCATGACATAAGCTAAAAACAAGAGCACCACGTACGGCACAGACGCTCGACTGATAGAAAACAGAAAAAAAGCTGAGCTGAACAAAAAAAATTAATCGGACGACCACGACGCCAGGGTCATGACAATAGCTCTCGTTTTTTCAAAAGTCGAGCTAACAAGTACTAGGCTTGAAACGTGCCCTTCCTAAGTGCACTCCAACTTGACCGCCGAGACAAGTAAAAATTTAGGAATATGAAATATACTCTCTTATCAAGAGCCCTGCTGAAATACAAAACTTTACAAATTCATGATACGGTATATTTTGTTAACTGAGTATATATTTGAAAGGCAAGTCTCAGATTTCAAGCATTGTCATCAAAAACATAAATGAGCAGTGCTCCAGGAGATTCAACTTTATTGTAATTATAACAAATCTGGAAGACAACCTGCTAGCACATCCATAATAATGGATTTAAATGCATACTGATTAACAGAAGTTTTCTTCAAACTTCCTATGACAAACAGAACAGAGCCAGATCAGACTGCATGGATTTTTTACCATTTGTAATGTTTGTATTAACCCTTTCCCTCATACGACAATTCTGCAGCAGACGACTTCGAATGTATTTTGTCAAAACACAGAAAATCTCCATAGTTGAATGGATAACCTATGACAAAAAGTGGAAAACATTGTGGCAAAAGGAGAAATTGCACGTTTTGTGCAATTTCTTCTTTTGTCACTATGTTTTCAAAAAGCTGTCTGCTGCAGAGGCGTCAGAAAGCGTCTATATGAGGGAAAGGGTTAAACATTTCCCTGACAGAGACAGCATTAGGCTTCTTTGGAGCAAACAATCTTTGAAAATATTGCTGGAAAGAGAAACAAATCCTCAAAACAACGTGTTTTATCTTTTCCCGCGACTCTTCAATTCTGTATGAAATATTTCTTCCAATTAAGTGATTAACTCTTTGCCACAAATAGGCACTTTCTTGTATTGAAACCATTGTGATAAAAGGAGAAATTTATCATTTTTTTCAAAAATCATACTTTCATATATAGATTTAGATTTTTCATACTTTTGCCTAGATTTCAGTCGTCTGCTGTGGATTTGTTGTACATAAATGTGGGAAAGAGTTAATATTGAAAAGAATGACATCCTATTATCTCATAATATTGTTTAATTAGATAGCTTCTGTTCAAACATATTTACAATACAATCCTCGAAACAAATGTTTATAAAATAAGTTTTAGTGATACTTACAATGTATATTATGAACAATCCTATATGTTGAAACAATTTCCATTTGAAAAAAACAATAAAAAAATTTGTGATACTTACGAATGTAAATTATGAACACCACCTTCTATCTGTGCTGATGTTGTTCTACGTTCAAACTTCAGTTCACCAGAATACATCATTGATCTGGAAAATACATTCCACACCGACATATTGATTGAAGGACTGTTTGGTGTTTTATGCCGCTTTCAACAATTTTTCAGTTATATCACAGCTTTTCCTGGGTAAGTTACCATTACCACGGGTCCGTTTATCCTGACACCAGCCAGTCAGTTGTAATACTAACCCCTCAACCCTGAGAGGCAAGGAGGGCAGTCACAACTACCATTTTTAAAGTCTTTGGTATGACCCTGCGGGAATCAAACCCACAACCTCTAGCACCTAGGCGGACACTCTACCACTACACCACTGAGGTGGTTCGACACTAAACTTGACATTTTGAGAGGTATTACCTCTTAACTCAAATACAGACGCTTCCTAATGCCTTTGTAGCAGATGGCTTTTCAAATATATTTAATACTCATACTATCGTGTATAGTGATTTTCTATATTTTGGACTTGATAATATCAAAGTCGTTTGCTACAGAATTGTTGTATGTGGGAAAGGGTTAATCTGACTTTTGCCTTCAAAATAAGAATAAATGTTTATGACTATTAAAGTTGCCTGGTTGGCTATTTCCCTCATTTAACCCTTTCCCTCATACGACAATTCTGCAGCAGACGACTTTGAACGTATTTTGTCAAAACATAGAAAATCTTCATAATTGAATGGATAACCTATGACAAAAAGTTGAAAACATTGTGGCAAAAGGAGAAATTGCACGTTTTGTGCAGAAAGCGTCTATATGAGGGAAAGGGTTAAAAAATATGCTGCAGACATCTTCAGAAAAATCTTAGCAAAAAAGTTGAGAATATATATAAATTACAATGTGGCAAAAGCAGCAAAAGCATTCTGCTTCTGTGAAGCAGACAAGTCTTGGAAACTACATGTTCGTGGAAAAACAAGGAAATTCTATTGATAGAGTTTCTCCTTTCCTCAGGGTTTTCAACTTTGATTTATTTATGGCATCAAAATGAAACTTCCATTTTCAGTACATTCAAATCAGATAATTAACAAGAGCGTTCTGCTAGACAATTTCACATCTTTTATCTCCTACATTTTAACAGGTAATGTTAATGTTAATTGGTTACCATTTCCCACATACAGACGCTTTATGACGCCTCTGCAGCACCCTGAGTAATTTCCCCTTTTTTTTACATGTTTACGCAATTCTTTTCAGAGCCATTTGTTGTATGTGAGAAAGGGTTAACAGATTTGTTAACAAGACTCCTCCCTCCCTTTGTTGAATTGAACCAAGGCTAAGGTTCTCATTAAAAAAGAGCGTCAAGCGAGTGCAAACGCTTGTCCTTTTTTTTCTAAGTAAAAAAAATGGCATTACTGAATAATTAATGAAGCCAGAGTTATGTTACTTGGTATAGACATGTGTGTATTGTTCCTAAGAACATGTGTACCAAGTTTCATTTGAAAATGTTAAAATATAAATTATTTTGGGGTTATGATGATGCCAAGGGCATCACAATAGTCTGACAGACATGCAAATATCGTGTATAGGTAAGTAAAATAGTAATCAAACCTCAAATGTGAAAGACTTTTAGCTCCAATATCCTGGCAGCCATGCTGTAAACCAGCTATTAAATATGGAACAAATTTGTGGATAGATCCCTTATCGGCTATTGACCCGGATACACCCTGTGCTACCTTGATTTTGTCACTCTCACTGAAATGGACAACAACAAAATATACACAACAGATTAGAAGAAAAGGTGGGTTTTTCATGTTCTAAAATTCTTATTCCAAGTCTTAAACTCCATGCCGTTGGTACTCAAAATAACCCATCTCAGTGAGTTTTATTGGGGTTTTATGCCGTTTTCAACATTATATCAGTAATTTCACTAAAATCCTTATTCCAGTCTTAAACCCCACATTACCCTCTCAGTAAAGATTCTTTTTGAGTAACCACAACATAGGGTTTTGCTTGGTAGTAAGAGAGATATTATTGGGGAAAATACCAGTTTATTCTCCTTAACCCCCATCTCTGTGATATCATTTAAACTGTTACCTGATACAGGCGTTTATTTTAAGCCTCTGCAGCACAAATGTGATAATATTGTAAGCAATGGCAATTATACTTCCAAATAATCATGCGTTACATTTCCCCTCCCCCTCCAAAATTGGGTTCAAAGAAGACAAATATCAAATCAGCAGTGCTTGTCTTAAGGTGTCCTAGTTTATTCATGTGGTGAAGGGTTAATCAACAACATAACCAAGTTTATCCGGATATCATCACATTTCTATAATGCAATCAAGGCAACATACTGATTTCCAGAAATTAGCCACGGCTTATTTCATATTGTTTGATTAGGGTTTAACCCTTTCCCTCATACGACAATTCTGCAGCAGACGACTTTGAACGTATTTTGTCAGAACATAGAAAATCTCCATAATTGAATGAATAACCTATGAAAAAAAGTGGAAAACATTGTGGCAAAAGGAGAAATTGCATGTTTTGTGCAATTTCTTCTTTTGTCACTATGTTTTCATAAAGCCGTCTGCTGCAGGAGCGTCAGAAAGCGTCTATATGAGGGAAAGGGTTAAATCATAAAACAACGACCTACCCATGTGATTCCTGGCTTTCTCTGACCATAACACTGAGCAACTGGCTGCTTTTCCACATGGAATTTTGAGCCCAATGGCAATTGATTGATTTGGGTTTACAATTTTTCAGTCATATAACGGGAGCCAGTTCACCTTCTCATGTGTTTCCTGGCTTTCTCACACCAGTACACACATAACATTCTTTCCAAGCAACTGACTGCATTTCCAGACTGTTAGCCCATGGGTGGAAGACAAATGACACTTGTCACAGTGACTTTTGTCAAACGTCGGAAAGAATGTTGTCCTAACCGGGGCCCATTGGTATAAAACGTGTATAGCTTGCTAATAAGAGCATGACGGACATACTGATGACGGAGAACTGACGCCTCCATACCATCCTTTCATGCAACCTTGCAAAGAATTAATTGATTGCTTGGTGTTTTATGTTGCTTTCAACAAATGTTCAGTTATATCACGGCGCTTTCAGGTTAAGTTACAAGTACTATACTTGTCCATTTATCCTGACAACAGCCAGTCAGTCATAATGCTAACTCCGCAACCCAGAGCGCCAAGGAGGGCCGCCATTACTTCCATTTTTAAAGTCTTTGGTATCACCCAGTCGGGGTTCACACCTGCAATCTCCTGCACCCTGGCAGACTCTCTACCACTTCATCCTAATAAGGCAATCACCTTGCAAAGAAATGAAAGATCCTAATTGCTTAAATTCACAAATATTATTTTCGCAGGACCACCTTACCAGAAATATCTACTCTGACTACTTTTGTATTTCTCCATTGCATCTAATGATCCCATACCCCTGTACTTCTTCAGTCGGACACCGTCAGCGAAGAAATACTCCCCAGGGGCCTCCGTGGTCCCGGCTAACATTGAACCCATCATAACTGAAAATTATAAATAAAAGATTTAGCCCTATTCCCACATGCAAATTAAATTTATGTGGTTGTGAAATTTATTCTACATTTTTAGTTATTAAAACACATTTTACTTCAACTTAACCCTTTCCATCATACGACAATTCTGCAGCAGACGACTTTGAACATATTTTGTCAAAACATAGAAAATCTCCGTAATTGAATGGATAACATATGACAAAAAGTGAAAAACATTGTGGCAAAAGGAGAAATTGCACGTTTTGTGCAATTTCTTCTTTTGTCACTATGTTTTCAAAAAGCCGTCTGCTGCAGAGGCGTCAGAAAGCGTCTATATGAGGGAAAGGGTTAACAAGTGTAGTCAAAGAAACCATTTTGGCTTTTATTGTTGTTGTTTTTTCAAATCAAATCAACGCCAACTCATCTGGGTTTTTTCTTAGAGAAAGGGGCATTACTGTATAATATTAACTTGCGTACCAAGTTTCGTTTGAAAATGTTGAACAGTTTTTGAGTTATGAGGTAAGGTTAAAGTTTTGTGAAGACGCAGACGATGAAACCAAGGGCATCACAATTTTTTTGAAAAACAGGCCAGCTAAAAAGTGGTCCGATTTAAAGTAACAACCAAAATTTAGTAAATCATTCATATGTAACAAAGAATAAAGTTGCATTTTATTAACATTAATAAGAATTTTCAGTTTTGAGCCTTTCTCACCTGCAGATGCATTTTGACGCAATAGCAGCAGACGGCTTTTGAAAACATTGTGGTCAAAGGTGAAATTAAACAATTTCTCCTTTGTCCGCAATGTTTATCTAACAATTTTAAGCCATCTTTATGGAGATTTTTCAGGTTTATGTCACTATATTTTCAAAATGGTCTGCTGCAGATTTATTGTATGTGAGAAAGGGTTAAAACAAAACATACCAGTAGAAGCCCCTAAAGCCATAGCTTTGATGAGATGGCCCAAAGTTGATATACCCCCATCTGCTATTACCGGCACCCCAAATCGCCTGGCATATTCTGCTACTTTGTACACTGCTGTTGCTTGTGGGCGACCTACTGCCATCACTGAAAGAATAAAGGATTGATTGCTTGGGGTTTAACGGATTTTTCAGTCATTTCATTGCGGCCAGTTTACCTACCAATGTGTTTCCTGGTTTTTTTTCACACCAGTAATCCACACATCAATCTTTCCTACATAGAATGTAAGCCCATTGGTGGAAGACGAATGACGCTTGTCACAGTGACTTTTATCAAACGTCGGAAAGAATGTTGGCCATGCTTTGGTTCAAACTCACAACTCCCGGATGGACATCCTGCGTCTCTACCAACTGAGCTTTGTATCATGAAAACCAACCTCGGAGTAAATGTTATAAGTATGGACAGAGATCTGCTTGTGAACCTATGCTTTCGGATCTAAATTGAATTGACATTGAATTTTAGTGCTTACCTTCTATTCCTAATCTGCAACGAGTGCAGCCATAGCAAGATTTGAAAGATTAACTCTTTCCCTCATATAGACGCTTTCTGACGCCTCTGCTTTTGTTTGTTTGGAGTTTAACGCCAGCTTTGGTCATATCATGGCGGTCAGTGCACCTACCCATGTTTTCCTGGCTTTCCCACTCTGACGCCTCTGCAGCAGACGGCTTTTGAAAACATAGTGACAAAAGAAAAAATTGCACAAAATGTGCAATTTCTCCTTTTGCCACAATGTTTTCCACTTTTTGTCATAGGTTATCCATTCAATTATGGAGATTTTGACAAAATACGTTTGAAGTCGTCTGCTGCAGAATTGTCGTATGAGGGAAAGGGTTAACCAGGAAATAAATTCATTACATTTTTATATGCCTGTCGTAATATGAATTATATAAATATGTCTAATGAAATGTAACATCTTGATTTATAATTAAAAAATAAATTTTGCTTTAATGTACACAGAAACTTCTAGACAACTTTGAACAAGACTTTAAAAACACAGGAAAGGTAGAATCACAATTTGGAAAGGCAAAACAAATCTTATGATGTAATGGTTTAAAGGTAACTTACCTTCTTGGGTGATGCAGATGGACCCACTACCCATACCCACTCGGAGACCATCGGCACCTGCATCTATGAGATTTTTAGCTTGGGCTGCTGTTACAACTAAATTTAATATATATATATATATATCTATCTAATTAAAAACACTATGTAATTCAATATTTTTCAAGGTCATAACAAACATCACACACTATGTTGCGTCCATCTTGAAATAATTCATATTGATGCAACATAGTGCGTGATCTTTGTTAAATATAACCTGAAGTAGGCCTATGGCCGATATATTGAATTATAGTGTATTTATTTTGATAATTAAAAATTGAGCTATCGGTACACACATCAAATCTGCTGCAGACAATTTTGAAAACATCTATACAAAAACATGGAATCAATGTATAAATACTAAATGGAGTTGAAACATCGGGACAAAAGGGAAATTGTATGCTCATTATGAGCAATTTCTCACTTGCCACAATGTTTTCAAAATACATGTGCCAAGGATTAGTCATGACATTTCTGCATGTGGGAAAGGGTTTAAACAATGTGTTGGGGTTTTCTATTTAACTCATCTACTCTTCTTTTTTGATAGCCCAAGTTATACATGTTGTATTGAAAATGTATTTGCTGATCATTTCTCAGAGAATATAAACAAGTAAATTCCCAAGCCAAAAAGGTAATTTGTAAATGAATTATTGGAGCCCCTTGGTTATGCCTGTCACTTAAAGAAACAATCCATTTTAAATTAATTGAACTATATAGGGCAGGCAATCTAGACCATTCACAAGGTTCTTCTGAAAGTTGACCCCCATGTGACCAAATTTCAAATTTGAATTTGATTAATCACGCTGGATGTCTGCTTCCTGGAGACATAACCAGTACTTGCGCCTTTTGTGGAGAAATCCCAAAGGCAGAACACGCTCATCACTGGATTCGAACCCAAGACATTTGGTATAAGAGGTGGACACTCTACCACTTAACCACTGTCTTCCACACAATTATAAATCATTATTTCCCATGATTGATTGTTTGGCATTTTACTACTCTTTCAACAATGATTCAGTTATATCACGGCGTTTCCTGGTTAAGTAACTAGTTCTACTGGTCAATTTAGAGCATTCACAAGATTTTTCTAAAATTTGACCCCATGTGACCCAATTTCAAATTCGCTCTACCACTAAACCACTACCTGACACCAGCCTGTTGCCTTGGAAGTGTGTTGTGTGGAAAACTGGTGTGAGGAAGCCAGGAAACCCACATAAGGAGAACTAGCTGTTTTAATATAACTAAAATAACGTTGAAATTATTACAATAAATTCCAATCAATCAACAAGACCTCGGGCTGAGGGTGTCTCACCTTCTAGGAAATTTAACCTAGTGACCTAGTGTTTGACCTACCTCATTACCCAGTTTTGAACTTGAACAAGATGTAATCTTAACAACTTTTCATGAAGATTAAATAAAAAATGTTATATCTCGAGTGTTTCTAACATTTGACATAGTGACCTCATTTTTGACCCCTCATGACCTATTTGTGAAGTTGACCTAGCTTTGATGAAGGAAAATCTAAATTAAATGGTTAAATTTTGTGAAGATTGAATGGAATAAGAGACTTCTAGAGTGTTCAGAAGATTATTCCAACATTTGACCTAGTTGAAACAACATAACCCAGTTTATAACTTGACCGAGATTTGATGGAGACAATTGTTGTGATTACATTTCATGATGATTGAATATCAAAAGTGAATTCTTGAGTGTTCACAAGGTTATTCTAACAATCGACCTTGTGACCTAGTTTTGAACTTAACCAAGAAACTTTCATGAACAATGAAAGAATAATGTGGCTTATACAGTCAAAGTTAACCAAGGTTTAGTTTAGGCAACTTTTAACCTTGACCTTGGTTATTTTGATGTTGAATAATGGAAACAAATGTTTTGATAAACTTTCATGAAGATTAAATGAAAAATGTAGGCTCTACAGTCAAAGTTAACGAAGGTTAATTTTTGAGGTTTAGTTTCCTAACCAAGGTCAAGTTCTACCAAATTATGACCTTAACCTTAAAAATGTTAACGTTGAATGATGTCCCATGACCCAACAATATATCTGACAAAATTTCAGGAGGGGTTGCTGAGATATAACCAAGGTTAAGTTACCACACCAAGGTCAAGTTTTGCCAAATTATGACCTTGGTCCTTGAATAATGTTCCATGTCCCAAAAATACATCTGATAAAAGTTTCAGAAAAAATACAGCAGGGGTTGCTGAGATATAACTAAGGTTTTGAGGTTAAGTTACCTAGCCAAAGTCAAGTTCTGGCAAATTATGACTTTGCCCTTGATGATTTTGATGTTGAATGATGTTCCATGATCCAACAATACATCTGACAAAGTTTCAGAAAAATTCCAGCAGGGGTTGCTGAGATGTAACCAAGGTTAAGTTACCTAACCAAGGTCAAGTTCTGGCAAATTATGACCTTGACAATTTTGACTTTGACTGATGTTCCATGACCAAACAATACATCTGACATAGTTTCAGAAAAATTCAAGCAGGGGTTGCTGAGATATAGTTATTTGTAAAAGTGGCCGCTGCCCGAAAAAGTGACTGCTATGTCTCACTCCACTATTGTGGGCGAGACAAAAAGGATCTACCTTCCAAGCCAAATTGATTGATCCCGCCTCATACTTACCATTACCAGCTATTATTTGAATATCTGGATAAGTTTTTTTCAAGGATTTAATCATATCCATTTGGTAAATAGAGTTGCCTTGTGATGAGTCCTGAAAAAAAAAAACATACACCCAATTTATCATATTGAATGTCATTTGCTTTGTTGTTCGTACTGAAAACAAATGTTTTGCTGGGACAAGTATTTTCGATACACACATCAATGGGTTTTGAAATGAGATAAGGAGTTTAGACAAGACCTCGGGTTGAGGGTGTCTCGCCTTTCTATTGAAAATACTTGTCCCAGCAAAACATTTGTTTTGAGTACGAACAACAAAGCAAATGTTTTGCTGGGACAAGTATTTTCGATACCCACATCAATGGGTTTTGGAATGAGATAAGGAGTTTAGACAAGACCTCGGGCTGAGGGTCTCGCCTTTCTAGGAAATTTGACCTAGTGTTTGACCTACCCCATTACCCAGTTTTGAACTTGAACAAGATGTGATCTAATAACTTTTCATGAAGATTAAATACAAAAAGAGCGTTTCTTACATTTGACCTAGCGACCTCATTTTTGATCCCTCATGCCTTATTTGTGAAGTTGACCTGGCTTTGATGAAGGAAAATCTAGTGGTTAAGTTTTAAGTAACTTAAACAAGTTCAACTTCTGCCAAATTATAACCAAGATATAACCAAGGTTAAGTTTTGAGGTTAAGTTACCTAACCGAGTGGCAAATTATGACCTACGTTTTGACGTTAAATGATGTCCCATGACCATGCAAAACATCTTGCAAAGTTTCAGAAAAATTCCAGCAGGGGTTGCTGTCATCTAGAAGCACCAATACTTACTAATACAACGAAATCTGCCCCTGCCTGTATTAAAGCATCCACCCTTGGCCTGTCGTTAGCATGGGTACTTACTGCTGCTCCCACTAACAACTGTTTTCTGTAATACAATACACAGTGTCAATATCCATTTTTCCAACTTCAAGCATCCATAGCAAATCTATTCCCTACTTTACACACATGGTTGAGGGGATACCATTACGACTGATGCGCCAGTGTCAGAATACTAACAGTACTGGTAAGTTACCAAGAGTAAGCTATGATTTAATGATTTAACCCTTTCCCTCATATAGACGCTTTCTGACGCCTCTGCAGCAGACGGCTTTTTAAAAACATAGTGACAAAAGACGAAATTACTAAAAACGAGCAATTTCTCCTTTTGCCGCAATGTTTTCACATCTTAGTCATAGGTTATCCATTCAATTAAAGAGATTTTCTATTTTTTGAAAAAATATGTTCAAAGTCGTCTGCTGCAGAATTATCGTATGAGGGAAAGGGTTAAGTGAAAAACTGATAAAAGCGGCATAAAACACCAAATCAAATCAAATTGAATCAATTCAATAAAAAATTATTTTCATTTAAAGAAATTTTTCATAATGATCCCTAGATATTTTTAAAGTTGTCTTGGTGCAGAATTGTTCTATGTTGAAAAAAACTATACATACTTATCTTGTTAATGAGTATGTTAAAACTTTACTCATTAAGTATATTTTCATTTACCTAGATGTTTTCCTTGTTGTCGTTTTCAGATTTGCGATTCATATTCTTCAATCTTTATATGACCTCCAAACGCTTTTTTATAATACTCTTGTCTCAGTGTGAAGATGATTTAAAGTACCCATCAAACAGGATTTAATGAAGTAATACTGTAGATATTGCCGCTGGAAGCCTATTAACCCTTACCCCTGAAGATGATTTAAAGTACCCATTAATTAGGATTTAACCCTTTCCCTCATACGACAATTCTGCAGCAGACGACTTTGAACGTATTTTGTCAAAACATAGAAAATCTCCATAATTGAATGGATAACCTATGACAAAAAGTGGAAAACATTTGTGGCAAAAGGAGAAATTGCACGTTGTGTGCAATTTCTTCTTTTGTCACTATGTTTTCAAAAAGCCGTCTGATACTGAGGCGTCAGAAAGCACCTGTATGTGGGAAAGAAAGGGTTTAAATCCTTGTTTTCTCGTCATTTGCATGAATATCTGTCTCGACATTGATGCCAACAGATTCAATATACTTAGTACATGTACAATGTTTGTTTGAAATATCTTTGAAAGATTCAGTGCCTTATTGGATGAACAGAGCAGATCAAGATTAGACTGCAACTATGTGGAGACAGATCAGGGTCTACACTAATCACAAATTACATGAGGTTAGTTTTCCTGTTATATGTAATACATACTTTTCATCTTTTGATGCCAGAGGGTATTCTCGATTTTTCTTTGTGTCTGTTCTAGCAATTAAGGCCACAAGCTCATTGTTTTCATTGATTATTGGTAATTTTCCTGTAAGTAAAAAGCAATCCAGAAATCAAGAGACATGTATACTAAGTGCATACTTTGATCAGGAAAATCTATTAACAAATTCCCACATACAGAAAACATGCAGCAGACGAATTTGAAAACATTGTCAAAAAAATGAAAAACCTCTATACATGAAAGGATAATCATTGACTAAAGTTGAAAACATTGTAGCAAAAGATGAAATGGCTCATTATGGGCAATTTAGCGTTTCAGCTACAATGTTTTCAAGAGTCATCTGCTGCAGACACCTCAAAAAGTGTCTATATGTGGCAAAAGGTTAACACTTTACCCGATACAGAGAACGTGCAAACACATCTGCAGAAGGTGATTTAAATCTATTAACAATTTCCCACATACAAACGAGAGCGCCAAATGTCACAAAATACGCCCGTCCTATTTTTTTGAGACCAAGTATAGCGATGATTGGTTGTACATCAGCCAAACTTACAGAGCAGACACTGTTAGTACAGTTTTGGCCATTTCGAGGGACATCATTTTGTAGTGACTAAGATAATGTTGTAAGTTATCAAACCTGACCAAGATATTCTGCCCATCAACATATTGTCTAAATTTAGTGATGATCGGATAAAGGCTTCACAAGATATTTAGCTGACAATACCAATTTTTGGGAATTTCTATAATTAAAGGGATATAACTCTCTATCGACTAGAGCAATATGGCTAGTTATTGAACTTGTCCGAGATATTACGCCAATACACATTCTGACCAAATTTGGTGATGATTGGATAAAGGCTCCTAAAGTTATTGAGCTGACAAGACCAATTTTAGGTAATTTCTATAATAAAAGTGCAATAACTCTCGATTGACTGAAGCGATATGGCTAGTTATCGAACTTGTCCGAGATATTATGCCAATACACATTCTGACTAAATTTGGTGATGATTGGATAAAGGCTTCTTAAGTTATTGAGCTGACAAGACTAATTTTAGGTAATTTCTATAATTAAAGGGTGGTAACTCTTTATTGACTATAGCGATATGGCTAGTTATCGAACTTGTCCGAGATATTATGCCAATACACATTCTGACTTCATTTGGTGATGATTGGACAAAGGCTTCTAAAGTTATTGAGCTGACAAGACCAATTTTGGGTAATTTCTATAATTAAAGGGCGATAACTCTTGATTGACTAAAGCGATATGGCTAGTTATCGAACTTGTCCGAGATATTATCCCAATACACATTCTGAGCAAATTTGGTGATGATTGGACAAAGGCTTCTAAAGTTATTGAGCTGACAACATACTGGACGCCGCCCGCAAATATTATATGATCTACTCCGTGGGAAAAGGAACAAGATCATTCTCTGTACAGTGTGGATCAAGATCATCCTGTGCATCTGAAGTCTCATCAAGATCTCAATTTTTTATATTATACTTACATAAGCATGTATGAAGCATGTGTCAACTTGTGTATTCTACAAATACATTTCAGATGTACAGTGATCTGAACATACATGTTTTCGAAAATGCCAACTGGTGTCTTTTTCCATGGACAAGCTCATATACATGTCCAACTATCCAGATATTTTGCACTATTTTAATTTACTTGAAGATGAATTAACTTAATATTTGTAATGTTTTAGTTAATTCCATTAAGGTAGGTAGTACTGTTTATTTATATATTTTTTTGAAATATCACAATAGTTGTTATCCGTTTATCCGTTGTTATCCGTTAAGCCCTTTCACATGCACTCATGGAAAATTTGTTCCCACACAAGCACATTATTTTCAATATTATCATCAAAACCATCATTGAGGAAGAGAAATCCAAAATCTGCCATTATTTTTTTATTTATTTGAAAATGGCAGAGCACTCAAAACCTCCATCCCATGACACAGACACTCTTAACCCTTTCCCGCATACGACAATTCTGCAGCAGACGACTTTGAACGTATTTTGTCAAAACATAGAAAATCTCCATAATTGAATGGATAACCTATGACAAAAAGTGGAAAACATTGTGGCAAAAGGAGAAATTGCACGTTCTGTGCAATTTCTTCTTTTGTCACTATGTTTTCAAAAAGCCGTCTGCTGCAGAGGCGTCAGAAAGCGTCTATATGAGGGAAAGGGTTAAACACTTCACGATTTGTTAGGTGTTGATAGAGTATATTTACCATCAGGAAGAGGTGGGGTATACAGCTCCTCTCCTCACACTATCTCTTATTATCCAACCAAACCCTATGATGTTGGTACTCAATTGATTCGTCACATTGAGAGTACCCACAACTAAAGGGTAAAAGGGTCAAATAAGGATTTTAGAACATGAAAAATGCCCCTTATCTAGAGCTTTGCATTTACCTTTTTTACTTTTTTGTAGTATGAGATTGGCTTCTTTTAATGTTACACCTGCAGGAGCACAAACTAGCTGATCAAACGGAGTCATAACCTGGAAAATAAATGTTATCCTCTCAATCTATTATCTAATACTTTGGGAATTCGTTAACATGTTGTGCTTATCCTGCTATAGAAGAATTTCGAGGAAACTAACTGACTGACAAGAAATTACTTGTTTTTCTCTTCAGTCGAAAAGATGGCAAATCAATTCATGGGCAATGGTGCTGAATTTAATGAGTTATTAATTCTGCACATTTATCTAATCATGGAAGTAGCTGTATGTTGCTTTATGGCGCATCAACAGTTTAGGTCATTAGGTGGCTGTTGCATGCATTTATAAACCCTTTCCCTCATATAGACGCTTTCTGACGCCTCTGCAGCAGACAGCTTTATAAAAACATAGTGACAAAAGAAGAAATTGCTCAAAACGAGAAATTGCTCAAAACAAGCAATTTCTCCTTTTGCCACAATGTTTTCCACTTTTAGTCATACATTATCCGTTCAATTATAGAGATTTTCTATTTTTTGACAAAATATGTCCAGTCGTCTGCTGCAGAATTGTCGTATGTGGGAAAGGGTTAATGCAGAATCTGATTGCTAAGGGGTAAATAAAAATTCATACAAATTTTATACATTGAACAATAGGACATTTCATTGATATTTTTATTGGATATTGAAGTACCACAGACATACAACCTAATCAGGTTGCTTGTCACACAAGCATCTATGAAGCCTATGCAGAACAAGTATATCATTTGATCGCTTGTGTCTTAAACTCGAAAATCTCCAAAGTTAGGTACTCCTGTGATGTGTCTCAATTCAGGAAGTAACTTTATTGATTGATTGGGGTTTAACGCTGTTTTTAACAATTTCTCAGTCATATCACGGCACAGTTTCCTGGTTTTCTAACACCAGTACTCACCACAACACTTTTCCCAAGCAACTGGCTGCATTTGCACATAGACATAGCCCATTGGTGGAAGACGAATGACGCATGTCGCATTGACTCTTACAAGTCAAACGTCGGAAAGAAAGGAAGTAACTTAAAAGAGACCTGTTAACCCATTCCCTCATATAGACCATATAGACGCTTTCTGACGCCTCTGCAGCAGACTGTTTTTTGAAAACATAGTGACAAAAGAAGAAATTGCACAAAACGTGCAATTTCCCTTTTTGCCACAATGTTTTCTACTTTTTGTCATAGGTTATCCATTCAATTATGGAGATTTTCTATGTTTTGACAAAATATGTTCAAAGTCGTCTGCTGCAGAAATGTCATATGAGGGAAAGGGTTAAATACTACTCATCGCATATTAGTGATATCAGGAGATGTCATTAAAATTGTTACTGGATATTGAAGTACCTCAGAGACAGGAGTTCCGTGTTCATCACTGGACAGAAAGTCAATGTCCCTCTGTGTCACGAGGCCCACCAGCTTCTCGCCCATGTGACCTTTCTCTGTGATGGGAATTCCGGAAAACCCGTACATTTTTTTCGCCTCAACCACATCTTTCACTGTGTTTGTTTGGGACATTACAACTGGATCTACTATAAAGCCTTGTTCATATTTCTGAAAAATAAATGCAACAGTTATATGTATATATAAACCCTTTCCCAAATACAATACATCTGCAGCAGACAACTTTGAAAAAATATTGGCAAAAATATATTGAACCTTTTAAAATAAACAAGAGGGCCATGATGGCCCTTGAATCGCTCACCTGATTTTTTATTTTATTTTTCACTTTAGCTATATAAGCCTCGCCCCCTGGCAGCCAGTTTCCGACCAATCAACTTGGCTTGAAGGAATCTGATAGAGGGTCACCCTAGGAACATTTCTACAAAATTATTTGAAAGTCGGCCAGATACTTTTGGAGGAGAAGATTTTTTAAGTTTTCACTATAGCCATATAATGCAAAATAGCCCTGCCTACTGGCGGCCATGTTTTTTGACCAATCAACATGGCTTGAAGGAATCTGAAAGTGGGTCATCCAAGGAACATTTCTACAAAATTATTTGAAAATCGGGCCGACACTTTTGGAGAAGAAGATTTTTTAAGTTTGCACTATAGCCATATAAGGCAAAATAGCCCCGCCCCCCCCCCCCCATGGCGGCCATGTTTTTCGACCAATCAACATGGCTTGAAGGAATCTGATAGAGGGTCACTTAAGAAACATTTCTACAAAATTATTTGAAAATCTGCCAACCAATTTGGGAGAAGAAGAATTTTGAAGTTTTTTCGGTTTCGTTGCCATGGAAACCAGAATTTTGCATGGATCCCAAAAATTTGAAGGAATTCTGGTGAGGTCAATGAGAGGATGCTTTCTGTGAAGTTTCATCCCAATTGACCCACTGGTTACTGAGGAGAAGATGTTGAAGATTTTTTAAGTTTTCAATTTGGCCATATAAGGCAAAATAGCCCCGCCCCCTGGCGGCCATGTTTTTTGACCAATCAACATGGCTTGAAGGAATCTGATAGAAGATTACCCAAGGAACATTTCTACAAAATTATTTGAAAATCGGCCTGACACTTTTGGAGAAGAAGATTTTTTAAGTTTGCACTATAGCCATATAAGGCAAAATAGCCCCGCCCCCCTGGCGGCCATGTTTTTCGACCAATCAACATGGCTTGAAGGAATCTGATAGAAGGTCACCCAAGGAACATTTCTACAAAATTATTTGAAAATCGGCCTTACACTTTTGGAGAAGAAGATTTTTTAAGTTTGCACTATAGCCATATAAGGCAAAATAGCCCCGCCCCCCTGGCGGCCATGTTTTTCGACCAATCAACATGGCTTGAAGGAATCTGATAGAGGGTCACCCAAGGAACATTTCTACAAAATTATTTGAAAATCGGCCTTACACTTTCGGAGGAGAAGATTTTTTAAGTTTTCACTATAGCCATATAAGGCAAAATAGCCCCGCCCCCCCTGGCGGCCATGTTTTTCGACCAATCAACACGGCTTGAAGGAATCTGATAGAGGGTCATCCAAGGAACATTTCTACAAAATTATTTGAAAATCTGCCAACCAATTTGGGAGAAGAAGAATTTTGAAGTTTTTTCGGTTTCGTTGCCATGGAAACCAGAATTTTGCATGGATCCCAAAAATTTGAAGGAATTCTGGTGAGGTCAATGAGAGGATGCTTTTTGTGAAGTTTCATCCAAATTGACCCACTGGTTACTGAGGAGAAGAAGTTGACGCACGACGGACGACGCACAAAAGGCGATCACAATAACTCACCTTGAGCAAAGCTCAGGTGAGCTAAAAAACTAAGAATAAAAATAATGAAAGGAGTAATTTCTGCTTTTGTCAAATGTTTCCAAAAAAGCATTTGCTGCAGAGTCGTCAGAAAGCGTTTATATGTGGGAAAAGGTTAATGAATATTCTAAAATCATACACATGCAATTATATTGTCTATAGTTATCATGGTGAGAGAGTCCAAATGATGGCCCAGAACAGACAAGCATGAATATCCTTAGTTGCTGTCCTATTTGTCAACTAGGTATAACAATAAACCAACAGCAGACGACTTTGAATTCAGCTAGACAAAAGATGGAAAATTCCTTTTAATAAAAGTTCAATTATTGAAAAGAGTTGAAAATATTGTGGCAAATGAAGAAATTGCTTGTTTTGAGCAATTTCTCCTTTTGTCACAAGGTTTTCAAAAGACTTCTGCTGCAGAGGCGTCAAAAGGCGTCTACATGTGGTAAAGGGATAATAGGCAGTAAGAAAGTGACATTGCATAATTACAAGTTTACCTTTTCCTATTAATGACATAATGGCACCAGATTATATAGAGTTAACCCTTTCCCTCATACAGAAATTCTGCAGCAGACGACTTTGAAAGTATTTTGTCAACAAATAGAAAATATCCATAATTGAATGGATAACCTATGACAAAAAGTGGAAAACATTGTGGCAAAAGGAGAAATTGCATGTTTTGTGCAATTTCTTCTTTTGTCAACATGTTTTCAAAAAGCTGTCTGCTGTAGAGGCGTCAGAAACACTTATTAAGTACAAGAGGGCCATGATGGCCCTTGAATCGCTCACCTGATTTTTTTTTTTTTCACTTTAGCTATATAAGCCTCGCCCCCTGGCAGCCATAGTTTCCAACCAATCAATTTGGCTTGAAGGAATCTGATAGAGGGTCACCCTAGGAACATTTCTACAAAATTATTTGAAAATCGGCCAGATACAAATGGTTACTGAGGAGAAGATGTTAATGATTTTTTAAGTTTTCACTTTGGCCATATAAGGCAAAATAGCCACCGCCCCCTGGCGGCCATGTTTTTCGACCAATCAACATTGCTTGAAGGAATCTGATAGAGGGTCACCCAAGGAACATTTCTACAAAATTATTTGAAAATCGGCCTGACACTTATGGAGGAGAAGATTTTTTAAGTTTTCATTATAGCCATAAAAGGCAAAATAGCCCCGCCCCCTGGCGGCCATGTTTTTTGACCAATCAACATGGCTTGAAGGAATCTGATAGAGGATCACCCAAGGAACATTTCTACAAAATTATTTGAAAATCGGCCAGACACTTTTGGAGAAGATTTTTTAAGTTTGCACTATAGCCATATAAGGCAAAATAGCCCCGCCCCCCCTGGCGGCCATGTTTTTCGACCAATCAACACGGCTTGAAGGAATCTGATAGAGGGTCTTCAAAGGAACATTTCTACAAAATTATTTAAAAATCTGCCAACCAATTTGGGAGAAGAAGAATTTTGAAGTTTTTTTGGTTTCGTTGCCATGGAAACCAGAATTTTGCATGGATCCCAAAAACGCACGCCGGACAAAAGGCGATCACAATAACTCACCTTGAGCAAAGCTCAGGTGAGCTAACAAGCGACCTACCTTGACCTTTCTGACCTCATCAACCTGCCATTCTATGGAACAGTTGTGATGTATCACACCTACGCCTCCACACAACTGAAATGAAATAAAACTAACTTTTAAAAAGAGTATTTCATATATAATAATTAGAAGAGTCATCTGATTCGAAAACCTCTTTTAACAGGAAAAGAAGTTACATATTTCAGAAAAATTGGAAAAATTAATTGAGTGGAAGCAATTCCCTTTTGAGTTTTCGCTCAATGTTTTCATAAGACACCCTCTATAAACCCTTTCCCACATACATAAAATCTGCAGCAGACGACTTTAACCCTTTCCCTCATACGACAATTCTGCAGCAGACGACTTTGAATGTATTTTGTCAAAACATAGAAAATCTCCATAATTGAATGGATAACCTATGACTAAAAGTGGAAAACATTGTGGCAAAAGGAGAAATTGCACGTTCTGTGCAATTTCTTCTTTTGTCACTATGTTTTCAAAAAGCCGTCTGCTGCAGAGGCGTCCTAAAGCGTTTATATGAGGGAAAGGGCTATAATAAGCATGTTGGCAAAAACCCACAAAAAATCTCTATAAATGAAGGTATTGTAATTACTGCAAAAAGTTGAAAATTTCGGGGCAAATGGAGAAATTGCTTGTTTTGAGCCATTTCTCCTTTTAGCTTTTGCCACAATGTTTTCAAAAGTCGTCTGCTGCAGAGGCGTCAGAAAGCGTCTATATGTGGGAAAGGGTTAAGACTGCTTTGGAATCTATCGTGGTCTGTGTAGTGTAAAGGGTTAATATCATATAAATATAGAACCATTACCCTTTACCACATACAGATCAATTTTTACCCATCTGCAGCAGACAGTTCTTGAAAACATTGTTGCCAAAGGAGAAATTGCTCATTATAAGGAATGTTTTCTAGTCAACAATTATACTTTCATTTATAGCATGTTTAAAAGTCGTCTGCTACAGAAATAATGTTAATGGGAAAAATGTTCAATTAATTATTTTCACCGTTATACAAGTATCTCTTGCATCATAATTCTGAAGGTTACATACAGAAAGTCATAACAAAAAAATAATCCTAAATGTGAACTTCGTGTGAACTTGTTGAACGCCTGCCTCAGCATAACCCTTTTCCACACGCAACAAATTTGACAGCAGACGACTGAAAACATCTAGACAAAAAACAGACAAATCTATATAAATGAATGTTTAATATGTATTGAATTGAAATCATTGAGGCCAAAGGAGAAATTTCAATTATTTTTTAAATGATTTCAAAAGTCATCCTCTTAATTAACCCTTTCCCACATACAGATGCTTTCTGATGCCTCTAAAGCAGATGACTTTTGGAAACATTGTGGCAAAAGGGAAAAAGTCACAATGAGAAATTTCTTCTTTGGTCACAATGTTTCAATTTTATTTAGTGATTGCCCTTTCATTTATTCAGTTTCCATATTTTTTACTTTTATTTTTTAAAGCTGTTTGCAGCAGATTTATTATATGTTTCACCAAAAATGCCCATTATTCCTTTCTCACAATATTATTTTACTCTTACAAAACTACGTTTTTCATTATCCAGATTTTTGCCATTAAATAAATCATGTTAATTTTGAAAAGGGTTAAATACTTCATATAGATTAAACTATTATATCATCAATCCAAATATAGATCGACAATTATAACCCCTTACCTTGATTCTTAAAAGGAGACTTGATAAAAATTATTCAACAGGTGCTTTCCCAAAAATGCCTCTTGTACACAATGTTTTTCATCTCTATTCAATACTTATACTTTCATTTATAGAGATTTAACATATTTTTCCTTTGATTTATTCAAGTTTGTCTGCAACAGATTGGTTATACGTAGGAAAGGTTTAACCCTTTCCCTCATACAACATTTCTGCAGCAGAGGACTTTAAACGTATTTTGTCAAAAAATAGAAAATCTCCATAATTGAATGGATAACCTATGACAAAAAGTGGAAAACATTGTGGCAAAAAAAGAAATTGGACATTTTGTGCACCTTCTTCTTTTGTCACTATGTTTTCAAAAGGCCGTCTGCTGCAGAGGCATCAGAAAGCGTCTATATGAGGAAAAGGGTTAAAGAACAGTTCTAACTTTTAGCCCAATCCCTCATACATTAGACACCCCTTGCTGACTTTTGAATTAATTTCTTCTTTTGCCAAAATGTTTTCAACTCAATTAAATAATTATTTTTTCATGATTCATCTCTATTCAATACTTATACTTTCATTTATAGAGATTTAACATATTTTTCCTTTGATTTATTCACCTCTGCTGACTTTTGAATCAATTTCTTCTTTTGCCAAAATGTTTTCAAATCAATTAAATAATTATTCTTTCACGATTTACAAAGATATTTGTTGACGACACTTCCAAAGTGTTCTGCTGCAGGTTTGTTATATGGGAAAGTGTTTAAAAGGAACCACATTATATTCAAGTTCATTTTCCCAGACACCATATGTATCAAAATTATACTTTCAATTTCCCACATAACATTTTCAATGTAGACAACTCTAAAACAGTAGAAATCACGAATCTTCAACTTTTCATTTAAGGAAAACAAATGTGCTTTTATTCCACATTAACCCTTTCCCTCATATGGACGCTTTTTGACGCCTCTGTAGCAGACGGCTTTTTAAAAACATAGCGACAAAAGAAGAAATTGCTCAAAACGAGCAATTTCTCCTTTTGCCACAATGTTTTGCACTTTTAGTCATAGGTTATCCATTCAATTATAGAGATTTTCTACTTTTTGACAAAACATGTTGAAAGTCGTCTGCTGCAGACTTGTCATATGAGGGAAAGGGTTAAAACTGACCTTTGTGACCTGCTTCCCATTTAGTCATACAACTATCCTGGAAGCCTTTCAATGATTACTGACTGAAAAATTTACTTAACCCTTTCCCTCATACGACAATTCTGCAGCAGACGACTTTGAACGTATTTTATCAAAACATAGAAAATCTCCATAATTGAATGGATAACCTATGACTAAAAGTGGAAAACATTGTGTCAAAAGGAAAAATTGCACGTTTTGTGCAATTTCTTCTTTTGTCACTATGTTTTCAAATAGCCGTCTGCTGCAGAGGCGTCAGAAAGCGTCTATATGAGGGAAAGGGTTAAAGGTATGAATATTGATTTCATATGGCCATTTTTTCACAATTCTAAAAGTTGGTTTTCGTGAATGTTTTAATTGGAGGTTTAAAATAGAATCCTTACCGCCATGGCAATAGCTGTCTGTGATTCTGTAACTGTATCCATAGGTGATGAAACTAAAGGAGCTTTGAGTGAAATTCTTTTGGTTAAGGCAGAGGTGAGGTCCTGAAACAGAATATAAAACACATCCGAGGTCAGGCTCTTTTCCCCACAATATCTCACTTTTTATCCAACCCAGCCCTATGAAGTGGGTACTCAAGACAATCCTATTAATGAGATGATGCTTTTGAGTACCCACAACATAGGGTTATAAGGTCAAATAAGGGTTTCAGAACATGCAAAATTACCCGTATCTAAAACTCTGATTTGGATCAGAGTTACGCAATCATCTATTCATCTAGCTCTGTGATTACGATCGAATCTATATGTTCACGATTACTCTTTCTCCCAAACAAAAGGGCCATGATGGCCCTAGTTCGCTCACCTTAATTATACAATGTACTGCAATGCAAAACATATCAAGACAATTATTCTGAATGAAACCTCCAGTGTTAACAAGATTTTCCTTCATTTGGCCTAGTGATCTATATTTTTTTACCTGATACGACCTATATTCCAACATGGACTAGATATGCGGTCTCCGGAGTTTGAACAATATTTTCCGTAATTGACTTTGTTTTTGACCCAATATGACCCATATTCGAACTTAACCTAGATAAAATTCAGACAAACATTCTGACAAAATTTCAAGCTGCTGAAGCAAAAAATGCGGCATCCAAAGTGTTAACAAGATTTTCCTTCAATTTTGCCTAGTGACCTTGTTTTTTACCCTACATGACCCATATTCGAACTTGGCTTAGATATCATTTAAATTAACATTCTCGTCAAATGTCAAGCTGCTGTAGCAAAAAATGCGTCTTCTACAGAGTTAACAAGATTTTCCTTCAATTTAGCCTAGTGACCTAGTTTCTGACCCAATATTCGAACTTGACCTAGATATCTTTAAGACAAACATTCTGACAAAATTTCAAACTTCTGAAGCAAAAAATGCGGCCTCTAGAGTGTTAACAAGATTTTCCTTCAACTTGACCTAGTGACCTACTTTTTGACCTAACATTCAAACTTGAAAGTTTCATCATGCTCAAGTTAAAAAGGCAGTATCCAGTGCCCTAGCATGACTCATATTCGAACTTGGCCTAGATATCATTTAGATAAACATTCTGACCAAATTTTAAGCTGCTGAAGCCTAAAAAGCGGTTTCTACAGTGTTAACAAGATTTTCTTTCAATTTGACCTAATGACCTAGATGCTGACCCAATATGACCCATATTTGAACTTGACCTAGAAATTGTTCAGACAAACATTCTGACAAAATTTGCAGCCTCTGGAGTGTTAACAAGATTTTCCTTCAATTTGACCTAGTGACCTACTTTTTGACCCATGTTCGAACTTGACTTACATATCATCAAGACAAACATTCTGATAAAGTTTCAACATGCTCAAGTTGAAAATGTGGCCTCCAGAGTGTTAACAACATTTCCCTTCAATTTGACCTAGTGACCTAGTTTTTACCCTCCTATGGCCAAGTTTCGGTCTTGTCCAAGATTTGATGGAGATGAATGTTCTGATTAACTTTTAGGAAGATTGGATGCAAATTGTAGCCTGTCGAGTGTTAAGAATCCCAAATGTTGACGATGGGCGACGCATGACGGACAAATGCCGGACAATATGTGATCACAATAGCTCACCTTGCACTTTTAGGTGAGCTAAAAAAGGGGCATATTATTTCTTCTTATTCATTTTATTCTCCGGCTTTATAGAGCAAGGAACCAATAGAACATTTCATGGATGTAAAACAGTGCTTTGCAATTAGTATATAATGTATGTTGCGGTGTGCAAACTGGTTACTTCTAGGCTTTTTAGTCTCACGAGATCTAAGTTTTCATTCTGTAGATATTCTTTACAAAATTCTTCCTGTTTTCAATTTGCAGGCACATTATTAAGCATCTGCAGATGTCTGACACTTGAAAACATTGTGGCAAAAGAAACAAGAGGGCCATGATGGCCCTGGAATCGCTCACCTGATTTTTTTTTCCTTCACTTTAGCTATATAAGCCCCGCCCCCTGGCAGCCTTAGTTTCCAACTAATCAACTTAGCTTGAAGGAATCTGATAGAGGGTCACACCTTAGCTTGAAGGAATCTGATAAAGGGTCACCCTATGAACATTTCTACAAAATTTATTTGAAAATCGGCCAGTCACTTTTGGAGGAGAAGATTTTTTAAGTTTTCACTATAGCCATATAATGCAAAATAGCCCTGCCCACTGGCGGCCATGTTTTTTGACCAATCAACATGGCTTGAAGGAATCTGAAAGTGGGTCACTTAAGGAACATTTCTACAAAATTATTCGAAAATCGGCCTGACACTTTCGGAGAAGAAGATTTTTTAAGTTTTCACTATAGCCATATAAGGCAAAAAAGCCCCGCCCCCCCCCCCCCCAGGCGGCCATGTTTTTTGACCAATCAACTTGGCTTGAAGGAATCTGATAAAGGGTGATCCAAGGAACATTTCTACAAAATTATTTGAAAATCGGTTTGACACTTTCGGAGGAGAAGATTTTTTAAGTTTTAACTATAGCCATATAATGCAAAATAGCCCCGCCCCCCTGGCAGCCATGTTTTTCGACCAATCAGCATGGCTTGAAGGAATCAGATAGAGGGTCATCCAAGGAACATTTCTACAAAATTATTTGAAAATAGGCCTGACACTTTCGGAGGAGAAGATTTTTTAAGTTTTCACTATAGCCATATAAGGCAAAATAGCCCCCCATCCTGGCGGCCATGTTTTTCGACCAATCAACATGGCTTGAAGGAATCTCATAGAGGGTCATCCAAGGAACATTTCTACAAAACTATTTAAAAATCTGCCAACCAGTTTGGGAGGAGAAGAATTTTGAAGTTTGTTTCATTTCGTTGCCATGGAAACCAGAATTCTGCATGGATCCCAAAAATTTGAAGGAAATCCGGTGAGGTCATTGAGAGGATGCTTTCTGTGAAGTTTCATCCCAATTGACCCACTGGTTACTGAGGAGAAGAAGTTGATGCACGCCGGACAAAGACGATCACAACAACTCACCCACCTTGAGCAAAGCTCGGGTGAGCTAAAAATTGCCCATATTAATAATCATCTGCTGCAGGTTTGCTGTATGTGGAAAGGCAGAGGAGGAGACAACTCGTCTTTTCCCCCCTATATTTCTCTTATGACTCAACCAAACCCTAAGTTGTTTGTACTCAAAAGAATAGTCTCACTGAGAGGATCCTTTTGAGTACCCATAACATAGAGTTTAAGTGTCAAATAAGGGTTTTGGAATTAGAAATACTCACCTTATCTAGAGCACAGGGAAAGGGTTAACCCTTTCCCTCATACGACAAATCTGCAGCAGACGACTTTGAACATATTTTGTCAAAACATAGAAAATCTCCATAATTGAATGGATAACCTATGACGAAAAGTGGAAAACATTGTTGCAAAAGGAGAAATTGCACGTTTTGTGCAATTTCTCCTTTTGTCACAATGTTTTCTAAAAGCTGTCTGCTGCAGAGGCGTCCGAAAGCGTGTATATGAGGGAAAGGGTTAATATAAAATATACTCACAGGGACATTGACTTTATGTCCTCAGCATTGATTGAGTTGAATATTTTAAATAACTTACCACTTCAGTAGAAGCAAAGTCAATAAAGCCTGGGAGTATGAGAAAGTCACTGAAAAGGATAAAATCACTGTTCAAAAGGAAATACAAGTCGAGTCTTCATACTTAAATGGTTCATGTTGTCTTCATTATAAAATGTAAAGGAAACTGCAGTTAATGGACGACAGATCTTTTCCCAAACTACCTTATTTGTGCTACATGTATTTGAAAACAAGAGCATTCAAATGCAATAGCCAATAACCAAATTGCAATGAAATCTATTAGTCAGTAAGTCAAAGCTTGAAGGACAGAGACAGAGGAATAAATGAGTGGGAGTGAACTTGTCTTTTCCCAACAATATCTCTCTTTTTAATCAAACAAACCCTTTGTTACGGTTCTCGATAAAAAAAAAAAATTGAGAGACAATTCTTTTGAGTAACCACAACATAGGAATTAAATGTCAAGTAAAAATGTAAACGCTTTCCCATTTGCAGCAGATAGCTTTTGAAAACATTGTGGGAAAATGAGAAATTTCTCCTTTCACACAATGTTTTCAAATCTATAATCTATTCAATAATTGGACATTCATTTAAGTATAATTTCTTTATTTCAGACAAGATGTTTTATGTAGTTGTCTGTTGCAGATTTGTTGTAGCATGAAAACACTGGTTCTCAAACGTCTCAACATTTATCAGGGCTCATGGGAATACTTATAAATTCATGTCAAAAACCAACAATACTGACAAATGAATTCAACAACTTATGTGCAAGTAAACAAAGCACAAGTTCACATAAAATTCATTATCGTAAAGGTTCGAGAATAGGTACAGTTTGAGAACAGGGACCTGTACAATATGTGTGAAAGGGTTAAACGATTTTGTTTAAATGTTTTATGAGCATAAAACACTAAAAATCAATCAGTTGAATAAGTCTCATAAAGTTTTTGTGTACGACTGTCAAACTTGAAAATTGGTCAAAATATTATGAAACAAAATAATCAATGTTTATACAAATAAGTATCAAAATATTAACATTCTGAACTTAAATAATAAAACGGAGTTCAATAAATAATTGACACCACTCCCCGTGCAATGTACCTGTTGACTCGCCATGCGCGTTAACGACGGAGAGGTGTATTTACACTACTGACTCACTCCATCAATATACCATTTACACGAAACAAACACAAACAGTTTAACAAACTGAATCGAAATGTCCACAGCGAATAAACAACTTACTTGTACGTGAAACCATCTCCGTGAGAGAACAGTTGGGCTCCAGTTAGTCCATCGTCTGGGACATAGCCGGTTCCGCCAGTAATAAGGAAGTCTGCCATGCTGTCAAATTATATATATGAACGTATTTCACATGTGTTGCCAACTCTTGTTATTTTTTTATCTGGCGGGACGAACAATTCGCAACCCCTTGGCGATATCAAATGAATGAGGAGAAAAGCGTTGTCCCATCCTTGCATGAAGTAGTGCAACTAAGGTGCGGCGTCTACAAACACGTGAACATCACATTAACACAGTTAGAAAATAGAAATTCTACACGTAAACAATGGAACCATTGATAACAAGATAACAACGTTCATGAAGAAACAAACTGTATTGATTATTTTCGATATTACACACATCTATACAAAAGGAAATAGGCAATTTGTATAGGGATATTATTTCCAAAAGCATCAGTTGAAGGGGAAGGAAGTTGCATGCACGATTTCTGTTGCAAGAAAACTTGGAAACAAGATAGATCTTCATATGTTTCGTCTCAGTAGTGCGTGTGCACTCAACGTGCTGTATCAATCTGAGAAATTGGCCATTCGAAACGTTCAACATCGTGGTATGGCAGTTCAGAGTGCGCAAACCAATTTTCAATTCCCTTTCGGGTCATACCATTTGCTATGAAATGGTAGTAATAACTTCCCTCCTTGGCGCTCAGGGCAGAGACATATATATACATATATAGGCATATGTTTCTGAATTTGTGCATTAGTGACATAATGAACAACACACCGGTAATAATGGTCATTTGACCAGAAAACGCAGCGATATAACCAGGGTCTGACCCAAAACTCCCGCACCCACCAACCACTAAAAAACCCAAACACACATTCACAAATACACAGATATCGCAGATGAACCTAGAATTAAAGAAACTCGCGATCCGTTAAACCAAGAATTGTCAAGGCTTAGAAGAAGAGGAAGACGAATGAGAAGATGAAGATGAAAAGGAGGAGGAGAGAAGAACGAAGACTCTGGGAAGAAGAAGAAGAAGAAGAAGAAGAAGAAGAAGAAGAAGAAGAAGAAGAAGAAGAAGAAGAAGAAGAAGAAGAAGAAGAAGAAGAAGAAGAAGAAGAAGAAGTAGAAGAAGAAGAAGAAGACAAAGACTGACCTGCTCGTAGAGTTGTAGCCAAGTAACTGTAACCTATCGGCGCACCTTTTACCCGCGGACTTAAAACCCTCCGGCAGGCCACCGACAGGGGTCGATGTGCCACTGTGTGGAGTACTGTGTGACATCCAAACTGAAATAGAAACAATAAAATGTAAGCGTCGTTTTAGACTGAATGTTATACAGTACGAGTCAAGTCGCATAAAACAGACACTCGGGGGGGTTAGGATTTAATTAATTACAATTTAGACCCAATAGCATACAATTATTGGTCTGCTTTTGGTAATACCCGTTCTCAAATGGCTTCCATAGTGATCGAACGACTAAATTGCGAACATGGAAGAATCCGATGAGACTGCGTGGATGCGCAGGCTTACCTGGATCTCAATGAGCGCAGGATCCCGTAATTCCGCTTGCGTGTGACGTGTGAATCGAGTCTGTCAAAACAGGGTCTTACTGCATCATCGTTAACGGGTAAACTACAGGGAGTGAGAGTGAATTAAGGGCGTTAACGGGTAAACTACAGGGAGTGAGAGTGAATTAAGGTCGTTAACGGGTAAACTACAGGGAGTGAGAGTGAATTAAGGGCGTTAACGGGTAAACTACAGGGAGTGAGAGTGAAGCACTGAACTATGGCTCAGCTAAAAATACACAGACAGCGATGGGTCTGGTGAAAACTGCATATGTACAGGCTAATTGAAAGTCTTTTAAAATAATTGGTAGTAATGGCTTTCTTTCCTTGACGCGCAGGATGGTGGGGTTAGCATTACGGCATACTCATTGGTGTGAAGTAAAATAATACCGGTAGTATACTGGTACATTACCCAGGAAACTCAATGATGTAACTGAAAACGTTTTGAAAGGGATGTAAATCACCATGATCATGTATGTACAAACAAAGACAATAGCCTAGCTGATAATTCCAGGGGCGTAGCTCCCTTTAGGCACTGTAGGCGCGTGCCTACACATTTTTTCTCAAAATGCCCCAAAATGCAGCTGCGGCGATAGACATCTGCGTAATGTATCGACCAGATCAGCCTGCGCTATCCGCGCAGACTGATCCGGTCGACACATTCCGTCTTAGGGGGATGATAGATGTATAGAGTAGTTATTCCTGAAACAGAAAATCCACAGGAGGCGAAAAGTGTCTATCCGGGTAGGCCTGTGTGGCATGCTTAGGCTGATCCGGGTCGATACTTTACGCAGAGTCCACAATGTTGATTTTCTCACGAGACGGCCTACACATTGATTATTACAAAGCTACGCCCCTGAATTCAGTGTTCGCGAGTGCAACACAAGAGTATTGTATCGTTCGCTTGACTCGACCGTTGTTTATTGTTATCATTGTAGCGATGTGGATTGTTTTGGGAATTTACTCGTTTGACATTTTATTGACGTCGCTTGTACTGAATATCCGAAACATTTCCAAATCCCATCTCTATCGACCCTTTTTTTTTAGACCGCCTCTGTGATGAAAGGGTAGAGTGGCTCTCTCGGGTGCGGGAGGTGGCGGGTTCGATCATTGGCTGGGTCATACCAAAAACTTTAAAAATGGTAGTAATGGCTCCCCTCATTGGCGCTTACGGCTGCGGGATTAGCATTACGACCGACTGGCTATAGTGTCAGAATAAATGGACCAGTAATACTGGTAATTTACCCAGGAAACGCCGTGATATAACTGAAAAAGTGTTGAAAGCTGTGTAAAATACTTAACAATCAATAAATCCGAAAACTCTTGAAGATATTAAAAAAATAGCTGGTTTTGAGCATTTTCTTTTTTATATCTTTACCGAATATTCAAAAAAACGTAAAAACTTGACACAATTTAAGATGTTGTCTAAATATGCCCTAATCGCGAGCTTCTGATATTCATTTTTTTCCATGATATTTTTATATATTAAGAATTATTGACGGGATATCGGCACTGATATAGAAAATAATAATTATTTTGAAGTCACAACAATTTTACCGTTTTTTATGCTCTCACTTCAATGTGGTATGTTTTTATATATCCAATTATAACTAGCCCAAGACAAGTTCGTTCACTTTCCAGTACTTTATATACCCGAATGATGTCACACGATTATTTGGAAACAAGCAGAGCTACATTCTATATATATAGTCAAGGTTAATGGCAGATAACACTATGTTGGTTTTTCACGTAGCGTTACAGCGTCTAAAGAACGCATGGAAAATCTCTCTGATTAATGAGACCAAATTAATGAACCAAATACGGTATTGATCAGTCCGATTCTTTTAACCAGGGACGTAGATAAGACTTCCTGTTTTAACCCTTCAATCACTATGTATGCAACACATTAAACTTCCGTATGTGATTGATAATGTTACGTGGAGTGACATGTGCACGTTAAGCCAAGCTGATGATACTTATAAAACTGATGATACGAATGATGACAATAATGATGATAATAATGATGATATGATAATAATGATGATATGATAATAATGATGATATGATAATAATGATGATAATAATAATGATGATAATAATGATAATAATAATAATAATAATAAAAGTAAATATTAATACAGATGATGATGATGATAATACTTAAAATAAAAATAAAACTTGTTTAATTATTTCCAGTCTGCATACGCATTTTGACATGTTTGCAACAGAAATCTTTTGAAAACATTGTGGCAAACGAAGAAACTGCCCATGTATAGCAATTTCTACATTTGCAACAACGTTTTCAACTATATTCAATAATTATACTTTAATTTATTGAGATGTTAATGATTTATGTATGTATTGTTTCCGCCGTGCGTGTGTTCAAACAACATGTATGAACCATGCTATACAAAAATGCCAACCAAGCACGCACTTTCTTTACAAGATAAGTCCATATATATGCAACAACTCGTCCTTTTTCCTTTTCCTAAGTCGTCTGCTGCAAAGGAGTCAGAAACCGTCTCTATTAGGGAAAGGGTTAAGCAGAAATGAGACCCCTTACATAATTTGTTCCAGTCATATTGACTGGTTGAAAAAGGTAGTTGCCAGATGGCATAAGAAAAGGGCTGTTACACATTTGCTTCTTTACCATAATATAGGTAATTGATTAAGGACCTTAAGCATCTTGGCCCTCATGTTTAAACCTCGTTCATTATAAACGTTCTTCATTGATTTTCTGAAAGTCTTTACTCTATTATTTTCTGTTCTTAATAATAGACGACAGCATAACGAATTCTGAACATTTTGTGATCATGCAAAAAACATGAGATTAACATTATTTACTTATAAATCATTTTTTATTGCCAAATTATGCTCTTTAATATTTATTAACAATCATCTTACTGTTTTTTCGTAAATAGGTAGCACCTATTGATATATTATAAGGCCTTAACGTGAAGAGTGTAAATAATGACCAGACTGTGCGGATGAACATACTGGTCTGTATTCATACTGTTCACAAAAGTCAACGTGTAAATGTTCTCATGCACTGCCTCAGTTTTAATTGATTGAATGCTGTTTGATGTTTTGACGCCGCTTTCAACAATTTTTCAGTTATAACACGGCGTGTCTTGAGTGAGTTTCCAGTACTACTGGTCCATTCATCCTGACACGAGCCAGTCAGTCGTAATGCTAACCCCCTGAACCCTGAGCACCAATGAGGGCAGCCATTACTTCCATTTCTTAAGGATTTGGTTTGACCCGCCCGGCGATCGAACACAATTGTAATTGAATATAACATAATGCAGCTGCGGCGATACACATCTGCGTAATGTATCGACCAGATCAGCCTGCGCTGTCCGCGCAGACTAATCCGGCCGACACATTCCGTCTAAGGGGGGATAGATAGAGTAGTGATTCCTGAAACAGAAAATCCACAGGAGGCGAAAAGTGTATATCCGGGTTAGGCCTGTGTGGCATGCTTAGGCTGATCCGGGTCGATACTTTACGCAGAGTCCACAATGTTGATTTTCTCACATGACGGCCTACACATTAATTATTGCCAAGCTACGCCCCTGCATACTAATGCCAAACAGGACAGGTACTGCAAATAACACGCGTTCGGCGATTTAGGGTCTTAATCACATTCCGGTTTGACGCCATTTAATGTAACATTAGTGCACTGGGGCTACTATTCTAGGTTTTTCTGTCAGAAGGTGCGTTAAGGTATGTTTACACATACAGGCGGATAGTGAAGACTCATGGGATGAGACTGCGAGGCTCATCCGAGTCTTCACAGTACGCAGATGTAATAAGACCCCACATCTCAAGACGCGGCTCATATATATATATATGACCCGTTCCACGAGAAAACCAACAGTATGGACTCTGCGTATTGTATCGACCCAGATCAGCCTGCGCATGCTAATCCAGACCGACACATTCCGTTTAAGGGGGATAGAGGTATAGAGTAACGAGAATTGAAACAGAAAATCCATATGAGGCGAAAAGTGTGTGTACGGATTAGCCTGCGCGGTATGCTTAGGTTGATCCGGGTCGATACTTTACGCATAGCCTACAATGCTGGTTTTCTCGAGGAACGGCTCATATCAATATATCTGCGTAATGTATCGACCAGATCAGCCTGCGCTGTCCGCGCAGACTGATCCGGCCGACACATTCCGTCTAAGGGGGGAAAGATAGAGTAGTGATTCCTGAAACAGAAAATCCACAGGATACGAACAGTGTCGGTCCAGGTAGGCCCGTGTGGCATGCTTAGGCTGATCCGGGTCGATACTTTACGCATAGCCTACAATGCTGGTTTTCTAGAGGAACGGCTCAATTATATATATACATTATTGTGTACCACAAACAGGGTCCAGTACCACAAACAGGGTCCAGTACCACAAACAGGGTCCAGTACCAAAAACAGGGTCCAGTACCACAAACAGGGTCCAGTACCACAAACAGGGTCCAGTACCAAAAACAGGGTCCAGTACCACAAACAGGGTCCAGTACCACAAACAGGGTCCAGTACCAAAAACAGGGTCCAGTACCACAAACAGGGTCCAGTACCACAAACAGGGTCCAGTACCACAAACAGGGTCCAACCACAAACAGGGTCCAGTACCAAAAACAGGGTCCAGTACCACAAACAGGGTCCAGTACCACAAACAGGGTCCAGTACCACAAACAGGGTCCAGTACCACAAACAGGGTCCAGTACCACAAAGCCTACTTAGCGCTAAGTTATACTTACATACTTAATTAACCCTTTCCCTCATACGACAATTCTGCAGCAGACGACTTTGAACTTATTTCGTCAAAACATAGAAAATCTCCATAATTGAATGGATAACCTATGACAAAAAGTGGAAAACATTGTGGCAAAAGGAGAAATTGCACGTTTTGTGCAATTTCTTCTTTTGTCACTATGTTTTCAAAAAGCCGTCTGCTGCAGAGGCGTCAGAAAGCGTCTATATGAGGGAAAGGGTTAAGTAAATGACTAAGTTGACATAAATAGTTACCTTGCTGACTAACAATACTTGCTAAAGAATTTAGGTTTTTTTATTAGGGAAAATAATGAGATATGATTTTATTTTTAAAAGTATTTCTAGTAGGGTTGGTGGAAATGGACCCGGGAACGCATTTCAGAGAAGTAAATGTTAGGTAGGGTATATCAATAGTTTAAAATACCCTTTTTCCTTCCACTGAGTTTTAAACACTTATCTATTATAGTAAAGCTTTCAATTGTACGTTTTTGTCCGACTAGATTTTAACAGTGAAGTGTCTGTTAACTGTATTTTCAGATGAATAAACGATGAACACATTGATGAGATTTGAAAATTGTATTCATATCAAGATGGTGAAACTTAATTTTATCATGCTTTTCTCTTATGTAAAATTGTAATAAATATGTATTGTAATATAAACCGCCAAAGGTATTGTAAATTTTGGCGACAACATGTATTTGTTATATGCCAATAAAATATATTGAATTGAATTGAATTGAATCAAGGCATATAATATGCATGTGATAACAACAGGTTCAAACAATTATGAAACAGTAAAGTATAACAAATTAACAAATTAAAACAAATAGTTGAGATCAAAATAATCTGAAACATTAGGTACATGCAGTCGTATGACTACAATTGAGATCATCTATGAAAACAAGGAATGTTGAGTATTAGGAGAATGTTTAATTAATTATTTAAATTTGGATAAAATGCCGGTTATACAAATTAAGGCTATTTTTACAAGCTTATTTTAGTTTTTGCAATTCCATAGATCATTTAGTTTATGAGAATTATGATGGTTATAATAGTACACCTTGTAAAATATTTCATTCTTTTTTCATTGAAATGATCACATTCAAACAAATAATGAAATTCATTACCAATACTATTCTTATTACAGAGAGATAGTGACAGTGAGAGTTTTATGAATGATTTATTATATGATTTGATATATAAACGCAGAATTGTAAACCTGTACTACTTATTTATACATGCTTTTGAATGGCTGTTTTACAACTGCATTAAGTTATTTTATATCAAAGTAAAGGTTATTTCTATTTAAAGCGCAACCCTAAACATTTTGGAATGCTTACATGAAAAAGATAACAATCTTAACAGAATGAGACCACAAAGCGACAGACAATGGCATGTATTATCATGGCAAAATATCATTGACTTTGTTTGCAAAATAGCCTAGCCGCATCAGACAAATTGGGGTCTTATATTGTCAGAATCTCATGATTGATTGATTGATTGGGGCTTAACGCCATTTTCAACAATTTTTCAGTCATATCACGGCGACCTGTTCACCTACCCACGCGTTTCCTGGTTTTCCCACACCAGTACAATCTGTTGCGGCATCAGATATATATGTGAGCCGTCCCACGAGAAAACCAACCTTGTGGACTCTTCGTAAAGTATCGACCCGGATCAGTCTAAGCATGACACACAGGCTAACCCGGACAGACACTGTTCGCCGCCTGGGGATTTTCTGTTTCAGGAATCATTTCACTATACCACTATCCACTTGAGACGGAATGTGTCGGCCCGGATCAGTCTGCGCTGACTGCGCAGGCTGATCGGGGTCGATACATTACGCAGAGGTCATACTGTTGATTTTCTCGCGTGACGGCTCAAGAACATGTATGAACGCGATTAAGCAGTGTTATATTATATATAATATTTGAAACTATAAAGAACGCCTCTCACGAAAACCGACAGTCGGAGGCTTGGCAATCAGCGAATATCAAGATCAGCCTGTTCCCCCGTGTAGTCCGACCGAGATCTTCCATGTTCGACATTTATTTGTACAACAAGTCTCATGGAATCATCCGAAGATAGGCGATGTATAGAATTCGACTTTAATTTTTATTTCAATTTTATGGGTATTGTTTTTAAATCAATTTTAAAACCACCGAAGGTCGGATTTCGTGTGTCGTGACCTCAGTCTTTGGGACAGTCAAACCATCGTATAGCAATGCCATATCTTGAGCAACCACACTTTTAATTCCCCAATAACTCAGTTTCTGCATTAATGACCCTGCAATTAAAGACAACGCGTGAACAAAGACCAGATCAGTGTTTCTCTTTCCATGGGTGGTCTTTACACACAGGTAAGACTGCAGTATATATACATTCAGGAATTAAGAAAGTGATAACCCCTTATGGGTTATTTATCACGTTCACCCGCGCGCCCTATGTTGCTTTTTTCCTTCAAATTTCTCCTTTTGCCATACTGTATTCACCTCTATTAAATTATCGACCTGTCATTTATAGATGTTTAGTGTATTTTTAACCAGAAGTCGTCTGCTGCAGGTTCGTTTTATGTATTAAAGGGTTCCTATTGGTTAATCAGTAGAGAACTGTACAAGATTAGATTGCACGAACGTCAAGGTTGAAATAAACCATCCCGCGAGAAAACCAACATTGTGGACTCTGTGTAAAGTATCGACCCGGATCAGCCTAAGCATGCCGCACAGGCTTACCCGGATAGACACTTTTCTCCTCTTGTGGATTTTCTGTTTCAGGAATCATTACTCTATACCTCTATCTCCCTTAGACGGAATGTGTCGGCCTGGATCAGTCTGCGCGGACTGCGCAGGCTGATCTTGGTCGATACATTACGCAGAGGCCATACTGTTGGTTTTCTCGCGAGATGGCTCTAATTAGTCTACACAGTTGGTGTTTAAAGTCGTATACAGCGGGGTAATACGGTGGCACAGATGTGACATGTATACGTTTTTATTTATCTCGTGCGCACGACTTAATTATCTCGACATAGTATCTCGTGCGCACGACATAGTATCTCCTGCGCACGACTTAGTATCTCGTGCGCACGACTTAGTAACTCGTGCGCACGACTTAATTATCTCGTGCGCACGACATAGTATCTCGTTCGCACGACTTAGTATGTCGTGCGCACGAGATAAATAAAAACGTACACATGTCACCTCTGTGCCACCGTAGGGTAAGGATTATGAACAAACAATCATGTCTAGAAAAAAAAAGTATACGCTACCAAATAGATAACAAAGAAGGGGAAATGTTCCTTATTAGGGCATTTTTCATTTTCATACACCGTCTTCAAACGTCAACTGCTTCAGATGCAGTAAAAGTCGACGGTATCAACGAAAGTATTTATTTCACCCTTTCCAACATTAAGACAAATATATAGCAGACCACTTTGGAAACATTAAGGCATACATATGGGAACTATCTATTAATTTAACTCATTTATTATTGGTCTTGAACAATACATGTTCCACGTCGTTACAAATATATATTAATACTAGTATATATCGAGGGCTTGGCGTGAAACGGTTGTAACTAAAATTGGTATTTCTTTACCAAGGTTAATCACCTCGCCATAAAGTCTTTATAAGTGTTAAACCATTTTTCTTGGTAAACAATGGAAATTTAGGTGCCATTGCTCGTTCTGAGCAATGGCACAGAACGAGCAATGGCACCTAAGTTTGCATTGTTTACAAAGGGGTCGAAATTGCCCCAAAACCAGGGTTTTCAAAATAGGTTTTTAGTTACAACCGTTTCACGCCAAGCCCTCGATATACATCGAATAAAGTTGAAAACAATCTGGCAAAAATGAGAAATTGCTCATAATGAGCAATATTTCTCTGGTCAGTTTGTTTTCGAATGTCGTTTGCTGCAGATGCGTTAAAAGGCGTCTATAGGTCGGAAAGGGTTAAATGGTCTGAAGATGAAAATCGTAAAACTTTATAGATTTATTTTATGATTCAAAATCCTTATTGTGTTTTCCAACGATTAAAAAAAAAAGTAAGATGGCGTGTTGCCAGATTTTTCGAGAACAACTTATAATTCGAGTACGCACTACTTGAGACGTATGGTAAGAACTATTTACATCTATTTATGGCTTCTGTGTTTTAATGGTGACTTCATGACCATAAGACTACATCTTGTTCGTTAACGGTGTACTCCTTAATTCGGTTACCAGAAGATTTCTGACGCTTCTTCAGCAGACGACTTTCGAAAATATTGCGGCAAAATTAGAAATTGCTCAAATTAATGATAATGTTTTCCTTTTTTTCACATTGTTTTCTCTTTAATTCAATGAATGTGTTTTCATTTATAGAGATTTTCAAAAATCGTGTCCAATTTGATTAAAAGTCGTCTGCTGCGTATTTGTAGTATGTATACGTCATTTATACTCGTAGATAAAGACAGAACATGTCTCGACGTGCATAATCATTAAAATTTGCCTTCATATCGCATTTTCTACACATCGTCAGCAGACCGCTTTTGAGAATGTTGTGACACAAAGAACAACTCGATTCAATAGCTAGGCATTCAGTTATGAAAAATGTCCACATTGTTTGAGAATGATTTTTCAAAATCATCTGCTGAATATTTATTAAATATGTGTTGTATGTTGAAAAGGACTAAATCAATATCTTATATCTTTAAAGTCGACTTAAAGAATAAACAAAATAGTTCTTTAGCAATTTCTCCTTTTGCCACAATGTTTGCTGCAGAGGCGTCAGAACGCGTCTACATGTTGGAAAGGGTTTCACCAATCTATATGTGAACTTTGTGTGGCGAATGAGCAAGGATGACACATCGGCGTGCTTCACCATCGTGTTTCCGTTTCCTCGTCCGTCCAAAAGTTTGTATGTCTCTACGTCTCCCTTTCACTCGATGGCATGCAAACTCATGTGTTCATATAATTTACATGCAGTACTGATAACCGAATTCTGACGAAACAAATAATTTATGGTCTAAATAAAAGTTTATGTATTCTTGGCGTTTACCTCTATGTCAAGTGTTATTACTTCTTACTTAGAATGACAAAATATCTTATACCCACTCGACTATTCAAGGAATTAGTCCTTGTGAAATTTACTCCCCCTCTATATTGTATCTATTCCAATGCTGCTTTTTTAAAAGTAGACTTCTCCAAACTTTGCATTTGGAAGAGTTCAGAGTCAATTCTAAGACGATCAAGATAAAAATGTTGAGTCGAACAACTCTCAGTATAGAGCATGGATGTTGAAAACGGTTTTAACCTCAATCAACCAATTGTAATACCAATCTTTCTAGTCATATCAATGCGGCCAGACTACCCACCCATGTGTTTCCTGATTGTCTCACAAACAGCAGTCTTTTCCAAGCAACTGGCTGCTTTTCCACATGGACTGTCGCATTGACGTTTGTCAAACGTCGGAAAGAATGTTGGCCGAGCTGGAGATCGAACTCACTACTACAAAATATTCTTCCCTTGCAACTGACTAGCTCCTGACTTATCGTTATTCTTTTACCTCAACGGTAGAACACAATCGACGCTAGCCTCAATGCATTTTTTTTCAATTGGCGGAAAGAATGTAAACTATACGAGGGGCTTTCGCCGTTGCCAACTGAGCAGTTGTGCCTCGACATAACAATTAACAGACTCAACATGTAACCCAAGTTAAATAAACAACTAATACGAATAAAAAATAATATTTGCTTGGAATAGAACGTGCAGTACAACAAATCATTATTTTCAGGGCAATTCCCCAAGTCACAGGTATTAAGTCATTCCTTTACTCCGAATAGCAGAAGACGAACGACGCTAGCTAGCCACAATGCTTTTTGTGATGGCCGCAAGGAATGCATGGTCCAGGTGGGATTTTGACTCGAAACCATGAGATTGACAGTCCTCGTTGTTTCCAACTGAGCTATTGCGGCTCGAAAAGGCTCATTATTTATCTCTAGTTACAAAAACAACTAGTGCGAATATGGGTTTGTCACGTTTGTGACCAACGCAACGATATTTCATGTAGACGTACACGGCTTGTCTTTTAATTAAAAGCTTTCCGATTTGCATCCAACTTGTGATGTATCTTGAATGTGAAAACAGTATTGGTGAGAAAGATTGATTGATTGATCGTTAAGTGTTTTTCGCCGCTTTCAATAACTATTCAGTTATATCACGGCGTTTCCTGGGTAAGTTACCAGTACTTCTGGTCCATTTCCTGACACCAGTCAGTCAGTCGTAATGCTTAACCCCGTGACCCGGAGTGCCAAGTAGGGCAGCCATTCCTAAAGAGGAGGAATCGCGTTAAAAGCATTTCGAGGGCTTGGCGTGAAACGGTTGTGACTAAAATGGTATTTTTTTACCAAGGTTAATCACCTCGCCATGAAGTCTTTATAAGTGATAAATCATTTTTCTTGGTAAACAATGGAAATTTAGGTGCCATTGCTCGTTCTGAGCAATGACACCTAAATTTGCATTGTTTACAAAGGGGACAAAATTGCCCCTAAACCAGGGTTTTCAAAATAGGTTTTTAAGTTACAACCGTTTCACGCCAAGCCCTCGATTTGTTCTACGTCGTGTGTCAAATTAGCAGGTTGACACGTGGGCTAGTGTCGTGTGTCCATCTCGTTTTCCGTCCGTTTGTCTGTATGTCTCTCCGTCTCCCGTCCAATCAATGACATGCGAACACATATGTTCCTTCGAACACATTTGAATTAAGCATTGATAACCAAATTTTATTGTACCATTTCAAAATAATGTTTACGTCTATCTCAAGTTTAATTATTTCTTATCTAGAATGATAAAGAAGTTCATACCCGCACGGCGATCCTAGGAATTATAGGCCGTGATTAGATTCCACACCTATGGTTTAACCCTTTCAGTGCTGCACTTTAATAATAAACTTGTCCAGCTTTGTATGTGTAAGATTTCAATTTTGGGACAAACAAGATACAAATTTAGATACAGTCTGTCAAAGCAACTGGCTGCTTTTACACAGTGAGGTGGAAGACGAATGACAATTGTCGCATTGACCTTTGTCTTACGTTGGAAAGAATGTTGACCGAACTGGGATTCGAACTTACAGCATAACAATTAAAAAACATTCAGTGCAAATGTCTCCCCATATCCCCCAAAGTCGCATGTATTCTATTACCCAACAGAGAGCACGACGCTAACAACAATGCTTTTTGGGAATGGCCGGAAGGAATGCATGGTTGAGGCTCTATTTGGACTCGAAATCTTTAGATTTACATTTCTAAATATTTCTTTTATTTATAGCTTACGTTTACGTTTATCTCAAGTTTAATGATTTCTTATCTAGAATGACAAAATAGTTTCATACCTGCACGACTATTCTAGGAATTAAACGCCGTGATTATACTCCACACCTATAGTTTAAAACCTTTCAGTGCTGCACTTTAATAATAAACTTGTCAAGCTTTGTATGTATAAGAGTTCCATTTTGGGACAAACAAGATACAAATCTTGTGTTGAGCAGCCAATACCAGTACCACACTTGATTGATTGGGGGCCGTTTTCAACAATCTTTTCAGTCATATCAATATGGCCGGTTTACACATCCATGTATATACTGGCTCTCTCAAACCAGTACTCCAAAGAACAGTCTGTCAAAGCAACTGGCTGCTTGCTTGTACACATCCACTGTTAGATGGAAGACGAATGACGATTGTCGCATTGACCTTTTTCATACGTTAGAAAGAATGCTGACCGAGCTCGGATTCGAACTTACAGCATAACAATTAAAAATAATTCAGGTCAAATGTCTCCCCCTATCCCCCAAGGTCACATGTGTTCTTTTACCCAAATGGCAGAAGACGCACGACGCTAGCAACAATGCTTTTTGACAATGGCCGGAAAGAATGCATTGTCGAGGCTCGATTTGGACTCGAAACCTTTAGATTGACATTTACGGCTCGAAATAACAATAAATAGGCTCAACATTTATCGCTATTTACATAAACAAACAACAAGCGCAAATATGGGCAGGTCACGTTTGCGACCAATCCTACGATATACAGAGTGTCCATTAATTTAAGGTTTTCCTATTTGCAGACAAGTTTTGATGTATCTTGAACGTGACAACAATTTTTGTGAAGGAGAAAATGCACATAACAGGCAGTGTCCTTTTTTCCTCCGACTTGGTCAGACCAGTGTCACAAGTATGTCTTATTTCTTTCAACTGTTTGAATTTGGATCAAATGATATATCAGGTAACTGGGTTATTTACTCATTACCTGATACTGACCACTGTTTATGAATCCGGCTCATCAGGAAATGATCCTTGAAAACATCATGAGAAAGGAGAGGAAATATCCATATTGAACATTTCCACGCTTTCTTACAAGATATTCAATTCTCTATTTAAACTGTACTTCAAGTTTTTTCATATTTCACTTTAATTCTTCAGATGTTCTCGAAGCAGACGACCCGTAGAGCATCATATCAGGTAAGGTAAATTGTATGCAAAGGAAAAGAAAATCGATCTTTGTATATAAAAATCAATTTGTCATTATTATCACGGATGTATATATAGATGATCTACGTCAAAAGAAATGGAGGGGGGGGGGGGGGGGGGGGGGGGGGGGGGGGGGGTTTCTTATTGTTTACAAAGGTTTATACATCATAGAATTGAAATCCCCGGTTTATTAAGGTGATGTCTGTGGTAAGTTTAACAAATGTATAACGGTATAACCTTTGAATGGTATATTAGTAAAAGATCGTCGATCTAGAAAACCCAACCTTAATTAACCCTTTCCCAGTTGTAGACGCATTCTGATGCATAGGAAGCAGACGACTTTTGAAAGCAAAGCTTCAAAAGGTGAAATTGCTCATATGGAGCACTTTCTCCATTTGCCTCAATTATTTCAACCCCATTTCAATAAATTATAAATTTGCTGCAGACAACTTTGAAAACATAGTAAGAAAAACCTGAAAAATCTTAATAAGAGATAGCTTAATTGAGGTTTCCTGTATGTTTGCCTAGATATACTAAAAGTCGTCTGCTGCAGATTTATGGTTAACGTAATCATCACACGTAAGGAAATAGAACTACCTACGCATCCATTCTAAAGGATCAAAGTGAGAAACTGCTTCACAGACGTTTCTTAAAAACTTCCATGGCTTATTAGTGAACAGTGAAGAGCCAACTCAGAGCTGATCTAGATCTTCACTGGTCAAAAAATGCCTTAGGGTTGAGTAGTTCAGTCAGTAGCGACACGGGATGTCAATCCAGGGATTGTGGGTTCGAATCCCAGCTCGGCCAACATTCTTTCAAACGTTTGACAGAAGTCACTATGACAAGCGCCATTCGTCTTTCACTAATGGGCTAACAGTCTATGTGGAAAAGCAGCCAGTTGCTTGGAAAGTATGTTGTATGGAGAACTGGTGTTAGAGAGCAGCCAGGAAACACATGAGTATGTGAACTTGCTGCCGTGATATGACTGAAACATTGTTGAAAACGGCATTTGAACCCCAATTAATCAATCAACCTTAGGGTTGGTGTTCGCAGAGTACGGCTTAAATGTTCCAAGGTTCAACGAGTTAAAATTCTAATCACGAAGTCTTAATAAACCCTTTCCCACATGTAGTCGTTTTCTTACGCCTCTGCAGCAGACGACTTTTGAAAACATTGTGGCAAAGGTGAAATTGCTCATGATGAGCAATTTCACCATTTGCCACAATGTTTTCAACTCTATTTGATAATTGAATTATCATTAATGGAGATGGTTCATATTTTTACACACGGATGTTTTTATAGTCGTCTGCTACAGATGTGTTGTATGTGGGAAAGGGTTAATTAAGTCCTGATCGATTCACTACGAAGTATCTGTAAGAAGATTTAAAAATGGTCGCGTCTGTTGAATATGTGTCGTTGGTCATTTTGTTTTGGATCACATAAAAGAGTAAAACAGGCGAACTTAGTCCCATCCTTGTCTTTTCTATGTGTACGCGGAATGTCTAGAGTGTGCATATGCGACAATGTGTCTGTGTGCACTCTGATATTAATCATATAAAAGGGGAACTGATGCGCAACTAGTTTTATCTCTAGCAGAGCTGTGTTTGTCTCTACGTTTTGAGTTAATTCCGCTACACTGGATTTATTGATGACAGAAACGTTGGTAATTTCAATGATTAAACCAGGAAAAAAAACCAAAATATAATACTATACAATTAAGGTTAATTAATGATCCTCTCAAAACTAAGCTAAAACTGGAAAAACGAAAACAAAAACTAGCGCATTTCATCTATTTATATGAATTTTTCCCCGCCAAGTTTAATTAAAACAAAATTAAATATGAAAATCGTGTATTCCATTGAGCAATACAGGGCGGTGCAACCAACATTTTAATCCACCCAGCAATACTTCGTCGGAGTCGTTTTTGGCTTTGAACTACTCGCAGCTTGGCGACATCATCTATGACTTTTCTATGTGTTAGTTTAGTATTTATTTATCTTACATCGATTGCGAAACAAGCTTCCAGCTTATCTTTAATCACGCTCGATGTCCGCGTCTTGGGGACTTAACCAGTATTCGCTCCGTTTCTGTGGAAAAGTCCCAAATGGAGAACACGCTCATCACGAGATTCGAACCCGGGTCCTTTGGTACGAGAGGTCAAGGTGTGTTAGCGGACAGTGGGGAGACTGCTTATACAAATATCGTCTTATCTGGAGATCTAGGATCTTATTGACTTTTCGGAAGGAGTCTCATACAGATAAAATTAAAAGGGCTACAGACATAGCTATTTCTAGGTTTGCTTGTTTAACGCTGCTTTCAATATGTGTGTTAGTTATATCACGGCGTTTCCTTCGTAAGTAAACAGTACTATTGGTCCTTTTTATCCTGACACCAGCCCGCCATACATGAATGCTACCCCGCAGTCCTGAGCGCCAAGGAGGCCAACAACCATTACTACTATTTGTCAAGTCATTAGCATGATCCGACCGGGGATCGAATACACGACCTCCCGCACCCGTGGCGGACGCTCTACCACTACACCACCGGGGCGATGTACTTCTAGGACTACGTGACATGTATAAGGACAATGAAGGCCCTGGAGACTGTGTGGACTTTGCGGATAAAATGGCTCGTCTGAGTCTTCTCTGTAGGCGGGTGCATTAACCCTTTCCCTCATACGACAATTCTGCAGCAGCCGACTTTGAACATATTTTGTCAGATGGTTAACCTATGACTAAAAGTGGAAAACATTGTGACAAAAGGAGAAATTGCACGTTCTGTGCAATTTCTTCTTTTGTCACTATGTTTTCAAAACGCCGTCTGCTTTAACCCTTTCCCTCATACGACAATTCTGCAGCAGCCGACTTAGAACATATTTTGTCAAAAATTAGAAAATCTCTACAATTAAATGGATAACCTATGACTAAAAGTGGAAAACATTGTGTAAAAAGGAGAAATTGCTCGTTTTGAGCAATTTCTTCTTTTGTCACTATGTTTTCAAAAAGCTGTCTGCTGTAGAGGCGTCAGAAAGCGTCTATATGAGTTTTGAAAACGTGTGCAATACTGCGGCTGGCTTTCTCGGTTGTGTATTTCATAAAGTACTAGGGTATATGTAAGTGTTGAAGACCGCAGTCTGGTAAAATTGCATAGGACAATGTAGGAAAATGTGAAGATGCTTCCTGTTTTCAACAATGTCTAATATTCATTACTATTCTATAATCTAGATAAGACCTTATTTTCTTCATAAGAGAGCTGTCTGAAAGTAGCTTCTTTAAAGTACATTTATATTTAGTAATGTATATCAACATACCTTTACACCTGTCCTGTAATGTTGTTTGTTCCGCCTATTGAAACTGCCCGTATTTGTCACTGAAATTACACAGAAATAGAGGGTAATTCTTTGGTTCGGTTTGACATCAAGATACATTCTCACTGAGTGAATGCTAAGAGTGATATTTGCCATTATTTTATTTTCTTCTCTTTAAAAAGTAATGTGAATTGTTTGTCCTCTAAATCTTGTAGTAAACTCTCTTTTTTTTTCCTCCTTTCGTTTTTTCTTTTTTTTTTCTCTGGTTTTTTTTTACTTTTTTTTTTCTTTTTGTATTTCTATTCCGTTCGTGTTCATGTTTTCATGTGATTTAATGTATATTTTGTACTTTGTATGTGATTGTATGACGATGTAATATGTATATGTCAAAAGAAAATAAACACTGTTCTGTTCTGTTCTGTTCTGATAATGCGAAATGTGATGTTTTCACTGATTGAATGCGAAGAGTGATAATGCGAAATGTGATATTTTCACTGATTGAATGCGAAGAGTGATATTTTCACTGGTCGAATGTGAAAATTGATATTATCACTGAATGAATGCGAAAAGTGATATTTTCACTGATTAAATGCCAAATGGTATATTTTCACTGATTGAATGCGAAAAGTGATATTTTCACTGATTGAATGCCAAAAGTGATATTTTCACTGATTGAATGCCAAAAGGGATATTTTCAATGAAGGAATGCTAAAAGCAATACATTTTTACTGAGTGAATGCCAAGGAGGATAATTTCACCGAGAGAATAACAAATGTGAAGTTTTCACTTATTGAAAGCCAAAAGTGACAATTTCACCCCGAATGAAAACCAAAAGTGATAATTTCACTCCGAATGAAAACCAAAAGTGATAATTTCACAGAGTGAATACCAAAAGAGATATACGTTTACTGAGTGAATACAAAAAAGTGATATTTCTGTTGATTGAATGCCAAATTGTTTACAATTAACACAAATTATATTTTCACTGAGAGAATAACAAACGTGAAGCTTTCACTCAGAGAAGAACAAAAGTGATATTTTAACTGAGTGAAAGCCAAAGTGATATTTTCAGTGAATGAAAAATATGTTTTTACTGAGTGAATACCAAAAGGGATATTTTCACTGATTGAATGCCAAAAGCTTTTCACAGTGATATTTTCAGTGAGTGAAAGCCAAAAGTAATATTTTTATGAGTAGTTATGCCAGGCGTGAATATGGAATTTTTGTATGCGATTACTTACTGATTCGTATGACCAATTGATACATTCACTGTTGTTGAGTACAGTGAGGATACGTTCGAAAAGTAAGTCATCTATTCGGATGCAGTGATCCGGGTAGCGTACTGAGGTGTACCAAGTCCATTTACATATATATAGAAATGAGCCGCGTCTGGCGAGTTGGGGTCTCCTTATCTATCGGTGACGGAATCATAATATAGGTAGGTTGACGTTAACCCTTTCCCACATACAGCAAATCTGACGACTTTGAAAACTTCTAGGCAAAGGTATGGAAGCTTTCTTTAAATGAAAGTATTAATATTGAACAGAGTTGAAAACATTATGGCAAAGGGAGAAATTGCTCGCAATTTCTCCTTTTTGTCACAATGTTTTCAAATTCCTCTGCTGCAGAGGTGTCAAAACGCGTCTACGTGTTGAAAAGGGTAAAACTAATTGGGTCTACGTGTTGAAAAGGGTAAACCTAATTGGGCTACAGTTCTTCTTTTTTGTGACTAAATGCATTTGGGATTAAGTTAAAAGAAGACGGGTTGTACGCAGATGCATTAACACTTACCCTCATATAGACGCTTTCTGACGCCTCTGCAGCAGACGGCTTTTTGAAAACATAGTGTCAAAAGAAGAAATTGCACAAAACGTGCAATTTCTCCTTTTGCCACAATGTTTTCCACTTTTAGTCATAGGTTATCCATTCAATTATAGAGATTTCTACTTGTTTACAAAATATGTTGAAAGTCGTCTGCTGCATAATTGTCGTATGAGGGAAAGGGTTAAAGCAGACGGCGTTTTGAAAACATAGTGACAAAAAAAGAAATTGCACAGAACGTGCAATTTCTCCTTTTGCCACAATGTTTTCCTCTTTTAGTCATAGGTTATCCATAAGACCCCCGAATCGATAGACGTGGCATATTTGTTAGTTAACTGATCGCTCAGTTAGTTTTAAACTTACAGCGTCATATTACTATAGGTAAATCTGAATACATACAGCGTAAACTAGTTTCCAGTCGTCTGCTTCGTAAAACAAAATGGTTAACAATTTCATTATTTGAAAAAAATACGAACAAAATGTTATACACACTATTGGTATTGCGTTAAAAACAGGTAAATTGCTCGAATTGAGCAATATCTCCCTTTTTAAATCTCATCTGTCGTCTGCAACTGATTCACTTATAGTCTTTTGTATCGGGGAAACTATTAATTAACTAATTACCAAATAATTTAACCTAATTGGGTTTATTCTGGGAAACCAGTCAAGGCAACAGTTATACTAACGACCAATAGGCATATGTACGGATAAACGTAAAACACGTACATATATAATACATAATATAACATAGACAACATTGCATGCGATAGAAATGAAATTAACTTAGCTGGTATATGCAACAAACACCAAACAGAAATAATTTCCAATTGTGTACAGGATACAGGGACACAGACTTGCAACAATAGGCCAGCTCCAATATCAATAAAACATTAAACAAGTTAACAATTAAACGTCAATGAAGCACTCACATTAAATCTTTCATGGATAATCTACAAAAATACAGCTAAATCAGCGCTGTCGAACGACGCAGTGTGTAGAGTTTGGTTCAATGGAAATCCCGCAGAAATGATGGTAAAGACACGAAACACAATTCATACTATCGATCGAGAGTTTATTGATAAACAGGCTCAACCGACGTCGCATTAAGACTGTCGCCGCAGAATCGCTAAAAATACGTTACCATGGCAACGCGTCGAAACAAATTATCCTTTGAAAACAAGGACGAGACTCGCCAGAAGGCTAGAAATTTAGATCAATCCTTTCCCACATACCCACGCTTTCTGACGCCTCCGTAGGAGACGACTTTTGAAATAATTCTGGCAAAAGCAGTAATTGCTCGTTATGAACAATGACTCCTTTTGGCCACAATGATTGATTTAAATTAATCCTTTCCTACGTACCTACGCCTTTCTGACGCCTCTGCAGGAGACGACTTTTGAAATAATTCTGGCAAAAGCAGTAATTACTCATTATGAACAATGACTCCTTTTGGCCACAATGTTCTCAACATTATTCAATAATTAAACTTTAATTGTTAAAGGTTTGCCATATTTTAAGAAGAGGTATTCAGAGTTATCTGCTGCTGACTTGTTGTATGTTGGAAAGCGTTAATTTGGGACCCAGCTTAGCTATATGGTATTTTGACTTAAGTAACTGCGATGACTCGGATCAGACTTTGTAGAATCACAGCCGGATGCGTTTACTCGCTTACCGTATGCACGTCCAATGAACCTTCCGGGCTGTACGTTATTATACTCGTATACCAAATAAACCTTCCGAGCTGTACGTTTTTATACTCGTATACCAAATGAATCTTCTCCGGGCTGTACGTTCTTATATTCGTATATCCAATGAACCTTCTCCGGGCTGTACGTTCTTATACTCGTATATCCAAATGAACCTTCCGGGCTGTACGTTCTTATACTCGTATACCAAATGAACCTTCCAGGCTGTACGTTCTTATACTTGTATACCAAATGAACCTTCTCCGGGCTGTACGTTCTTATACTCGTATATCCAATGAACCTTCAGGGCTGTACGTTCTTATACTCGTATACCAAATGAACCTTCCTGGCTGTGCGTTCTTATACTCGTATACCAAATGAACCTTCCGGGCTGTACGTTCTTATACTCGTATACCAATAAACCTTCCGGGCTGTACGTTCTTATACTCGTATACCAAATGAACCTTCTCCGGGCTATACGTTCTTATACTCGTATACCAAATGAACCTTCCGGGCTGTACGTTCTTATACTCGTATACCAAATGAACCTTCTCCGGGCTGTACGTTATTATGCTCGTATACCAAATGAACCTTCCGGGCTGTACTTTCTTATACTCGTATACCAAATGAACCTTCTCCGGGCTGTACGTTATTATACTCGTTTCCAAATGAACCTTCTCCGGGCTGAACGTTCTTATACTCGTAAACCAAATGAACCTTCTCCGGGCTGTACGTTCTTATACTCGTATACTAAATGAACCTTCCGGGCTGTACGTTCTTATACTCGTATACCAAATGAACCTTTTCCGGGTTGTACGTTCTTATACTTGTATACCAAATGAACCTTCCGGGCTGTACGTTCTTATACTCGTATACCAAATGAACCTTCCGGGCTGTACGTTCTTATACTCGTATACCAAATGAACCTTTTCCGGGTTGTACGTTCTTATACTTGTATACCAAATGAACCTTTTCCGGGCTGTACTTTCTTATACTCGTATACCAAATGAACCTTCCGGGCTGTACGTTCTTATATTCGTATACCAAATGAACCTTCCGGGCTGTACGTTCTTATACTCGTATACCAAATGAACCTTTTCCGGGTTGTACGTTCTTATACTTGTATACCAAATGAACCTTTTCCGGGCTGTACTTTCTTATACTCGTATACCAAATGAACCTTCCGGGCTGTACGTTCTTATACTCGTATACCAAATGAACCTTCCGGGCTGTACGTTCTTATACTCGTATACCAAATGAACCTTTTCCGGGTGTACGTTCTTATACTTGTATACCAAATGAACCTTCCGGGCTGTACGTTCTTATACCGTATACCAAATGAACCTTCCGGGCTGTACGTTCTTATACTCGTATACCAAATGAACCTTCCGGGCTGTACGTTCTTATACTCGTATACCAAATGAACCTTTTCCGGGTTGTACGTTCTTATACTTGTATACCAAATGAACCTTTTCCGGGCTGTACGTTCTTATACTCGTATACCAAATGAACCTTCCGGGCTGTACGTTCTTATACTCGTATACCAAATGAACCTTTTCCGGGCTGTACGTTCTTATACTCGTATACCAAATGAACCTTCCGGGCTGTACGTTCTTATACTCGTATACCAAATGAACTTTCTCCGGGCTGTACGTTCTTATACTCGTATATCAAATGAACCTTCTCCGGGCTGTACGTTCTTATACTCGTATACAAAATGAACCTTCCGGGCTGTACCTTTTTATACTCGTATACCAAATGAACCTTCTCCGGGCTGTACGTTCTTATACTCGTATACCAAATGAACCTTCTCCGGGCTGTACCTTCTTATACTCGTATAACAAATAAACCTTCCGGGCTGTACGTTCTTATACTCGTATACCAAATGAACCAGTGCGTGAGAAAAGGTACAAAGGTACTTAAACACTTAAGAGCATATGTTATCATTTTTGTTTTCCTAATATTTTGAAATAAAAAACCATTAAAGGTGGTAGAATATTTTTTAAGTAAATGACTAATTCATTTACCTTGCTGAAAAAATTCTTGTCAAGAAATGACATGTTTTGGGCAGTTTTATAAGGGAAACAACATGATAAAACATGTTTTTAAGCATTTAGGTTTTACTTAGCGCTAAGTAAGGTTGGAGCAATTGGACCCTGCGTGTGCGCAGATGTACATCATGATCTGGATCTAAACTGTTCACAAGAGCCAACGTGTACCTTTAACCCTTTCCCTCATATAGACGCTTTCTGACGCCTCTGCAGCAGACGGCTTTTTGAAAACATAGTGACAAAAGAAGAAATTGCACAACACGTGCAATTTCTCCTTTTGCCACAATGTCTTCCACTTTTAGTCATAGGTTATCCATTCAATTATAGAGATTTTCCATTATTTGACAAAATATGTTCAAAGTCGTCTGCTGCAGAATTGTCGTATGAGGGAAAGGGTTAAAGCAGACGGCGTTTTGAAAACATAGTGACAAAAGAAGAAATTGCACAGAACGTGCAATTTCTCCTTTTGTCACAATGTTTTCCACTTTTAGTCATAGGTTATCCATCTGACAAAATACGTTCAAAGTCGTCTGCTGCAGAATTGTCGTATGAGGGAAAGGGTTAAAGCAGACGGCGTTTTGAAAACATAGTGACAAAAGAAGAAATTGCACAGAACGTGCAATTTCTCCTTTTGCCACTATGTTTTCCACTTTTAGTCATAGGTTATCCATGTGACAAAATATGTTCAAAGTCGTCTGCTGCAGAATTGTCGTATGAGGGAAAGGGTTAACCAAGAATAGGCTCATACGTTATTGTTAACTCCTTGATGTCCCTCTCATTATATGTAAATTACGGATATACTGTGTATATATAACTGATGTGTATACGGTCAATGCTATGGTGCATCCATTAACACAGATCAATTACTTGCACGTATTTGTCATATTTATCAATTATTTAAAAACGGTCCCTTACGTGATAGAGACCAATATTTCTCTTTTGATATTGAAAGTAACCCTTTCACATGTACCTACGGCAGCTCTAAAGGGACACACACATTTTTATAAATTGCATACGATTTTTTTATATCTCGTGCGCACGAGATAGTATCTCGTTCGCACGACTTAGTATCTCGTGCGCACGAGATACAAAACAATCGTGTGTGTCCCTTTAGAGCTGCCTACGTCAGCTTTACGTCAGCTCTAAAGGGACACACACATTTTTAAAAATTACATACGGTTTCTTTTTTATCTCGTGCGCACGAGATATTATCTCGTTCGCACGACTTAGTATCTCGTGCGCACGAGATAAACAAATATTCGTCTGTGTCTCTTTAGAGCTGCCGTATGTACCAGATGAAACATATCTATAAATAACTACTGTTATTCAGAACTCCGTGATCTTTACTTTGGTGCAATTTTATGGAAATTCAGTAAAAAAAATAATTAATGAGAGCACGTCTCCGAAACTTTTTGATTACCCTCGTATATAAAAGCTTTTTGACACGTTTGCAACCAGATGACTTTTGAAAATATTGTGACAAAGGGAGAAAAACTCATAACGAGCAATTTCTCCTTTTTACACCAATATTTTCCATTTTTTCCATTATGGTGCCTTCATTTCTAGAGATTTTCCGTGTTTTTGTTTTCAAAGTAATTTACTGCAGAAGGAAAGGATGAAATTACTCTACCTCGACGTTCAATGTGACGTCTAAAAAGAATTCGACCTAAAGACTGTTCGACTTATAAAATGTAGAGCTTTTACTGGGTTGCACTTGATGAAGACATTCGAGAACGGACTTCGATGTATGGTTAGTCGACGCATAAAGATTCAACTGAATTATTAATATATTTTTTATTATTCATTATTATTAGTATTGTTATTATTATTATTATTATTATTATTATTATTACTATTATTATTATTATCATTATTATTATTATTATTATTATTATTATTATTATTATTTATTATTATTATTATTATTATTATTATTATTATTATCATTATTATTATTATTGATATAAAGTATTATTATTAGTAGTATTATTAGTATTATATTATTATCATCACAAATTGAGCCATTGCATGCAACCAGGGCGCTCGTTACTTGGCAATATTGACCTGAACATACACACACCCAGAGAGGTATAACTTGGTAATATTTACCTGAACATACACAAACCCAGAGAGGTATAACTTAGCAATATTGACCTTAACATACATAGACCCAGAGTGGTATTACTTGGCAATATTTACCTGAACATACACAGAACAAGTGGAGGTATTACTTGGCAATATTGGCCTGAATATACACAGACCCAGAGTGGCATACTTGTCAATATTGACCTGAACTTACACCGACCCAGAGAGGTATTACTCGGGAATATTGACATGAATATACACAGATCAAGAGAGGTACTACTTGGCAATAATGACATGAACATATACAAACCCAATACAACGGCAGACCCAGACTGGTATGACTTAGCAATATTGACATAAACTTACACAGATCCAGAGGTATAACTCGGGAATATTGACCTGAACATACACTGACCCAAAGTGGTATTAGTTGGTAATATTGACCTAAACATACAAAGACTCAGAGACCGGGTATTACGTGGAAATATTGACCTGAACATACAAAGACCCGGCATTGCAAGGTATTGCTTGCAAATATTTACCTGAACATAAATATATCCAGAGTGGTATTACTTGGCAATATTGACCTGAATCTGACGTTAACGCAAATGTAATACTTATGTAATGCTTATCTGTGCTAGATCAATTGTGAAATATGTTTTAAGCCTATTTATCATCACGCTCGATGTCAGCTTATAAGTGATGCCAAAGGCAGAATCCGCTCATCAGGGAGAGGCCTACGCTCTGCTATTGCATCACTATCTTCAACACACATGTACATATTGGTTATGATTAATTTATTAATTGTTTGGAGTTTAACGTCGCTTTCAACACTTGTTTTTATATCACGGCGTTTTCTGGGTAAGTTACAGGGTCTACTAGTCCATTTATACTGACACCGGTAAGTCAGTCGTAATGCTCAACCCGCAACCCTGAGCCAGCCGGGGATCGAACCTGTGACCTCCCGCTCACGACGCGGACGCTATTCCTCTGCAACACAGAGCCGTATTATTATCATGACGTATTTATTTAAAAATCAGATACTACTTTGTTTTATGAAAATAAATACTGATAAACTTGGATGAAAAACATACATGCCATGTGATAATCTACAATATAAGTTGCGTCTCGCGATTTAGGGTCTGGGGATCGTTTAACACATTCCAACATTTAGACGCTTTCTGACGCCTCTGCAGCCGACGACTTTTATAGACACTTTCCTTATTTAAGCATGTATCTTTTCAAAGTCGTCTGCTGCAGGTTTGTTGTATGTGGGAAAGGATTAAAGGTTAATCGGCGTAAAACTAGTGGAGTTACACTTCTAGGTTTTCGTCAGATATACAAATGGGTCCATTATGAAATTGTAACAAATACGCGGACAGTCAATCAATCAATTAATCAACCACTCGAGTATTGACTTTACACAGAAGCATTAAGACCTCAAATTGCCAGATGTGGCTCATGTATATCTTAGCACAAATGTCACGTGGTATCGATGTGAATATGCATAATACCTGATTGTGTATGACGAAGCGAATATTATGACGCTCTAACCCTTTTCCTTATACAAATAAATCTGTAGCAGACAATTTTAATAGCATCTGAGCTAAAGTCATGGAAATTGTCCGTTGATTTAAGTATTTTCATTGAACAATTGTGGCAACTGGAGAAATTGCCCATAATAAGAATTCCCCTCTTATCATAAGGATTTCAATACTCGTCTGCTACAGATGCGTGCGTCAATATGTTCGAAAGGATTCATTGATTTATCAAATCAAAGATTGACTGCCGAAAAAAAAACACCATTTAATCGTTCTTTGGGAAAACCGAACTTATCGTGTTTACGAAAAGTGTAGATCTGTCGGTGCTTCCATGCAGTCTGATACAAGTGAAAACTGTCTGTCAGATTTCTATCTGACGTCATTATGTTCGTCCAAGAGACTAGATAAGGAGGAGTAAATTGGTCTTTTACCACCAATATTTATCTTATGACTCAACCAAATCCTATACTGTGAGTACTCAAAAGAATCGTCTCACTGAGACGATTCTTTTGAGTACCCACAACATGGGGTTTGAGTATCAAATAAGGATTATAGAATTTAAAAAATTCATCGTCCTTTTTCTACCATGACTTTGTATTAGCAGTCAGTTGAGAAGTGTGTAACTATTTTCTGGTGTCTAAAAAATAATTTTGCACTTGACATTGTAGTTTATTTGAATGGTTATGATCACGAAGTTAGAAACCCGTAGATACTTGAAACAGTCTATGATTGACTGCCGAACAGTGTCCAGAACTCCCTGGTGGAAAATGCCCTAAGGCTGGGTTTCCCGAAGCGCATCTATACAATGAAATTTAACGGCACATGTGAGATACAATAAACGAAATCGTAGGGTTGTTACACCTGACATTTCTTAGTGTTGCAATGGTGATGTTAAACTCCGTAAGAAACTTAACGATTCATTTTACTTCATGTAATGTATAAGGATTGAAAAATACAAAAAACTATGAAATCTATATCGGAACTTTTGTGAACCACTCTCCTCTATAGAAATCGTGAGAAGATTGTACGGATTTAGCATATTGCTTTTCCTTTCGACTTTTGTGTTATATCAATAGAACTTATGATCTGAAAGAAATATGCGGACATAAGAGGGTTAATTTTAGTTTTATTGAGTTTACGCCATTTTCAACATTATTTCAGTTATATCCCAGCGACAGTTCAATTATTCATGTGTAAACAAACCAGTACTAGGCTAGGAAAAAATTAGCCGTTCCACGAGAAAACCAACATTATCGCCTCTGCGTAATACATCGATCCAGATCAGCTTGCGGAGTCCGCGCAGGCTAATCCGGGCCGACACATTCCGTCTCAGAGGGATAGGGGTATAGCGTAATCATTCCAGAAACAGAAAATCCACAGGAGGCGCAAAGTGTCTGCCCGGGTTAGCCTGCACGGTGCGCTAAAAGCCTGTTCTGGGTCCATACTTTACGCACAGTCCACAATGTTGGTTTTCTCGTAATTCGGCTAAAATGTGCTTTACCTAAGGGCACTGCATCATGCCAACCGTCAACCACTCGACCACGGGAGATTCCAATAAGAGGTAAACATTAAACACTAGTAAAGGTGTTTTGTCCTTTTAATCCTACATGTGACATTTCAATCATCGTACAAATAGCATACAAACTTCGAAGTACGAAAACATGCATTTGTTCCAGGTTTACCCTTTCCAACATACAACAACAGAAGACTTTGAAAACATTTAGACCAAATTGTAGGAAAAATCTCTATAAATGAATGTAAAGCTCGTTATGGACAATGCCCTCCCTTTGCTACTAAGGGCACCGTCAACCACTCGACCACGGCGGATTTCCATAAGAGGTAAACATTATACACAATTAAAGGTGTGTTATCTTTTTAATCGTACATGTGACATTTCAATCATCGTACAAATAGCATACAAACGTCGAAGTACGAAAACATGCATTTGTTCCAGGTTTACCCTTTCCCACATACAACAACAGAAGACTTTGAAAACATCTAGACCAAATTGTAGGAAAAATCTCTATGAATTAATGTAAAGCTATTGAAAAGAGTTGAAAACGTTGTGGCAAAATCAGAAATTGCTCGTTACGGACAATTTCCTCCCTTTGCTACAATATTTTCAAATGCGTCTGCTGCAGAAGCGTCCGAACGCGAACGAATGCGTCCGTGTGTGGGTACTCTTATACGTTCTTGCAATCTGGTCTAGGTTTTGACGTTTTAGTATAAGGTTTAATAATAACTCGTTGCCCTGGTGGTAAAAATGTGCAGATTATAATCGGAATGTGCGAATGCACAGACTGACCGTGATCTACACTCGTCTCATAAAATCCCCCCCCCCCCCCCCATTTCCACCGTCGATGATCATGTACCAGTTGTGTAATTAAATACAATCATACCTTTGTCACGTGTTATGCAATGTACCGCATCCGGTGAGTTACGGGTATAAACCTAGTATTGGTTTGTTTACCCAGGGATCATGAATAAGTTAACTGTAGCCATGATATAGCTGATGTATTGTTGAAAACGGCTTAAGCACAATAAAACGAAAGAAAACGGGTATTAATGCAATATGCAGACTGGGAATACTTTGGCGAGTGTGTTTATACACGTAATCCCGCCAGAGCGTTTACTTTTCGCTAACATGTCATATAGCTAAACATTGTACCACATGCAACAAATCTGCAGTAGACGACTTTGAAAGAAATGTGACAAACAAAATGTGAAAAAATATCTGTTTACATGTTTAAGTATAATGCTAGAATAAAGTTGAAACCATTATGAGAAATATCTCCTTTTGTCACAATGTTTTCAATCGTATGCGGACTGGGAAGACTTCGACGAGTCTGTGTTTACATGCATTTACTGTTCGCTTAATCTTTTCCCACGTGCAACACATGTTCAGCAGACGAATTTGAAAACAAATGGGCAAAAATGTGAAAAATGTCTGTATGTTTAAGGATAACGAATGAAGATACTTGAAACCATTATGAGCAATGGGCTAAGTCTATGTGGAAAAGCAGCCAGTTGCTTGGGAAGATTGTTGTGTGAAGTACTGGTGTGAGAAAACCAGGAAATACCAGGTAGGTGAACTGGCCGCCGTGATATAACTGAGAAATTGTTAAAAATGGCGTTAAACCCCAACCAATCAATGAAACCATTATGATCAATTTCTCCTTTTGTCACAGTGTTTTCAATCGGCAACTGCGTTTATATACGGGATTTTTTAAAAATATAATGCCAGTCAAAAGAAGTAGAAGAAGCGTAGGCTACTCCATCAGTTACACGAGTTCATGTAATTAACCCTTTACCTCATATAGACGCTTTCTGACGCCTTTGCAGCAGACGGATTTTTGAAAACATAGTGACAAAAGAAGAAATTGCTCAAAACGAGCAATTTCTCCTTTTGACACAATGTTTTCCACTTTTAGCCATAGTTTATCCATTCAATTATAGAGATTTTCTATTTTTTGACAAAATATGTTTAAAGTCGTCTGCTGCAGAATTGTTGTACGAGGGAAAGTGTAATGTAGTATCGAGAAATTAAATATTCATATCTACGTTCCTACTAGTAAGTATGTTAAGTATGAATGAAAGCAAACAGTGTCGGAAAAGCGTCTACAAAATTACATAAAAGTGTGTTTAAAGTTGCGTATGATGACACGATAAAAGTATATGTTTATATGTTAGATAAATCATGTTAAATTCAACTAACCTGTCAGCTTTAAGTATATACAGTTAAGTAGACTTTTCCTTCCGACCTATTTATCCATAACGTGATTATGTGATTTACACAACAGTCGACCAGACTAGGGTTATATGCTCGCATTCTAATAAATATTATTATTATAAAAATGAAAAAAAACAAAAAACAGGACGGGTTATGCGAAAATGTTCCATTTCATTGATAATGTGTGGTGCGTCAAGCAAAAATAGGATTTCTGGGATTCCCGTTTTAATCATTACGTAAACTTGGCCCACACACAATACATATGTAACATACGACAGTGGTACAGTGTAGTATAGCGTCGGCCTCTCGTACTAAAGGTCCCGGGTTCATATACCGTGATAAGCGTGTTCTGCTTTTCTTATTTTTTCTACACAAACAGCGCGAGTACCGGTTATGTCTCCAGAAAGCAGACATCGAGTATGCTTAGTATAAGCTTAAAGCTTGTTTCACAATCGATGTTAAATAAATAAGTTTAAACTAAAACCGTAGAAAATACATCACTTAGTTAAGATAATGTCTCTTTTAATTCAAAAGAATAATTATTGAATTGAAAACATTTGGGAAAAAAGGCATAATTGCTCATTATGAGAAATGTCCACTTCTCCACAATGCTTGAAAACGTCGTATGCCGGAGATGTGTCAAAATACATCTGTATACAGGGTTTGGGTGTCAGCATTGGGAGCGATACCCCGATCAGTGATACCAAAGACGTTAAACGTAGAAGTAATGGTTTTCCTCCTCGGCGCTCAAGGTTGCGGAACCAGCATAACGACTGATGCATCGGTATCATGATGGAAACATACCGGTTGTACTGTTAAGTATTTCCCACCTGCAGACGCATTTTGACGTAATAGCAGCAGACTGATTGTCTGATTGATTGAATAACTGATTTCTTGATTGATTAATTAGAGTTTAACGCCGTGTTCACGGCGATACGTGTTTCTCCACACAACAATAGTTCCATGCAACTGGCTACATCACCAATAGCATATTTAGCCCACTGGTGGAACACGAATGATGTTAGTCAAAATCACTGTTATCAATATACGGAAAGAATGGATGACAACCTAGCCATGGTTCGAACCCACGATCCCTGGATTGATAGCCCTCGTCGTTACCGACTAATCTATCGTGCATTACGTTATGAACAATGCATGACACATTTAAATACATAGTTTGACGAATCTGCATCAGACGACATTTGAAAACATTGTGGAAAAAGAAGAGAATTACCATATGTCTGCCTAGATCGTTTCAATGTCATATGCTGCATATGTGTTGTATACGGGAAAGGGTAAATACCAACTTCAAAACCTACGATGGAAGTTCTCATGTGAAATTATCTAAATTCCGCCCTCCTTGGCGCTCAGGGTTGCGGGGTTTGCATTACGACTGACCGACTGGTGTCAGGGTAAATGGACCAGTAGAACTGGTAATTTACCAAGGAAACGCCGTGCTATAACTGAACAATTGCTCAATGCGGCGTAAAACACCAAACAATCAATCATTATGACCAAAATAAGGATCCATGTCAAAGAAAATTATCATTGCCATTGTCAATATAGGCCTTTACTATATGATACATCTCTGGTTTTTCCCACGTTTCTCAATACGTATGTCAAAACATGGAGGATTGTCCTTTAAATGTAGCCAAAATAATACAGGGAGCGTCCTTTCAATGCAGTCAAAATAATATAGTTGTCCTGAACACTTTTTCACATACAACAAATCTGCAGCAGACGACTTTGAAAACATCTAGAAACTATGTATTTATGTTAGTTTGATTATTGAATACGTGTTGAAAACATAGTAGAAAAGGGAGAAAGTACGAATGATGAGCAATATCTTCTTTTGTCATTATGTTTTCAAAAGTCGTCTGCTGTAGACGCTTCAAAATGCGTCTTCAGGTAGGAAAAATGTTAAACTTCATTAAAAAGCAAATCCCTACGAACAAATGCGATGTAATATGAAACTGAGTACATCATATGAGCCAGTGCATGATAAAAGTTTGCTTTTGTGATCCAGCTCTACACTGTTCATATATGAGCCGTCCCGCGAGAAACCCAACAGTATAGTCTCTGCGTAATGTATCGGCCAGATCAGCCTGCGCTGTCCGCGCAGACTGATCCGGCCGACACATTCCGTCTTAGGGGGATAGATGTATAGATTAGTTATTCCTGAAACAGAAAATCCGCAGGAGGCGAAAAGTGTCTATCCGGGTAAGCCAGCGCGACATGCTTATGCTGATCCGGGTCGATAATTTACGCAGAGTCCACAATGTTGGTTTAATCGCTGGTAGGCTCATATAACTTAAACAAGCGTGTTAGAATGTTCTGTCAAATTGTGTATATCTTGATAAGACTTAGCGGGTGGGCAAACTGATCTTTCAGTTCAGAAATGCGAAATTGTACCTTTTCTCATGCACAGGTTCATAACATATACTAAATTATCATAAAGTTATGAAGGCGTTTCTCTTATTCCTCAATGGTAGCCACGGCTGAATAATCTTGAACACAGGGGAAGATAAGAATGTTGCCGTGATTTTACTGAAATATTGTTTCGACAATCAATTTTATATGAAATTGGACAACGTAAAAGGACACAGTGAAGATTATCTCACCGTGACGTAACCCTTTCCCACGTGTAGACGCATTAAAACGCATCTGAAGCAAACGACATTTGGACATTTTGTGTCAAATGGAGAAATTGCTCATAATCAACAAATTTGCAACAATGTTTTCGACTATATTTTGTAATTATAATTTCATTTTTAGTAATTTACCATATTGTTAGCGAAAAGAAAAATCTAATTATTTTGTTTGCTGTAAATAATTATGTGATCAGATATTTCTGTTCATGATTTACGCGTTTTTAAACATTACTTCTATATGGCGGCGACAGTTCATTTATTAATGATTCCTTTGTAAACAAACTAATACGGGCTAAAACCAAATTGGGTTGTCAACGTCACTCCACCATGACCCCCGCGACTGGAGATCGAACCCGGGACGTCTTGTTCAAAATCCCTAATGCAAACCACTCACCACGGCAGATTCCGATGTAATCATAGAAGACTCGCATGATACTGTGTATACATAGACACTTACCAGAGTCTCCACTACTGTCAAGTTAGAGCTTTCCCTATTCGCCTACATATAATATAATAATAATAATAATAATAACAAGCAAATTCATGAAATTTATATCCCCCGCTTGCAGGAAATATTGTAGGAAAATGTTGAGGTTAGGTTTAAACATGTCAGTAGACTTTTTATTGAACATGTATTACAGGGTAAATTAAACGAACTTGGCCTAGGTTGTTACGGAAACAGCAAGAAACGACTTTTTTTGTTAATTAAGGGGCCATAACTCCACCGAATAAAGTCCGCCGAAAGTGACGATCGAACTAGGCCTAGCCTTTAAGGCATTTAACCTTGTTACCAAGTTTGAAAAAAAAAACGGTTCACATTTGTGGCAGTTATTGCACGGAAACAGCAAGAAACGACATTTTTTGTTAAATAAGGGGCCATAACTCCACTAAATAAAGTCCACCGAAAGTGACGATCGTACTTGGCTTAGCCCTTAAGGCATTTAACCTTGTAACCAATTTTGAAAAAAAACGGTTCACATTTGTGGCAGTTATTGCACGGAAACAGCAAGAAACGACATATTTTGTTAAATAAGGGGCCATAACTCCACCAAATAAAGTCTGCCGAAAGTGACGATCGAACTTGGCCTAGCCCTTAAGGCATTTAACGTTGTTACGAAGTTTGAAAAAAAAAGGTTCACATTTGTGGCAGTTATTGCACGGAAACAGCAAGAAACGACATTTTTTGTTAAATAAGGGGCCATAACTCCACCGAATAAAGTCCGCCGAAAGTGATATTCGAACTTAGCCTAGCCCTTAAGGCATTTAACGTTGTTACCAAGTTTGAAAAAAAAAGGTTCACATTTGTGGCAGTTATTGCACGGAAACAGCAAGAAACGACATATTTTGTTAAATAAGGGGCCATAACTCCACCAAATAAAGTCTGCCGAAAGTGACGATCGAACTTGGCCTAGCCCTTAAGGCATTTAACGTTGTTACCAAGTTTGAAAAAAAAAGGTTCACATTTGTGGCAGTTATTGCACGGAAACGGCAAGAAACAACATATTTTGTTAAATAAGGGGCCATAACTCCACCAAATAAAGTCCGCCGAAAGTGATATTCGAACTTGGCTTAGCCGTTAAGGCATTTAACCTTGTTACCAAGTTTGAAAAGAAACGGTTCACATTTGCGGCAGTTATTGCACGGAAACGAAGTGTGACGGACGGACAGACGGACAGACGGACAGACAGACGGACGGACGGACAAACCGAAATTAATAACCCCCCTTTTTTTCTTCGAAAAAGCGGGGGATAATAATATTAATAATAATAATAATAATAAAGACTTTATCTATAGAGGCTGCACAGTTGGACATGTCAAGTCTTCCCTCATCCTCGGTACCCAGGCTATTCATAACACATATGATACCCTGGGCAAATTGGCTAGCGAAACTTCGTAAAGCGTGCACCTCGATTTTCTCCGTAACTACGAGGGGTGTTCGGAAAGTTTCGGGACAAGTGCCGTAACATTTTTTTTTAAATATGCGTACACAATTCTTTCAACATACATAGCTCTATATAACTAGCGTCTTATTTTTAATTTTGTAATTTTGCTTTTGAAAATGAATAAATGGTATATAAAGCTATGTATGTTTAAAGAATTGTGTTCAATTATAAAAAAATAAGAATGTTAAGGCACGTGTCCCGATACTTTCCGAACACCCCTCGTACACTGTTATTACTGTACATCGCCTGAAATTTGTAGCATGCAACCAATCAAGCGGCTGTTTCACCTCATGAATTATTCATGACTACGAAGTTTCGCTAGCCAATTTGCCCAGGGTATCATATATGTTATGAATAGCCTGGGTTCCGAGGATGGTCTTCCCTGTGGGCCTCTGTAATAGATATAAGTGTAGCCCACTTTGAACGTATTTTGTCAAAAAATAGAAAATCTCCATAATTGAATGGATAACAAGAGACATATAAACACTGTGTTTATATGTCTCTGGGATAACCTATGACAAAAAGTGGAAAACATTGTGGTAAAAGGAGGAATTGCACGTTTAGTGCAATTTCTTCTTTTGTCACTATGTTTTCAAAAAGCTGTCTGCTGCGTCAGAAAACGTAGCCCACCGAGAAACACACCCTAGCAACTCTTATCGAAAAGTTAGTGCAGTACGGCCCCCCTGTTTTGATGATGTGACTCATGTGTACAGTTCAAGCTTTCAAAAGTTGGCCTTGGCTTATAATACAAAATATTATGTAAATACTTCACTTTTCAAATATTATTTTCTGTTAACCCTTTCCCTCATACGGCAATTCTGCAGCAGACGACTTTGAACGTATTTTGTCAAAAAATAGAAAATCTCCATAATTGAATGGATAACCTATAATAAAAAAGTGGAAAACATTGTGACAAAAGGAGAAATTGCACGTTTTGTGCAATTTCTTCTTTTGTCACTATGTTTTCAAAAAGCTGTCTGCTGCAGAGACGTCAGAAAGCGTCTATATGAGGGAACGGGTTAAAACATTACTTTTAAAACCCACGTGAATTCTTTCGTTCTGAAAACAGTTTGTAGTAAAGAAGCACAGGGCATCGGGTGTTGCACAAAAGAAAAGAAAAAAGATAGTGGGTTGATTGATTGGTGTTTTACGCCACTTTCAACAATTGTTCAATAATATCACGGCGTTTTCTGGGTAAGTTACCAGTACTATTTAATCCGATGCATTAAAACGTTCTCTGTAGAAAATGTGTAAAATGCTTTCCATAAAGAGATGAGGACATTGCGGAGGAAAAGGAGAAACTGTTCACACTGTTTTCAAAGGCCGTTTGCTGCGAAGGCGTTAATCCGATGCATTAACCCTTTTCCTCATACGACAATTCTTCAGCAGACGACATTGAACATATTTTGTCAACAAATAGAAAATCTCAATAATTGAATGGATAACCTTTGACTAAAAGTGGAAAATATTGGGGCAAAATGAGAAATTGCTCTTTTTGAGCAAATATGTTTTCAAAAAGCCCTCTGCTGCAGAGGCGTCAGAAAGCGACTATATGAGGGAAAGGGTTAAAATGTTATCTCTGTAAAATGTTTAGATTTAGTTTATTTCGATAAGGAGATGAAAATATTGCGGGTGGAAGGAGTAAGTAAGTAGGTTATTCTGGATTGCCTCCACATATGGAGAGTACTATAAAGACGTCCGCTGCGAAGGCGTTAACCCTTTCCCCCATTAAGACACTTTCTGAAAGCATATATATTAATGAGGCAGACGACTTTTGAAAACATTGTGACAAATTGCTCAAAACGAGCAATCTCTGCTAATGACACATTGTTTACAACTTTTTTTCAGTAATTATACATTCATCTTTAGAGATTTTCAATACTTTAACCTAAAAGTTTTCAAAATCGTCTGCTGCAGTTTTGTTGTGTGTGGAAAAAAGGGTTAGATAAATGCGTATAAGAAAGGGTTAAGTAAATACACTTTAAATTCTTCTTTTAACCCTTTCCCTCATATGGCAATTTTGCAGCAGACGACTTTGAACGTATTTTGAAAAAAATTAGAAAATCTCCATAATTGAATGGATAACCAGAGACATATAAACACTGTGTTTATATGTCTCTGGGATAACCTATGACAAAAAGTGGAAAACATTGTGGCAAAAGGAGAAATTGCACGTTTTGTGCAATTTCTTCTTTTGTCACTATGTTTTCAAAAAGCTGTCTGCTGCATAGGCGTCAGAAAACGTCTATATGAGGGAAAGGGTTAATCTGTCTTCGTCATCTATTCAATTTATAACCCGCGTACTTTCACAAACATTAACGGTATATCTCTCATGCACCAGAAACATGTCTTATTCTTTGATATCATTGGTTAATTGAACTAAATTAACTAAATTATGTTAAACCTTATCGTTTGCCCACGGCATTTTATGTGTATTCAATTCTTTATTCAAGAATAAAGGCCTCTGGCCCATGTACATTTATATTTACAAAGCATACAATAAGATTGACGTAATAAGGATGGTTATAAATTACAGTATAGATTGTGCACTTCTTAGAAGGTGATGTAATCAGGGGCGTAGCTCTGCAATACTCAATGTGCAGACCGTCTCGTGAGAAAATCAACAATGTGGACTCTGCGTAAAATATCGACCCGGATCAGCCTAAGCATGCAACACAGGCCTACCCGGGTAGACACTTTTCGCCTCCTGTGGATTTTCTGTTTCAGGAATATCTAATCTATACATCTATCCGCCTAAGACGGAATGTGTCAGCCGGATCAGTCTGCGCGGACAGCGCAGGCTGATCTGGTCGATACATTACGCAGACAGACATGCACGTAGACTATCTAGTGTTTGTAGATGATGATCAAATTGAATTAAGAAATCAGGTATTTTTGATTAATGTTCGCTGCCTTCAGCTCAAGTTTGTCTTGTATATCAGTTTAAATCATTCTCTAAACTGTGAAAGTATATTATGTATTGTGTTTACAACTTTATTACGCTCTTATTAAGGATGAAACAAGAGCTGTAACTCTGCTGCAAAGTTATCATCCTCAAACATTTTTAATCTGGCATAAGATGATCAAAATGCCTTACCGAAACAAAACGAAAGGCAATTGCAGTCATAACGATCTTATAAGCCGTCTTTTTCTTGAAGTCCCAGACTATTTCTACACCAAATTCACCACTGTTGCTCTTACAGTAAATTTGAAAAAGTACGTGGTTTTTTTTTTAGAGATTCTTATCCCTTTCCCACATATAGACGCTTTCTGACGCCTCTGCAGCAAACGACTTTTGAAATATTTGTGACAATTTTTTTTTTCTCAAAACGAGCAATTTCTTCTTTTGCAACAATGTTTTCAACTCTTTTCAGTAATTATACCTACATTTATAGAGATTTTCTTTGTATTCCCGCCAGGTGATTTCCAAAGTCGTCTGTTGCAGATGTGTTGCATGTTGAAAAGGAGGGTAAACAGTAGGGTCTTATTCCAGTCTACTCTTACGAGGAAACAATGGAGTTCACAGCGTCATGGCAAACATAGCTCCCTCCTCTTCCAGGACGTCTGCATTTGACGCATCTGCAACAAACGCCCTTAAACATAGTGTGAAAAACGAAAAGAAAAATTGTAATAAGAAATTTCTCCTTTTGCCACACAATGTATTCAACACTAATCCATAAGTATACTTTAATTTTTAGAGATTTTCTACAGTTTTGCCAAGATGGTTTCGAAATCGTCTGCTGTAGATTTGTTGCCAATAGTTGTACCATTTTATAGGTGTACTGGTAAAGCGTCTGTCTCGGGTGTAGGAGGTCGCGGGTTCGACCGGGTCATACCAAAGACTGCAAACGGGGCAAATTATTGCCCTCCTTGGCGCTCAGATTTGCTGGATTAGCATTACGACTGAATGGCTGACGTCAGGATAAATGGACCGCTAGGACTTGTAACCAGGAAATACCGTGATATAACTGCAAAATAGTTGAAAGCAGGGTAAAAGACCAAACAACCAGGTGTCTACTGAAGAATAAGAAAGAGTTCATTCTCTCCATAGGACGGATACGACACGAGCGTATATTACACTAAATGCCTTAACCCTTTCCCTCATATAGACGCTTTCTGACGCCTCTGCAGCAGACAGCTTCTTGAAAACATAGTGACAAAAGAAGAAATTGCACAAAACGTGCAATTTCTCCTCTTGCCACAATGTTTTCCACTTTTTGTCATAGGTTATCCATTCAATTATGGAGATTTTCTATGTTTTGACAAAATACGTTCAAAGTCGTCTGCTGCAGAATTGTTGTATGAGGGAAAGGGTTAACCCTTTCCGACATACAGACGCAATATGACGCATCTGGAGCAGACGGCTGATATGTCAAGAAGGACGGATACGACACGAGCGTTTTGTACAATCGTCTACGAGTACATTTAACCCTTCGAATACCGGAACCGCATTTGTGTAAAGCTTGTGCCATCTTATAAAACTTGATAACCAATATAAGTCGAATTTCTATAATTATTGACATTCATTATGATAAATACATATTATACATTACTGTAACGAAATTTGGGTTTAGAAGGATATTAGAAGGAGCTACTTTACAGTATTTCATATAGGATGTACTGCTTCTGGGGATTCCTTCTTAGGAAGGATCGCCAGAAGGAGTCATTCCAGGTTTTTCATGCTTCTCATACTTTACATGCTTTTCTTGTGTTTCATATGTTGTTCATGTTAAACATGTTATGTTGCAGGATCAATATGGAGCATGTTTTCTCTATATATACTCTGGTCTTGAGTTATTGTATGATATAAGATATATGTGTGACTTTATATAAACGCCGGAGGTCCTGTTCGGATCCGGTAGGATTAAATTGTTAACATAACCATTGACTTGTGTCGATTAATCAGCCTGAAATCCACACTTCGTTACATTGGTGGCAGCGGTGGGATTTGCACATTGTCTAATGAGACAAGCGAATTCCTTATTATTTAACGAACTGGTGAAATATTATCCACGATGGAAATCGCTTGTGAGACATCACAAGGAGAGTCTTCTCCACAGGGACTTGGTATAGAGAGCGGCCATCATTTAAGTCCGAAAATGCAAGATTCGGGGATTGGTCAGACTTTCTTTCCACCGGATTTCGATAGTGAAACAGTAGTCAGTACACCATTACCTCCAAAACCTCTTTTAGCGGAGCATGGCGGAGTAGTTATCATGCCATTGTCTCCTAGAGAGAGAAAACTGGAGGAAGGAAGTATTGAAATGGCTCCGTCGAGCGTTTGTAATAGACAAAGTCACAAATGGAGGAAGTTCTTCCTGTTTTGGATAATAATAGCAGTTCTGACAGTTTCTGGACAGTTTTGTATGCTCAAATTCAACGATTTGAGAGATACGTTTCTTACGATGGTTACGGTGTTCATCTCGACCAACTGGGTAAATATTGCAGTTGGTGTAGTATTTTTGCTGTCCTTATGCTTGATGTTTGTTATGAAGAAACCAGAGTCTTCACATAATGTTTATTCTTCTTTACCTAGTATGGGAGCGTCATCAGCAAAACTTGGCCAAACTACTTTGCAGGATAGACGGTTAAATTCAAATCGTGAGTTCCCTTGTCGGCGGACTTTTAGTGGCCAAGGCTCGGATGTGTGGTTCGATTTTAGGAGGTATTTTGATAATCTGGCGCAATAAAACTGTTGGCCAGCAGATCATAAAAGAAGAACTCTACTTTGCTGTCTAAGAGGACAGGCTGAAGCTTTTGTATATGGCTTACCCATGAACATTCATGACAAAATTGGAGAGTATATTCGGCATAGCAAATATAAAAGACAGATACGTGGCTGATGCAAAACTTCGTAGGAAACACAAAAATGAGTCATTTCATGAATTCGGACAGGAGCTCGAGGATTTGTTCCGCAAAGCGTATCAAGATAATCCAGATTTTGTGCAGGAGCTGGCCTTGACCACATTTTTGGACAACTGTTCTGACTCCTCTGACTTTCGACTGTCATTGAAAAGAACCAAGCCTAAGACATTACAGGATGCCATTACTAATGCTATGCAGGAGGAGTGTTTGAGACTTGCAGAGCGGGAAAACATCAATAAGCCTCAGAAAGTGTTTGGTGCAAATCGTGAAGATAAGGGAAGGAGTAGAAACAGATATCAAGGAACACGGAGGAGGGAGTCAACTACGAAACCTAAAGGGAATTTAAACTAGAAACGACTTACTCTGCGGGCCGCGAGGAAGTCGACAGTCAGCAAAGGCCTATACAAAATCAGCTTTGTTGTAAATTAAAGAAAGGAAATAAAATTACCGTTAAAATTGGCGTCCTGCCAGTTTCTATGAAAGTGGACACAGGTTCAGTCACTACATTTATAACCAGTCAGACTTACCATAGTATTCCATACCAAATGCGCCCAGGACTAAAACCAATAAGAAAAAATTCATAGCTGCTAATGGAACCTCTCTCTATTGCGAAGGAGAAATAGTGTTGACAATGGATTTTGGAGAGGAACTGCATTTCCCTGTGGTTGTGGGAGGAGTAACGGAGAATTTGCTAGGTCAAGACTTTATTCAGCATTTCCGCTGTGTTCTAGATTTTGTAGACAGGAAGATGTATATAACCAAAGGTGGCATGGAAATGAGTTATTCAAAACAAAAGACAAGGCGGCGTGCACGTGTGGTTGCTGCTGAGAGTGTTGTGGTTCCTGCACGGAGTGAATATTTACTTCCAGGAAAAACCTTTGGAAGGAGATGGTGTTTTGATACAAGATGAGACGTTTCTGAAGAGACACGAGCTCCTTCTTGCTAGCTCTTTAGTTAGTTCACAACAGTCTGTGTTCTTTGTGAGACTCATGAATCCTGGAATTAAAGACATTCACATTCACACTGGAACAGTGATTGCTTTGTTTGAACATGTGAATAACAGCGTGGTAGAAAAAGTGTGTAATATTCATACAACACAAGATATGTTACCAGATCATCTCGATGAAATGTTAGAACAAAATATAGCTTGAATGCTGATGAAGCTAAAGCGTTTAAAGACTTATTAGTTAGAAAGCAAGAAGCTTTCGCTGCTCCTGGAAAAATCGGTCGGTGTAATTTAAGGAAACATCATATAAAATTGACTGACGAAACACCAATAAAGGACGCGCCTAGGCGGATTCCAATGTATAAGAGAGATGTTATACGCGATCAAGTCAAGAAGTTGGAGGAGCAGGGTTTAATCGAAAGATCCGACAGTCCCTACTCCGCTCAAACAGTGTTTGTAAAAAAAAAAGACGGAACATAGAGGATGTGTGTGGACTATAGGAAACTCAATGAAAAAACAGTTAAAGACGCTTATCCCCCTCCCAGAATCGAGGACAACCTAGACTCACTGTCTGGAGCGTGCCTGTTTTCAACTCTTGATTGTAATATGGCCTATCATCAGATCGAAGTCAACGAGAAGGACAAAAGTAAGACAGCGTTTGCTACTCCTCTCGGAGGACTATATCAGTACAAAACCATGCCTTTTGGATTATGTAATGCGCCTGCAACTTTTCAAAGGGTAGCAGAAAAAGCACTTGAAGGACTTCAGTGGAAGATTACTGTGTTATACTTGGACGATATAATTGTGTATAGTCGAGATTTTGAATCTCATATTAGAAATCTCGAATTGGTGCTGGACCGTATGATAGCTGTTGGGTTGAAGTTAAAACCATCGAAGTGCCTGTCTTTTAGGACAGAGACAAATTTTCTCGGACATGTTATATCAAAAGATGGAGTGAAAACGGATCACAGCAAAATCAAAGTTATACAGACCTTGAAGAGTCCAACAAATTTGAAGGAGATGAGGAGTTTCCTAGGCATAACATCATACTACAGAAAGTTCATCAAAGATTACTCTGAAATTGCACAACCTTTGTATTCATTGACAAAGAAAAACGAGCAATGGAAATGGAGTGAAGATTGTGAAATAGCTTTTGGGACTCTAAAAGAGAAGCTAACTAGTGCTCCTATACTTGCATATCCTAAAGTAGACGGAGGTGAGTTTACTCTCGACTGTGATGCTAGCTCAAGGGCAATTGGTGCAGTCCTTTCACAGGAGCAAGATGGCTCTGAAAGGGTAATTGCATATGCAAGCCGGACATTAAGTGAGGCAGAACGGAATTACTGTGTGACAAAACTTGAAATGCTAGCAGTATTTTTTTTCACAAAATATTTCAAGCACTACTTGCTAGGGAGACACTTTAGAATAAGGTCAGACCATGGATCTTTGAGATGGTTAAGTCGTTTTAAAGAACCAGATGGTCAAGTGCAGAGATGGTTGGAACAGCTAAGTCAGTTTGATTTTGAAATTGTCCATCGTCCTGGAACAAAACATGGTAATGCAGACTTCCTATCCAGAATTGTACATGGTGAGCAAATTATGTGTCGACAGTGCAAAATGCCCTTTGAAAATACTCCTTCTAATGGAAGACGTTTTGAAGGATCTAAAGGAGCAGAAGGAGCAGAAGGAGCTCCATTAGTTGACGTCGTGAAGGAGAAAGATGATAACTTACTCGTTGGAGCATTGTTTGATACAGAATATGATAGTGATGAGGAACAAGATGACGTGGAACCTATTCGACCTCATATAAGTTATACGCCTAGTCCTAGAGTAAACAGAAAGAGGGGACGCAAAGCAAATAGACCAGCGTCAGCAAAACAGAAGCCGGAGCCTGAGAATGAACTGACTGCATCCAAACTGCAGGAGTATCAGGATCAAGATGAAGACATAAGTTTTGTGCGTAAGTTGAAAATGGAAAATGCGAACACGCCAGGTTGGACAGAAATATCAGACAGGGGTAGCATAGTAAAGTACTGGATTGCTAGATGGGATTTGCTGGAAATACATGATGGCTTACTGTGCATAAAGTGGGAATATTCAGAAGAGGATGTCAGTTTGAAAGTTTGTATGCCAAACTGTGTGGCTCCTATTGCCATGTGGTACATTCATGATGCTCGCGTATCAGGACATATGGGTATCAAGAAATCATATGATAGGGCAAAACAGTGTCCATTTTTCTGGAAAGGTATGAGACAGAGTGTGGTGGACTATGTGCGCTCTTGTGAGTTGTGTGGTGAAGCAAACAGCCCATCAAGTTCAAAAAGACACTTTTTGAAGAGCTATGTTGTCGGACATCGCTTCGAAAGAATTGCCATGGATTTGGCTGGTCCTTTCCCAAGGTCAGAAAATGGTCAAAAGTACATTCTAGTCATTGGTGATTATTTTACCAAACTTGTGGAGATATTTCCTTTGAGTGATATAACTGCTATAACTGTAGCGGAATGTGTTTTTCGAGGTTGGATTAAAAGATACGGGTGTCCAAAAGAGATACATTCTGATCAGGGAAGACAATTTGAAAGTGCTGTATTTCAAGAGGTGTGTAAATTGCTAGAAATCAGTAAAACACGGACGACGCCTTTGCATGCGAGATCAGATGGTTTTGTAGAGCGGATGAACAGAAGTATTCAGAATATTTTATCAAAATTAGTGGCATCTAACCAGAAAGATTGGGATACGCACTTGGATTATATTGTATATGGCATATAATTCCACACCACAGGGGAGTACAGGTTATAGCCCTTATCGTTTGTTATATGGAGAAGAAATAACACTTCCATTAGATTTGTTGTCTTCGAAAATCCCCGAAGAAGATCAGCAAAAAGAGAAATTAGTTACAGAGTATGCCTCTGAACTGCAAAACAGGATGAGGGACACATACTCTCTTGTTCATGAAAAATCTAAACAAAGCCTCTGTACGCCAACAGAGACAGTATGACACACGCGTGAAAGCTTTTGACTATAGTGAGGGTGACCTGGTGTGGAGAAATCAAAGACAGTGTTTACCTGGAACAGGGACACTATATTACAATGTAATATAGTGTCCCTGCCTGGAATAAAAACGAAAATAAGACGACACTGGACAGGTCCGTGGAAAATAACCCAGAAACTTTGTGATGTGCTCTTCAGAATTCAAAACTCTCGTAATTTACCCTCTGTTGTCATTCATGGAGATAATTTGAAAAAGTATTTTGGCGAAAGAACGGTGGACTTAGAACAAAGAGAATTACAGCAAGGTGGAGTGTTACATCCTAATATACAGGAATTTACTCATAGGGGGCGTGCTTCTTCTGAAGGAGACGCACATGATCCAAACAATTTGGATGTAGAGACTCGGATATCAAATCAAGAACAACCGATAATTGGTGACAATGAGATTCACGAAACTGAACATAGTAGCATTCAAAATAGGTACGAATCGGATTTGGGCGAAGCTTCTGGGGGAGAAAAGAGCGGTTTGCACGGGCCATAAGGAACAGAAGGAGCACCACGTGGGAATTCAGGGCCGGAAAGTCATATTCTCAAGACTCCTCGAAGCGGAAGGACACGTTTTCGCCCTCGGCATCTTGCCGAGTATTTTTGTTACGGCATTACTATGCGATCAACAAATCGGTATTCTTGTGACACTTGTGGACATTCATATACAAATAAACGGAATTTGAATCGTCATATGAAGGAAAAACACGGTGACAGTTTGTTGCATTTTAAGTGCCCTGTAACTGATTGCACTTCCAAGTTTCTCCGTCGGAACTACATCATTAGGCACCTGTGCAAAAACCATTTAATGACATCTCGGACGAGGAATCTTCATATTTTACATCTGAATTGGACAATACGACCTCAAATAAGTTTACTGAATCAGCCACAGGCACACAACCAGAAGGTGGGGACCCTGCTTGGAAGATTCAGCCATCAGTTGAGAGTGAATCTGAATTTAAAACTATAAACACTAATTCACCCGTTTCTCAACATAGATCAACCAAACCAAATACATTATTTGCTGATGGATTTAATCAGTGGTTGGATGATATATTGACTGAAAAACAAGACTTTTCATTCGACAAACGGTCTGATGCTTTGGGACAATCAGAACATACGGACAGTCGCTCATATGATAATTCGTATATGCTTAGTGACTCACTGGGAGATAGGATTAAGGAACAGCGAAGGGCTGCAATGGATGCGAGGTTTGAAAATTCACACTTAGATACATTGAACGAGTCCTTGGACATAAACAATAATATATCTGTCCAAGTTGATAAGGGGCCCAAAACACCAGACTCTGTGCCAAGTTGTAGTGATTCAAACTTAAAAACAGATACACAGAATGTAACTTTTGATTTAAATAATAATGTTCAGGAGAAACCCTACGATTCAGATACTGAAAGGACTGAACCCCCAACCGAGAATCAGCCATCGGAAACTTCTGCTTCCAGCTACTCCAGGCAAGAGCAAGATGATGTCATGAGCAATCAGGAGGGTGAGCCTTATATAAACAGACAGGCAACTGAATATATAAGTGTTTCTTTGAAAACAACAAAACATTACAACGCTGCTGGAGATGTTACAAGTGTCGATAGGAAAGCTCAGTTGGGATATAGTGACAATTTCCATCCAGAGGATATTGAACCAATGAGGGTTTTCAGGCATATACAAGATGAGTTCTACCAATATGTAGATTCCTTTGAGCATTAATGTTATTTTATGGGGTTTTCTTTTGTTACAAACAGAGTTTAATTTTGTTATCTTCTGGGACAATGTTATTATAAAAAGTTAAGACGTTACTGAACTGTTATTGAGTATGAGCGTTGTACCGATTAAGTCTAAGTAGATTTTGCGGGTTTAATGTGTCTATGAACTGTCATGGATTTACTTCTTTCATACTATAAACTACATGTACAAGTCGGAGAATGACAGTAACATTTTCAGTTAAAATTTGTATTTCCTTACATTTATTTAATGCTAAAAGGTTAAAATATTAGGCTTATCATTTAATTGTTTAATATAGAACAGTGGAAGTTCTAATTTCGAAAGGAGGGAGTAGTGTAACGAAATTTGGGTTTAGCTCTTTCTAATATCATTTGAAGGAGCTACTTTACAGTATTTCATATAGGGGGTATCACTAAACAGAGTCTGGTAGAGTCCGGTAGAGTCTGGTAGAGTCTGGTCGTCAAATATCCCATTATATCACTGTTTTGTTGTGTTTCTGTATTGAAATGAATAAAATAAAGTGCTATTGTATCATATAAATAAAAATAAAAAGGTATTTGCCTATTTTAGTTCATTTTCGAGTGAATATAGAAATATTATATGCGTGAACACGGACACTGGTAGAGTCTGGTCATTATTAAGCAATAAATACAAAGTTTTATACGATTTTTAAGTTATAAAAAGTTTAATTTGATTTGTATGTGTCATATTATATATTTATTTCTTATATTATTTCAGCTGATAATCGGGAAAATAGTGAAACATTGAGGATTTTTAACGATAACATTGTGTTTCGTAAATCAAAATGGCTGACGTGAAATTTCTGTTTATAATGCGGCCCTATCGTACATCTTGAACGAGTAATACACAAAATTCTCTCTCTATTATGGGCCAACTAATTGATTAGGTGTGATCAACAGATTAGTGTTATAATTACCAATATTTTAAATGTATGAAAACTACTTGATTGGAATAATTTTATGTTTTATATGTCATTAACATTAATTAAAACAAATGCTTAGAGAACTATATACTTACTTAAAAGTAATTCATATGAAATTGCAGGATAAATTGAGTTACATCGATCAGAGTAAATTAATTCTTTGTTCCGACGAAGAGTTTTCGACTTGTAAAGCCATTGACATATGTTTCCCACAAACTACAAGAGTCCTTTGCGCGAAACATTTGAAGGATAATGCGGTAAATCAACTCAATAAGTGTCTTCCTTAACCTGAGGTTAACCGCATATTTGTAAACTCTTCGGTCCTAATGGTATCTTAAGTGCTGAAACTGCAACCTCATTCACAGAAATGAACTAAGAAGTATCCAATACACATCCAAATTTGACATATTTAGAACGGATACTTACCAATTTGGAGAAGCATATGTTTCTCCCCAAACTCAAACATCCCTGGCTACCACAACAATGGTTTAATAATGCAAATGAGTCATACAACCATGTTATCAAAAGGACGACAAACTCGGTAGTCCAGAAATTGCTCGACATGATAGAAAAGTTACAATAACTTGAACAGTGTCAAACTCTAAATGTGAGAGGCGCATTGCACGAATTGGGTAAATATTGTTTGGCGACACAAGCGTCGGTGCTACATGTTTCTCATGCTACATGGACACAGTTAAGTCCTGACCAGAGATCAAGGCGATTTATGAAATTATTGAACTTTAAGTCGCATCACATTTCAAACATCACATCAACAAATAAGCAACTAACATTACCATCCATTACGAGAATTGCACGAAAACTCGGCACGCGCAAACGCCTGAAAAATTGCAAAACATACACAATTGAAAATAAAAAAAAAAACACATTCATGTAAAAAGGACTGCATATTTTAGCTGCACACCAACAACAATATATTTTTTATCAAGCATTCGCTAATACCTGTATGTCAGTTGTACATTAGACATTCTCAACAAAAATTCCTCTATATCTGTCTAGAATGTTAACGCTAGGACAAGGTTTAAATTTGAGTACTGGTTATGTCTCCAGGAAGCAGACATAAAGAAGCGGAAAATATAAACCAAATACAATGAATAAAAATGGAGCTCTGTGTAGGGTCTTTTTTGTTAACCAAAAATGAGATCACGTCACCAATTAGAAACGAATTGAATCAAACACACCTTAATCTTGAGGATACAAAATAAACCGGCATACATCTGTTAGAGATTCGGGTTGAGACAAATGTGTTAAGGGAGAATTCCTGGTTTGTCCTTTGCGTATTACTCGATTTAATAGCGAGCTGGCAGGGGAAGGGCTCTATATTGACTTATAGGTTTCGCATGTCGGCAATGTCTGCATGCTAAACAAGCGCTGTGAGCACCCTAAGCTAGCACGCTCAACAGTGGTGCAGACACGGCCGGTAGCTGGGTGCTGCTGCTCGACCATGCTTTGAATCTCTATCAAATGAATGTACATAGAACCAAAATCATAAAATAACAAATCCAAAAAATGCAGCTCTGTGTAGGGACTTTTACGGCTCTATTTTGGTAACCTAAAATGGAAAACATAGAATAAATTCCCAAAAATTATATAATATAGATCCAAACATCAAATTTTAGGCCATGAGAGAGTTCCCCCACGTGGTGTGGCCTGGATACAATATTTCGCAAAATGCATTTTATGAACTATATCAGGATATATAATTATTTTTCAAGTTAAAATATTTTTGCATATTTAAAAAAAAAAATGCAAATATGGTTTAGTTTGATTCTACTTTTTGCGGAATGTAGTATCTACACAGTCTCTTTAATTTCATATGAATTACTTTTAAGTAAGTATATATAGCTCTCTAAGTTTTTGGTTTAATTAACGTTAATGACATATCAAACATAAAATTATTCAAATCTAGTAGTTTTCATACATTTAATATCTTGGTATTGTTATAATATAATTATAACACTAATCTGTTGATCACACCTAATCAATTAGTTGACGCATAATAGAGAGAGAATTTAGTGTATTACTCGTTCAGGATGTGCGATATTGCCGCATTATAAACAGAAATTTCACGTCAGCCATTTTGATTTACGAAACACAATGTTATCGTTAAAAATCCTCAATCTTCCACTATTTTCCCGATTATCAGCTGAAATAATATAAGAAATAAATATATAATATGACTCATATAAATCAAATTAAACTTTTTATAACTTAAAAATCGTATAAAACTTTGTATTTATTGCTTAATAATGACCAGACTCTACCAGTGTCCGTGTTCACGCATATAATATTTCTATATCCACTCGAAAATGATCTGAAATAGGCAAATACCTTTTTTATTTTTATTTTTATGATACAATAACACGTTTATTCATTCATTTCAATACAAAAACACAACAAAACAGTGATAAAATGGGATATTTGACGACCAGACTCTACCGGACTCTACCAGACTCTACCAGACTCTGTTTAGTGACACCGCATATAGGATGTACTGCTTCTGGGGATTCCTTCTTAGGAAGGATCGCCAGAAGGAGTCATTCCAGGTTTTTCATGCTTCTCATACTTTACATGCTTTTCTTGTGTTTCATATGTTGTTCATGATAAACATGTTGCAGGATCAATATGGAGCATGTTTTCTCTATATATACTCTGGTCGTGAGTTATTGTATGATATAAGATATATTTGTGACTTTATATAAACGCCGGAGGTCCTGTTCGGATCCGGTAGGATTAAATTGTTAACATAACCATTGTCTTGTGTCGATTAATCAGCCTGGAAATCCACACTTCGTTACATTACTTTATAATCTATATGTGGTACGAAGTCTCTCCAGTCGAATAGTACGATGTCTCCTGGTACGATATTGCAGTGGTACGAAGTCTTCGTAATTCATCTAATTCAAAATACCCTCGATTCTTTGATCATTAAAGTTCGAAACGGGAACCAGATCAAAACGGAAGTTATCTAACCATCATCATCTGGCGGGACATTTTAGCGTTTTTTCCGTTTCATAACAAGGAAAAGTCCTGAATAATCTGGAGATCGACGCATTCTATGTAAATCTTCTTGTGCACAGTGATAAGGAAGTCAACTATCGCTTAATATGTAAGTATATGCAAAGTAATCTAGTGCAAAATAGGAAAACCAGCATACATCGTGAAATGAAACTAACACATTCATTTTGATCGATGTTAGCAGTTTGTTGCAGAGACAGGCCAGCAGCCAGATTAGCCTCTTTACCCGAGTGCATTGAACATGTTTTGGACGAGAATAATTTGCATACAATTTTTTCTAATTAGAAATAACATATTGATACGGACTGGCAATACTTTTTAACAAATTCCAACTTGCAGACGAATTTTGTTGCATATTTCTGATATTATCGTTCAGTGCCCTGTTTCGGTGAGGGACCTAAATCGGTGACCTTTTTTGGCCGGATTGCTTAAGCAATTCCGGTCTATAGATTGGCGATGTCCGTCTGTCCGTCTGTCTGTCCGTCAACATTTTGGTTAAAGTTTCTGGTTAAGCAAAATCTCAGCACAAGAAAGGGTTGCAAACTTGAAACTTTGCCTGAAGGTAACCAGTAACAAGTTCTATTGATTTCTATTGTTACTTTGACCTTGACCTTAGTTTGTCGATTTTCAAGGTCAAATTGCCGACAATCCGGCCTTACCGTCTTCAGCGGTTTCTTGTATTTTGCATGTTATCGAGTTGTATGCCATCATAAGATCACCTGAGCCAAAGACTGAAGGTGATCTATTCAATTTCTGTCTGTCATCCGTCGTTAACTTTTAGTTCCCTGTTCAAGGACTGTTTATATATTTACAAAAACGCATTGTACATAATATATTTTATTTGAACCGCTGCGTTGTTTATTTACACATATTGAATTGTTAAATTTATTTGTCGGTATTGTTGGTTTTTGACATGAATTTATTTATAAGTATTCCGAGCCCTGATAAATGTTAAGAGGTTCGAGGATCGCTGTATCCACTCTAACAGGGGTTTTTTTCTGAAAAAGGGGAAGGGGCCTGGGGCCTTTGAGAAGGGGAAATTTCGCTGCATTTTAGAAAAAACAAGAGGGCAAAGATGGCCCTAAATCGATCACCTAATTGATAGTAGATTAGTAGCAAATATTTAACTGCAAATATCTGGGAAAATGTGATCAAGGAGTGCAAATGAAACTGCAAGGATTGGACACTTCTCAAGAAACGGCTTATCAGTAAAGGCCATTTATATCTTGAAATCTAACAAGAACTTTAATAAGAATGGAATTATAAAGTTTTTGTCATTTCGCACCTTTCCTGATGACGCCTTGCTGCCCTGTTTTTCAACGAAATCAATATGGCTTCAACAGTTTATTTAGAGGGTCACTTAAGGAACATTTCTACCAAATTATCTTGCAATCGCACAAGCAGATTATGGAGGAAAAGGATTTTAAAATTTGGGTATTTTTCTCACTTTCTGATGCCGCAGCAACCAAAGTTCTCAATGGAATTTAAATCTTTGAACAATTTTGAAAGAGGACCACCAAAGGAACATTCCTGTGATGTTTGGTGGAAATTGTTCTTGCGGTTCAGGAGGAGATGATGTTTAAAGCTAAAAGTTAACGACGGACGACGACGGACACAGAGTGATCAGAATAGCTCACCTTGAGCCTTTGGTGATCTAAAAAGGGGGAAAATTGTAAACTAGTATAATGTGCATGTTTAACTTTAATCATTACAAGGCCATCTCTATAATTTTCATGTTCTTGAAGTCCTCCACTAGGTTGTCATAATCCAGTTCACTCAAACTATACCACTGTCAAGGGTCGAAATTAGGAAGACTTTCTACTTACATTTTTTCGCAAGTGCTATTTTTTGTTACTTGCTAAATGAGAAAACAACTTTAATTTTTGAGAACTTATTAGAACTTCAAATTTAAGCAACACAATGTAAACTACAATAGTACAATACACCGATTGTTTGGGGTTTAACGCCGTTTTTAACATTTTTCTCAGTCATAGGTTTTCGCACACCAGTACTCCACACAACAATCTTTCCAAGCAACTGGCTGCTTTTCCACATAGACTTAGCCCATTGGTGGAAGAAGAATGACGCATGTCGCAATGACTTTTGTCAAACGTCAGAAAGAAAGTTGGCCGAGCCGGGATTCGAACTGACAACCCCTGGATTGACAGCCCGCGTCGTTACCGACTGAGCTACCGGGACTCAACTTTGTGCAATACACTGTTATGGTCAATCATGAATGTAATGTAAACATGGTCCAAACCATGCTGTGAAAAGAAGCTGCTGAGACTGTCAGATATACAGCATAGTCTAGAAACCGTATGTCAAAGTATGGGGTCTTTTCTGTCTTAGTCCAGACAACAACCATCTTGTCACAGCAGTGTTTGGGTCATATTCTCTAAGGGCAATTAACATCAGCAACTTTAATTCTCATCAAAATATCAAGTATTTCAGCACCAAGCCTACACCTCAAGTCAAATTTTATTCTGTGCATTGTGGAAAGATAAATAATGTTCAAATGTTCAAAAGTTAAATATAAAAAAAAAAGTGATTTTTTTTATTTATCAGAGGGGAATTTATATTTTTAGGGGAAAAACTATGCTTATTTTCCGAGGGGAAGGGGCCGTTAAACGGCCCCTTTTATATAAGGTAAAAAAAAAACTGTCTAAATATCATCTCCTTAACCACTGGTCCAATTTCAATTAAACTTCACAAGAATGATCCTTTGGTGGTGCTCTATCAGGGATTAATCTAGGTTTTTGAGGAAAGTGCCCTTTCGAAAAAGGGGAATTTTTTCCCTTATAGGGGAAAAATACATAAACTGTCTGTCTCGATGTTTTTTATATTAATTACGTATGTGTATTGGCTGTTATTTCTTAAAATAAAAAGACAGCGGCCCTAAAATTCGTAAAAAATCCTATTTTCTTTTAATTTTGATAAAATTCCTAAAAAAAAATGTGGAATTCAAGGGGAAATCCTAAAAAAGCCCTAATTTTTCGTGTCAATTCCTATTTTTTTAGATCACCTAGAGCCAAAGGCTCAAGGTGAGCTAAACTGATCACTTTTTGTCCGTTGTCCATCGTTAACATTGTATGATTTAGATCATCTCTTCCTTAACCATATGACTAATTTCAACCAAACTTCACAGGATTGTTCCTTTGGTGAACCTCTTTCAAAATTGTTCAAAGATTTAAATTCCATCGAGAACTTTGGTGGCTGCGGATTCAGAAAAGGGGAAAATTGCCAAATCTTAAAAAATCTTCTTGTCCAAAAGTACTAGCCTGATTTGAAAATTATTTTGCACAAATGTTCCTTTGATCTATCAAGATTGTTTAAATATTTCCGATCAGTTGAAAAACATGGCTGCCAGGGGTCGGAGCTTATTTTCCTTTTATGTGCATTGTTAAAACTTGAAAAATCTTCTTGTCCAAAAGTACTGGCCCGATTTGAAAATTATTTTGCACAAAGGTTCCTGGGGGCATCCTTTACCAAGATTTTTCAAATATTTCTGATCCGTTGAAAAACCAGGGTTGCTGCGGAATCAGAAAGTGGGCAAAATGTCCAAACTTTAAAATCTTCTCCTCTGAATCTGCAAATCAGATTCCAATATAGTTTGGTAGAAATGTTCCTTGGTTGAGCCTCTACAAAGATTTTTCAAGGCATACTGTTTGGTTGAAAAATATGGCATTCAGGAGGCATCAGAAAAGGGGAAAAATTACAACATTTGGAAAATTCCATTTTTGTTCTTGTCTGACATTAAGGAAATTGAATAGGAATCCTACTTGAGTGATCCTCTTACTTAATTTGTTCAAGCCGTATTGATTGATTACAAAATCATAGCAACCTCGCATCATCACAAAAGGGGTAAATAGAACTTTTAGCTACAAATGACAACTCCTACCATTCCACTCGACCAATTTCAACGTTACTTCACAGGAATGTTCCTTTGATGGTCCTCTTTCAAAATTGTTCAAAGACTTGCATTCTGTGTTGAACTTTTGTAGCTGCGGCATCAGAAATTGAGAAAAATACCCAAACTTTAAAAACCTCCATCTCCAAGATAATTTGGCAGAAATGTTCTTTGGGTGACTCTACAAAAACTGTTCAAGCCATATTGATTTCGTTGACAAACAGGCAGCAAAGCCGGAAAGGTGCAAAATGACAAAACATTATAATTTCATTCTTATTAAAGTTCTTGTTAGATTTTAAGATACAAATGGCTTTTACTGATAAACTATTTCTTTAACTGAGTGTCCATTCCTTGCAGTTTCATTTGAACTCCTGATCAAATTTTCACAGATATTTGCAGTTAAATATTTGCTTCTAATTTACTATCATTCAGGTGATCGATTTAGGGCCATCTTGGCCCTCTTGTTTATATTTCTACTTAAGCAATTTTGAAAATGTGTCTTAATGTAGTTTGCAGTTCTTATTCAGATTATGCAATGAAAGGCAGTTGACCAGTGGATCCATGTCTCAAGCTTGTTTATTGGTTGTGACTTTGTGACAAAGATGTGACTATTAAGTTTATAGCCAATAATAGCTGAGACAATGGAACGCTGGAAGAGGCTCTGTCTGTACTTAAAGTATTTTTTGTGAGTTTCTTTATTGTCAAATTTGCGAAGGTAAGTCCATTTAAATGTTTAAAACTGCCCTAACTTTGTTATAAAATTCCTAATTTTATCCCTAAATTAGCCCTAACATTTCTTAATTTTATCCCTAAAATTTGCCCTTATTTTTTGTCAAAAAGTGCTGGACAAAATATTCTAAAGATATTCTAAAGAGTTTTATTTTCACAACTTCATGAAAACTTCGAACAGTTTGTTCAGATCTGACAGTCTTGATACTCCCATGCCAATATAGTCCAGACCAGGAAAAATGACATGGGTACACTATGAACTTGATGACATGGTGGATTTACAAGTCAATTCTCCTTGTCTTCATATTTTTGAAGATGTCCACCATGTTATTAAGTTCATAATCACTCCAATCTTCTTTCCCTTCTCTACATATTCTCATAAGACTATCAAGGTGACCTTGGTTTAGTCTGTTCCTTAAACTGGTGCACAAACTGTTAATTAAACTGAAACCCCTTTCCACTGTTGCAGTTGACATTGGATAGCAGCAATCTTGTCATTCTTGGAAAAATATTTGTTATATCTTCATTGGTAATCATGTAATGATACATGCTTAAATTAATCCCTTTGTGTATTTCATTAGATGGCTCCTGTCAGCGAATAGCTGACCGATTTGAAGAAATTGTAGACTGCCTAGAATTGGGCCGGGAGCCGGTAAAATCACCCGATAACTTCAGCATCTTCACCCGGCTAATTTCCCTGCAGCAAAGAAAATAAAATCTGTTAATTTTTGCGGATAGGGAAAGTAGCATTCACAAATACCACATGTTATCTTGTCAATATTAATTCAAAACATGTCAAGTTTAAGCTGTATAATTTGCGATAGAGAGCAAGAGAGCAGAAAACAAATCAATTCTGTAAACCGGATATGATTTTTACTTTCTGTTTCTTCCAGAATCGATGTTACGCATGCGTACCTCTGGTCACTTCTGCGCTTGACAGCAATGATGGAATACTCTGGGAAATAAACAAGAACGATCGTAGTCCAAATAATTTAGACTTTCGGTTTCTCGTTTTATCATGTCATTATTGGTCAACCGAAATTAGTATGCTGCTTACCTCTTTACAACTTTATTCCATCAAAATTCAATTCACAAAGATGACAAATTTGAAATAATCAACAAATTTGTTTACGGTTAAATAAACTAGACGAAATCAGTAACAAAACATTAACGAAATATCGCTCAAACTTGTGTGAATAAGATATACATTGTGTAACTATTTCGTTTAGAATCCATTTCGTTTCGTCGGGTATGCAGGATAATAAAAATGATTAACCGATTCCATCAAGCCATGGTGGAAAAAACGTGGTCACCAGAGGTGGGGCAGTTTTGCCTTATATAATATGGGCATATTGAAAACTTTAAAACTTCTCTGAAAGTTTCTGGCTGCTCTCAAAATAATTTTGTTGAATTGTTTCTCTACAAGGTTACTTCAAGGCATGTTTTTTGATAAAAGTTATTCATAATTGTGGATGACAATCATATTGCATAATTCAGGTGAGCTATCCAGGGCCATCAATGGCCCTCTTGTTTCTTAGAATCGACTAACTTTAAAATCTCATTTTCTTTGTTTTGATAATAGTTCTTATTATCTGCAGGGATACGTTGATACAGACACCAAGTGAAGACACATTTTTGGCTGATTCAACTGAGGGACCAGGTAATTAACTCCCCTTTCCCACATTCAACAAATATGAAGCAGACAACTTTGAATACATTTTATCAAAAATATTGAAATTCTGTACAAATAAAAGAACACTTAATGAATACAGTTGAAAACATTGTGACAAAAGGAAATATTTCTTTATATTGTGAGCAATTTCTACTTTTGCCACACTGTTTTCAAAAGTTGTATGCTGTATAGGCATTGGAAAGTATCTGTATGTGGTAATGGGTTAAACAATGCTCTGCTTATGGTGGTTTACATAAACCCAGACCAGTTTCATACATTTATGACAATGATCATATCCTGAGGACTGGTCTTTTCCCACAATACTAATCTTATTTATACACACCAAACCCTAAGTTGTGTGTGCTGAAAAGCATCAGTTCAGACAATTTACGTTTTACATTTTCAAGCAATATATTATTTGCTAAGCTTTTCTGCAAGAGTTCTTGGTTTTAAGCTCACCTGAGCACAAGGTGAGTTATTGTGATCGCCTTTTGTCCGGGGTCCGTCGTCCATGAACTTCTTCTTCTCGGTAACCAGTGGGTCAATTGGGATGAAACTTCACAGCAAGCATCCTCTCAATAAGCTCACCAGAATTCCTTCAATTTTTTGGGATCCATGAAGAATTCTGGTTTCCATGGCAACAAAACGGAAAAAAAAATATCAAATTCTTCTCCCAAACTGGTTGGCAGTTTTTCAAATAATTTTATAGAAATGTTCCTTAGGGTGACCCATCTATCAGATTCCTTCAAGCTATGTTGATTGGTCGAAAAACATGGCCACCAGGGGGCGGGGCTATTTTGCCTTATATGGTTATAGTGAAAACTTAAAAAATCTTTTCCTGAAAGTGTCAGGCTGATTTTCATATAATTTTATAGAAATGTTCCTTAGGTGACCCACTATCAGATTCCTAAAGTCATGTTGATTGGTTGAAAATTATGGCTGCCCGGGGCGGGGCATATATGACTAAAGTGAAGAAAAAATAAAATCAGGTGAGCGATCCAGGGCCATCACAGCCCTCTTGTATATTAGCTCTGTCTGTAATGCTTAGCTGTTCTGCAAAAGAACTTTGTTCTTTATTAGCTTGTCTGTTTTTCGACGAAGAAAAGTAGGGTTTTGTGATGGCGTCATCTTCTGCATCGTCACAAAACTTAAACCTTACCTCATAACTCAAACATTACAACATTTTCAAATGAAACTTGATACACATGTTCCTAGGAACAATACACATGTCTATACCAAGTCACAGAACTCTTGCTTTAAAATTATTAAAAAATGCACCTTTTTCGACTTAAAAAAAGCCAGATGAGCATTGGCGTTCGCTTGCGACTCTTGTTAACAGTTTTATATTTGTTTCATCCCATTTTTATTAGCTCACCTATGCACGAAGTGCAAGGTGAGCTATTGGGATCACATTTTGTCCGGCGTCCGTCCGTTGTGCGTCGTGCGTCGTCAACATTTGAGCTTGTTAACACTCTACAGGCTACATTTTACATCCAATCTTCATGAAAGTTTATCAGAACGTTCATCTCCATAAAATCTTGGACAAGTTCGAAACTGGGCCATATGAGGTCAAAAACTAGGTCACTAGGTCGAATTGAAGGGAAATTTTGTTAACACTGGAGGCCACATTTTCAACTTGAGCATGTTGAAACTTTATCAGAATGTTTGTCTTAATGATATGTAGGTCAAGTTCGAACATGGGTCACTTCGGGTCAAAAAGTAGGTCACTAGGTCAAATTGAAGGAAAATCTTGTTAACACTCCAGAGGCCGCAATTTTTGCTTAAGCAGTTTAAAATTTCGTCAGAATGTTTGTCTTAAAATATCTAGGTCAAGTTCGAATATGGGTTATGCCGGGTCAAAAACTAGGTCACTAGGTCAAATTGAAGGAAAATCTTGTTAACACTTTGGATGCCGCATTTTTTGCTTCAGCAACTTGAAATTTGTTCAGAATGTTGAGCTGAATGATATCTAGGCCAAGTTCGAATATGGGTCATGCCAGGTCAAAAACTAGGTCACTAGGCCAAATTGAGTGAAAATCTTGTTAACTCTGTAGAAGCCGCATTTTTTGCTTCAGCAGCTTGAAATTTTGTCGGAATGTTTGTCTTAAAGATATCTAGGTCAAGTTTAAATATGGGTCATATTGGATCAGAAACTAGGTCACAAGGCCAAATTAAGGGAAAATCTTGTTAACTCTGTAGAAGCCGCATGTTTTGCTTCAGTGGTTTGAAATTTGGTCAGAATGTTGAGCTGAATGATATTTAGGCCAAGTTCGAATATGGGTCATGCAGGGTCAAAAACTTGGTCACTAGGCCAAATTGAAGGGTAATCTTGTTAACACTCTGGATACTGATTTTTAGCTCCACTGGCTGAAAGCCAGTCGAGCTTATGTCATGGCGAATTGTCCGTCGTGCGTCCGTGCGTGCGTTAACTTTTTCCTTTAAACGACTTCTTCTCCCTAACCACTTGGCCAATTTGGTTTCCATGGCAACCGAAAGAAAAAAATAGTGAGAACTTAAAAAATCTTCTTCTCCGAAAGTGTCAGGCCGATTTTCAAATAATTTTGTAGAAATGTTCCTTGGGTGACCCTTTATTAGATTCCTTCAAGAAATTTTGATTGGGCGAAAAACATGGCCGCCAGGGGGCGGGGCTTTTTTGCCTTATATAGCTATAGTGAAAACTTAAATAATCTTCTTCTCAAAAAGTGTTCAGCAGATTTTCAAATAATTATGTAGAAATGTTCCGTGGGTGACCCTCTATCAGATTCCTTCAAGCCATGTTGATTGGTAAAAAAACATGGCCGTCACAGGGCGGGGCTATTTTGCCTATATGGCTAAAGAGCAAACTTAAAAAATCTTCTCCTCCAAAAGTGTCAGGCCGATTTTCAAATAATTTTGTAGAAATGTTCCTTGTGTGAACCTTAATTAGATTCCTTCAAGAAATGTTGATTGGGCGAAAAACATGGCCGCCAGGGGGCGGGGCTTTTTTGCGTTATATAGCTATAGTGAAAACTTAAAACATCTTCTTCTCCGAAAGTGTTCAGCCGATTTTCAAATAATTTTGTAGAAATGTTCATTGGGTGACCCTCTATCAGATTCCTTCAAGCCAGTGTTGATTGGTCGAAAAACATGGCCGCCAGAGGGCGGGGCTATTTTGACTTATATGACCATAGTGAAAACTTAAAAAATCTTCTCCTCCGAAAGTGTCGGGCATATTTTCAAATAATTTTGCAGAAACCTTCCTTTGGTGACACTCTACAAGATTCCTTTAAGCCATGGTGGTTGGTAAAAACAATAGCCACCACGGGGCAGGGCTGTTTGGAGATTTTATTTTTGCCTTATGGCCGTAGAGCGATACTGGCCCTCTTGGGCCTCTTGTTAAATTTTCGCATGATGAAACTTTATCAGAATGTTTTCTTGATGATATGTAGGCCAAGTTCGAATATGGGTCATGCTGGGTCAAAAACTAGGTCACTAGATCAAATTGAATGAAAATCTTGTGAACACTTTGGATGCCACATTTTTTGCTTCAGCAGCTTGAAATATATGGTCAGAATGTTTGTCTGAATTATATCTAGGTCAAGTTCGAATATGGGTCATATTGGATCAGAAACTAGGTCAATAAAGGAAAATATGGTTCAAACTCCGAAGGCCGCATTTTTACTTTGAGCAAGTTGAAACGTCAGAATGCTGTCTTGATGATATCTAGTCCATGTTGGAATATGGGTCATATCAGGTAAAAAAATATAGATCACTAGGCCAAATGAAGGAAAATATTGTTAGCACTGTGGAGGTTGCATTCAGAATAATTGTCTTGATGTGTTTTGCATTGCAGTACATTGTATAATTAAGGTGAGCGATCCAGGGCCATCATGGCCCTCTTGTTAATGAAGAGGCTAATTACATACTTAGTCAAGGTTGATTTCTAATAAAAAAAAAAAGTGCAATCTTGGTAAAGAGAAAAAGGTTTTGTATGAATGTTATTGCAGCAAAAAAAAATAAAACATCGTTTCTTCAGCATCTGCTGCAGAGGAGTCAGAAAGTTTCTGTATTTGGGAAAGGACCAATACACCACGCTGTGGATTGTTTATTGTGTAACTCTTTACTCACATGCAACAAATATGCAGCAGACGACTTTGAAAATCATCTATGCAAAAATAGAGAAAAGCAGCCATGATTATTAAATACATGTACATGTAGTTGGAAAAGTTGTAGAAATGTCATCTGCAGCATATGGTGTCAATTGTTGTCTGTAATATTGAAAGGTTTAATCTTTCACTAAATACAACATGTATACAAACGTACAGGCCAGCAGACAATTTTGAAAATATGTAAAATCTCTAAAAGAAAGTATGATTATCATGTAGATTTGAAATATTGTGGCAAAAGTTGTCTTCTGCATGTGCGAAAGGGTTTATGCTTACATAGTTTCTTTAACAGATGCTGTAGTGCCTTCTCTGAATAAGGAGGAGATAGACAGCACTTCCTTGCCTTTTGGTACATTAGAAAGTACAAGTGACAATGGAGATCTGATAACCGAAAACATGAGGCAAGAACAAGTCCAGCTAGAAGAGACAGCAAGATTGGAAGAGGAAAAAGAATATAAGCTAAGAAAAGAGGTAATGTAACTTCATTCTCATCCCTCTTGGCAACATTCACTCTTTCCCACTTGTAGATGTATTTTTGGCAAATACACAGCAGATTATTTGAAACTTGTGCCAAAAGAAGAAATTGCTCATAGATGATTTCTCCTTTAAATTTGCAACATTGTTTTCAACTCTTCGCTAATTATGCTCCCCTTCAAAGAAGAGGGGGTATTTTGCTTTTCCAATGCTATTGGTTGGTAGAACAAATGTTGTCCGATAGATAACTGGATAATGCTTGGACCTATACCTGATCTTTACTCTTTCCCTCATACGACAATTCTGCAGCAGACGACTTTGAACATATTTTGTCAAAACATAGAAAATCTCTATAATTGAATGGATAACCTATGACTGAAAGTGGAAAACATTGTGGCAAAAGGAGAAATTGCTCGTTTTGAGCAATTTCTTCTTTTGTCACTATGTTTCCAAAAAGCCGTCTGCTGCAGAGGCGTCAGAAAGCGTCTATATGAGGGAAAGGGTTAAACTTGGTTGGAGGTTTATAGGTATGACCAGTAAATAAGCCCTGTTGACTTTGAAGGGATCTGTTCCAACATCATTCAAGGTCATGGTGACCGTGAACACAAAAAGCTTTCAAGCTCCCATTTTGGGTCATGCATATTTTACTAAATCTTCCACATATTCCTGACAAAGTGACGCTCAGACTCAGAGGTGTAAAATGTTTGCCAAACCTCTCTTGGGGACCTTTTTAGCTCACCTACGCGCGAAGTAAATCTTGTTAACTCTGTAGAACCCGCTTTTTTTGGCTACAGCAGCTTGAAATTTGGTCAGAATGTTGTCTGAATTATATCTAGGTTAAGTTCGAATATGGATCATATTGGGTCAGAAACAAGGTCAATAAAGGAAAATATTGTTCGAACTCCGGAGGCCGCATATCTAGTCCATGTTGGAATATAGGTCATATCAAGTAAAAAATATAGATATAGATCACTACAGTGTCCCCACTCACATAAAATGTTAGGTAAATTACGTAAACAATTTCAATTTCACGCATGTATTTTAGGCTGTATGCGAGATCGCACGTAAGAAAAAGCATGCTGTATATTCATTAGATTGGATTATTCGGCACGAATATGATATTTAATGAAATAATTATATATCTTATTCATACAAAAAGTAAAGCGAGTTGGTGATGTTTCGTTTAATTTTGTTCTACCTATTTCGTCTTATCTATTTAACCGCGTGTTGGCAGAAAATAAAATGGCTGAGATTCAAATTTGTCACTGATGTAATGCATATTTTTGAGAGTCAATTCAATGTTAAATATGATTTATTTAATCGGTGCAATAGCTGTCTATGATGTAAACATCATGATAACGTTGATCGCACCGGTCGGATATATGTGAAAGGAAAATTACTTATTGAAGACCGTACTCAAGAAGAACAAAACCATCCGCTACATGGCGGGGTTCGAATTTAAGCTCGCATTCTCTCGAATTGCGAGGTAAGATATTGATCACCAGCTTATTTTTGTGATTGAAATATTTGGGCAGAATAATATGCATTTCTAATCATCGATCTTTTACAGGGTTTTTACTTTGAGTGGCTGGGAGTGGGAGTATACTTTCAGTTTTGCAATGTTAGCGGAAGTTTACTTGTCTCATGTGCATGCCTATTCAATGGCACCAATATTGATGACGTTTACCGCATACATTTGGGGTTTCGGAAATCTAAAATAAGTTATAATTTACATATCGCAAATACGATTGGCTGGAATGGTCATGTGTATCTTTTGTGTTTCCCAAGTTGTATTCAGTTTCACTACGGAGATTGATGAAATGGATAAGTTTTTGCACTGAAAGCACACACTCTACATGACCTATCCAAAAATCCTTTCTGTATTTACACTTGAGACAAGATAAAACTTGATACCATAGAACTCTTCAAATTGAAGAGCATATATAAAATAACAAGGTCACCGATTTAGGTCAGTCACTGAAACAGGGCAGTGTACGATATATATATATATGTCAATATTTATATTAATTTTCAAAACATCCAATCTGAAAATAATTTAAAATTATTCCCAGCAGGAATCGAGAATGATGCTCTAGAATCCTGTTTCCACATGATTGAAAAACAATAAATGGAAGTAGAAAATATAGCTAAATTCGACCGCTGTAGACTTACTTGATGAAACCATCTAGCTAGTATGTAAGCCTTATTTAAACAGACAACGACAGAATAATTGTCTTGATGTGTTTTGCATTGCAGTACAATGTATAATTTAGGTGAGCGAACTAAGGCCATCAGAGCCCTCTTGTCATATATTTCCTAGAAAAGTTCAAAGTCATCGACTGCATATTTCTTGTATGTGGGGAAGGGTTAAGAAACTATACAGTAAAAGATATTTTTTGTACATCATCATTTTGAAATAATTGTAAATGTTTTGTCGCTTTTTGCAGATATGGATGAATATGGACGAGGACACAAAAGAATTAAGATATAAAAAACTTCAGGCTCTGCTGCAAAAAAGCACGATGTTTGCAGAGTACATCATCAAAAGAATGGAGCAACAAAAAGAAGAGGAAAAATCCAGGAGGGATGAATTGTTAAGCAAGTTAGCCCTTAATGAGAAGGACGACAAAAAGCAGGATCATTGTGACAATGCTCAATCAGGCTTTGACAGGGTCTCAGAAACTGTTAAAAAGGTAAGATATGACTTTTTAGCCAATGGTTTGACCGTGGAGTAACAATGTGATTTCTCAGAAAGTTGAAAATTAAAGTAGAAGGCTGCAATTTGAAACATATGTTACTTGTATCAACCCTAATTAGTAACCCTAAACAGGGCAAACTTATTATTACCTGCATGATAAATTACTTAAAAAGACTTAAAAACAGCAACATTTTTGTAAAAGAAATATGTAAATTTGCTAGTAAAGATAGACGGAAAATATTAAGTAATTTTTTTTAGAAATCTTTGAAAGGTGATCTCTTTATGACATTTGGTATCAACTCAAAACTTTCCATGCAATAACATGTAAAATTGGCAAAGAATACTTTGTTGTTTGATTGTTTCAGCGTCCTGAAGTTATAGAGGAAAGGTCTAGGTCTTCAAGAAAATCTCTAAGAGCTCCTGTGTCTCGTGCGCAGTTGAGTGTACCAAATTCGCCAGCTCTATCCGAACTCCAGTCTTCACCAAGAACACCAACCTTGTATGATGATGAAGGACTCTCAGAAAAGGAGGAGTGTACAAATGTAGTTGATTCTGCAAGTCCTCAATCTTCAGAAAAAGAAAATAACATTAAAATTCAAAGGAGGAGCAGTAGATCTAACAAAAATAGCCCTATGCTATTACAGCCAAACATTTTGGGTATGTGTTCCAATGTTTTTGTCAATTTTCCTATGACAGTTCCCTTTCTTTGAGCTTTACAAAGTGGCTTTTTATCATGCATGCCGTTAGACAAATCAGATTTTCTCTTCTTTCAGGGAATCCTGCGATGCTCAGTGATAAGCGTCCGGGATTCAGAACTTCGGTTTGATTAATGTCCCATGGAAGAATTTCCTTGGGCAAGGTACATTTCTTAGCCTAGTACTGGATGACATATGTATAATATGTATATTAAGCCCTTTCCAGCATACAACAAATCTGAAGCAGACTGCTTTGAAAACACAAGTCAAAAATAAGAAAACACAATAAATGAAAGAACAATTATTGAATAAAGTAAAACACATTGTGACAAAAGAACGTTGCTAACTGTTAGCCATTCTCCTTTTGTCACAATGTTTTCAAAAAGCAGTCTGTTACAGAGGCATCAGAAAGTGTTTGTTTTAGGGAAATGATTAAGAAGTTATATAAATGATATGTTTGATAATGATTGGTTATATATATTGTAGTTTACACACAATTTACAAGTGAAGAGGGGGTCTTTGTGCAAAATCTGCTGTGCATCACTGCATGTACAGTTGTCCAGGGATAGAAATGTAAGAATTATGTGTAGATATATAACAAATTAAAAAGACAGGTAACAAGATGTGTAGTTCCTTACCTCCACTCAATGGAACAGCAACTGGCTGCTTTTCCACATAGACTTAGCCCATTGGTGGAAGACGAATGACGCATGTCGCAATGACTTGTCAAACGTCGGAAAGAAAGTTGGCCGACCCGGGATTCGAACTCACAACCCCTGGATTGACAGCCCGCGTTGTTACCAACAGAGCTACCGGGACTCGACCATAGGAACAATATCTCCTTTTGCCACAATTCTTCTTTTTGGCTCATTTCAGCGATCATTTGTGTGTGGGAAAGGGTTGGCATGTTTATGTTGTTATAGCATAACCCTTTTTAAAGACCAAGTATTTTTAAATGTTCAACATTTCAAATCAGTTATTGTTTGTTTCTAAAGCTAATATGATGGGATCAAGTAAGAAACGAAAAGCTGCTGAAGACTCATCAATGGAAGTGAGACAAGTACGGTGGAATTTTATAATCTTATCCATGCAAAACGGTTTTTAGCTCGACTATTCGAAGAATATGAGAGCTATACTACTCACCCTGGCGTCGGCGTCCACGTCACACTTTGGTTAAGGTTTTGCATGCAAGTTCTTAAATACTACATGTATTGCATTGAAACTTTCTACAACCCTACCAAACTATCACACCAATGTAGATTATCAAGTTAGATAACTCTATCCTGCATTTTATGCAAGTTATGGCCCTTTTTTACTTAGAAATTCTGGTTAAAGTTTTGCGTGCAACTAAAGTAAGAGTCCATATCTCAGTATTTAATTGATGCATTGCATTGAAACTTTATACAGCACTACCCAACTATCACACCTATGTAGATTATCAAGTTAGATAACTCTATCCTGCATTTTATGCAAGTTATGGCCCTTTTTTTACTTAGAAATTCTGGTTAAAGTTTTGTGTGCAACTAAATTAAGAGTCCATATCTCAGTATTTACTTGATGCATTGCATTGAAACTTTCTACAACCCTACCCAACTATCACACCTGTGTAGATTATCATCTAAGATAACTCTATCCTGCATTTTATGCAAGTTATGGCCCTTTTTTTACTTAGAAATTCTGGTTAAAGTTTTGCATGCAACTAAATTAAGAGTCCATATCTCAGTATATACTTGATGCATTGTATTGAACCTTTATACAACCCTACCCAACTATTACACCTATGTAGATTAACAAGTTAGATAACTCTATCCTGCATTTTAGGCAAGTTATGGCACTTTTTTTTACTTAGAAATTCTGGTTAAAGTTTTGCGTGCTACTAAATTAAGAGTCCATATCTCAGTATTTACTTGCTGCATTGCATTGAAACTTTCTACAACCCTACCCAACTATTACACCTGTGTAGATTATCAAGTATGATAGCTCTATTCTGCATTTTATGCAAGTTATGGCCCTTTTTTTACTTAGAAATACTGGTTAAAGTTTTGCGTGCAACTAAATTAAGAGTCCACGTCTCAGTATATACTTGATGCATTGCATTGAACCTTTATACAACCCTACCCAACTATCACACCTATGTAGATTATCAAGTATGATAACTCTATCCTGCATTTTATGCAAGTTATGGCCTTTTTGGACTTATAAATTCTGGTTAAAGTTTTGCATGCAACTACATAAAGAGACCATCTCTTAGTAACTACTTGATGCATTGCATTGAAACGTTATACAGCCCTTACCAACCAGCATTTTATGCAAGTTATGGACCTTTTTGGACTTAGAAATTCTGGTTAAAGTTTTGCAACTACATTTAGAGTGTAATCTCAGTAACAACTTGAACAATTGTATTGAAACTTTATACAACCTTTCCCAATTGTACAACTATAAACACAACCAATTAAGATAACTCTATCCTGTATATGGTGCAAATTGTTGCCCTTTTTTTACTTAGAAATTATGGTTAAAGGTTTGCGTGCAACTACATTAAGAGTCCATATCTTAGTAACTACTTGATGCATTCCATTGAAAGGTTATACAACCCTATCTAACCCTCAAACCTATGAAAATAATCATGTTAAATAACACTATCCTGCATATAATGCAAATTATCACCCACTAAGAAATTGTGGTTAATGTTTTGCATGCAACTACATTAGAGTCCATTATCTCGGTAACTTAAATAAGCGGTGGAATAGTCGAGCGCGCTGTCCTCCGACAGCTCTTGTTCATTATAATCTTGCTCTAGACTACAAAAACCAACCTTGGCATTTGAGCACAAATAGTGCAGTCTAATCTAGGTTTTTAGCTCGCCAGAGCACGAAGTGAGGGATGAGCTATTGTTATCACTCACCAACTGTTTGTCTGGCCGTCTGTTCAAATTTTCCCACTGACAACTTCTCATATACCAATGAACTCGATTTGAAATAATTTAACATGAAGGTGGTCCTTTTTCCTTGCAAAACTCTGGTTGCCATGGCAACCCAAATGAACAAATTGAATTAATTTTAAGGCCTTAGATCTTAGACATTTTGGTGTGTAGCCTTGTCTTATGGTCCTTTACCAAGATTGTTTAAATTAGCCCCTGGGGTCAAAATTTACAAAGGGATATATATATGGAAATACGTCTTTAAAATCTTCTTGTTTGAAACCAAAGAGCCTAGAACTTAGATATGAGTTATGGAGCATTGTCTCAAGGTCCTTTACCAAGATAGTTCATGGCCCTGGGTTCAAAATTGGCCCACCCCGGAGGTTACCTGTTTTATATAGCAATATATAGGGAAAAACTTGTCTGTTCAAGCAAAATGTCCCTTTCAGTTAATGTTTTGGTATTTCAATTGTAATAAATGTTGAATAGTTTTACACATATGCCTCCTCAGAGTCAGAAGATGACTCTTAACTTCCGACTTGCTGACTCATCTTTGACGCATTTGCTGCAGACGACTTGAAATTATTGTGGCAATCAAAAGCAGAAATGCTGCTGCAGATTTGTTTTATGTGGGAAATGGCTAAGAAAGCAGGGGAGTAGATAAGGAGGAGTTGAAAATTATTGTGTGTTGACAAGGTTTTCAAAAGTCATCTGCTGCAGAGGCGTCAGTAAGCGTCTGTATGTTGGAAAGGGTTAAAGGATGAGCTAGAGTCAAAGTGACGATTTTACAATTTCAGTCATTCTCTTCAAAGAAGAAGAGGATCAATGAAGAGAATGTAGGAGATAATGATTTAAAATCAGCGAAGGAAACAAGGGAGATTGAATTGAAAAAGGTATTTTTGGTATTTACTTTGTCATATCCTGCTTGAAATCTGCAGCAGGGGACTTTGAAAGTATATATGCAAACACACGGAAAAGCTCTATAAATGTAGTTAAAATTATTGAAAAGAGTTGAAAACATTGTGGCAAAAGGAGAAATTGCTTGTTTTGAGCAATTTCTACTTTTGACACATTGTTTTCGAAAGTCGTCTGTTGCAGAGGCATCAGAAAGTGTCTATATGTGGGAAAGGGTTAACTGATGCAGATGCCAATGGATGCCTTTGAATCTGAATCAGATGATGATTGAAACAATGAGGAAAAAACAGAAATAGCTCAAAATAACCAATGTCTCCTTTAACCAGAAGTCTTCTATTCTGCAAAACAATTAAACTATCAATACTCCTGTTTTTCATGTTTTTCCTTGGCCGTTTTCAATTCAGCCAAACTATTGATTATCATATCAGGTAAAGAACTAAATTACTAAACTTCTGACATGTATAGACCGAAGTTTGCACACAACAAAAAGAGTATGAATCAATACAAAGTTTTATCAGATATACGTCTTCAAAAATGGAGACAATTTCAGGATCTTTTTGTTAGTCGGATACATCAAAAATATTTAAGCAGGGGGGCTGCACTTATGGGCATTAACCAATTAAAAGACAATACCTCAATAAGTGTACAGAAAAAACAATAATGTTTTTGTTACACTGCTTGATTACCTGTATGCGTGTAACAACGATAAGTTTACACCTGGCGAATCTGGGTTGCTTGTTGATTGACTGTTGAACACATGTGGATTACAGTTAATCTTGATCATTTAGTGTGACTGTTGGCCGCGTTTCGAAGGGGAAAGTCTATAAAGCCTGATCGCTGATCACAAGTGACAGCTTGCACAAGTTTGACTGTTATAGTACACTTGATAAGACAATATTTTGTGTCAAAGTCAATATTTGCTTGTGAACGCAATAAAGATGCAGTATTTATCCGATTTCTTTCCAACTTGCACAGATTCGTACTGCTATTTAAAGTATGAAACCTATCAAAAATTAGCAAAAGCCTTGTTAAAAATGTAAAACTAGCGGGTTAACGCCTATAGACCACATTTATATTCTTGAAAACTTTTGCAGATTATTTGAACTGTGAGTGCATAAAGCCAAATCAAGAATGGAAAATAATCATTGATTACTAAATAATTTGATATTTGCTAGTATAAAAATCTCACACTTGTGAACACAGAAACTACAGTTTTCATTGTACCTTTTGTGATTAACACAATTTTGTGTTTAATTGAATACATAACAATTAAAAACCTACCAAAAAATGGAAACAATTACCTGTACAGTTTTTATTTTTTTTTACATTCCATAAAATATCTAGTTTTTTTTTGAACATCTGCTTTTGAATTGTGAAGCCTGTTTATATGGAAAAGCTTCTTTTCTTAGAAAGTGGAGTAATGTTGGCCTTCATTGGCCTTTTGTTGGACTTTATCCATGCGGAATTTTCAAAATGTCCATAGCCATTTCTAGGAATATCAAGATAAAATAGTTGAGATGAGCAACTAACAGTATATAACGGTGCTTGGTCAAATGGCTCAAATGCGCTTACTAGCATGGCTCTATATCCCTTTCCCTCATATAGACGCTTTCTGACGCCTCTGCAGCAGGCTGCTTCTTGAAAACATAGTGACAAAAGAAGAAATTGCTCAAAACAAGCAATTTCTCCTTTTGCCGCAATGTTTTCCACTTTTAGTCATAGGTTATCCATTCAATTATAGAGATTTTTTTATTTTTTGACAAAATATGTTTAAAGTCGTCTGCTGCAGAATTGTTGTATGAGGGAAAGGGTTAATGGTTAACAAAAATTGGTTCCAGTAGCCAGAGGGTTAAATCTTTCCCACATACAACAAATCTGCAGCAGACAACTTTGAAAATGTCTAGGCAAAAATTTAGAAAATCTCCATAAACACATGTTTAATCATTGAATAAGGTTGAAAACACTGGCAAAAGGAGAAATTTGTCCATTATGAGCAATTTCACCCTTTGCTGAAAAGTAAAGGCGTCTGAAAGCGTCTGTACGAGTAAACAGTTAACATAGTTTTAGCGCTTTGAAACTTCAATGACGAATTCAGGAAGCAACCATCAATTTCACTGCTTTTCTTATATTTTTGAAGAATGAAGTTAAAAACACTGGGTTAGAAATGAGTGTGAAGCGACCAGTCATTTCGGAAGATGGAACAGTTGTAAAACCAGCCTACTTTACAGGAGGGGACTTAAGACAGTATCAAGTTGAAGGACTTAGCTGGTTAACGGTAAGTTGATGATCTTTAAATCTGAGGTTTGTCCATGTGGGTTTTTTGCCATTGAAAAGATATCAGCTTGGAAAAGAAGAATAATAGTAATAATGAAAGTTTGAATTGAACCCTTATCCTGATATAGACGCTTTCTGACGCCTGTGCAGCAGACAGCTTTTTGAAAACATAGTGACAAAAGAAGAAATTGCTCAAAACAAGCAAGTTCGCCTTTTGCCACAATGTTTTCCACTTAAAGTCATAGGTTATCCATTCAATTATTGAGATTTTCTATTTTTTGACAAAATATGTTCAAAGTCGTCTGCTGCAGAATTGTCGTATGAGGGAAAGGGTTAAATGATTAATCTTCTTGAAAATTGTTCGATGTACATGAAATTGGATTCACAGACTTAATTTTTTGACAAAAATTATGAAAAACTCTGTTGCCCCAAAGCTGTCAGTTGAAATCAGTTAGTTATTTTAAACTAATTTGTTTTACATTGATTGGGAAACATGTTTTCAGCTTATTTAAATGACGCCTTATGTCTGCTTTCTAGAGATGTAACTAGTAGTCATGCGGGTTTGCCTGGAATAATCTCAAATTCAGAACCCTCTCATCAAGTAAATTGAACCTTTGACCTTTGGTATGAGAGTCTACCACTGCACCACTGTCTTGAAATCATTTAGTAAATGATATGAAGACTTGATATTGAAGATCAGATAAATGACAAACAATTCTTCTATTAGGTATTTTGAAGGTGTATTGTTAGTTGCCTGAAGTTTCAACTCTTTCCCATATACAACAAAATCTGCAGCCGACAACTTTTAACCCTTTCCCTCATACGACAATTCTGCAGCAGACGACTTTGAACATATTTTGTCAAAAAATAGAAAATCTCTTTAACTGAATGGATAACCTATGACTTAAAGTGGAAAACATTGAGGCAAAAGGATAAATTGCTCGTTTTGAGCAATTTCTTCTTTTGTCACTATGTTTTCAAAAAGCTGTCTGCTGCAGAGGCGTCAGAAAGCGTCTAGATGAGGGAAAGGAAAGACATTTTGTCCCTTAGATGCTTTCTTCAAAGTTGACTGCTGTAAATTTGTTGTATGTGGGAAAGGGTTAATAATTTCATATTAGCTTAGCTGCTAAATGGTTCCATCTCTTATTGTAGGTATTGTACTTGAATGGTGTCAATGGTATTCTGGCGGACGAGATGGGTCTTGGTAAAACAATTCAGTGCATAGCTTTGATAGCACAGATCATTACAATGGGTGCTAAAGGACCCTTCATGGTGGTTGCTCCTCTGTCTACTCTACCTAACTGGGCGGATGAATTCAAAAAATTTGCTCCTATGGTAAGTCGCAAATAACTTGAGTTAAAATCTTGATAGTATTGAATACATGTTGTGTTGCCTACCTTAGCAGAGAGAGAAGAACTGAACTTTGTTACAGGAATTCTATACCGACAGATTTTTACGCATGTGTTACAAACAAATGAGGGATGAGAATTCTTGTATTATATATTTTAATGGTGGAAAAATAGATTATATTTTACAAATACTCTTGATGAAATTTATATAATTTTTTCGATAAAAGTAGCTGTATTTTTTACCCTTTCATGAGATAGGTTGTGACATCATTTCATATCATTTGGGCAACTACTATGGGTATTACTTCTCGCAACGAAATTATGATTTTTTTTCATCCGAGACTTTTTCTTCAAATCTTCGTAGTTTATGCAATATAGGTTACAATACACCAACAAAAATCCTTCTTTGTTTCCATGTAAATCGACCAGTTTCAGTCCTCGATTGTCACACTTTCTAAGCGTTTCTCATATAGAACACCATATATCATTGAAAAGAGTTACCTCTTAGCTTTAAAATAATCCAAAGAAAATGTGGGGTCTCGCATTATGCAAGAAAGAACTCGCCAGACGAAAATGGTACAGTTAAGAACATCTTGAAATTGATAAATTTACCGTTCACGCTCCGTTCCGTTCCGTTCCGCTCCGCTCACGTTCCAATCCGCTCTCAAAGCGTTCACTCATTCATAACATTGTGATTGCATTTTTCCGTTCCGTTCAGATTGAGCGCTTTTTTACGCTCACTCTGAACGCTTTTTTTCGATCAAAATCCGTTCAACGATTTGATTGGCTTAAATTAATATCGTTTCGTTTATATTTTTATTTAGTTAACCCTAAATATCAACAAACGATCTAGAGTTTTTTCAGCACAATCGTTAGTAGCAAATCGTATTACGAAAATGATCATATTAATAATATTTGTTACATTCTAATTCAATCAGATACTTGAGTGTCTTATAAAACAAAAGTTTAGTATACAAATATGACTTTTGATAAAATAGTTTCGTAGAATAATTATCGGATAGTTGTTGCAACCGTTCAATGAGCGAATGATTGGAGTTTTGCAATCATTATGATTGTTTCGTTCAGAGCGCAAAATTCCGTTCCGCTCATAAAGCGTTCCAACTTCGTTCCAATCACGCTCACGATCCAATCACGTTCCGCTCAGATTGTCAATTTCATGAAGTTCTTAACTGTAACCATCATTTTGACCAAATCGGGCCCGGACAAAACCAGTGTTAAGCATTCTCTACTTTCACTTTCAAACAAGGTCAAAATACTAAAAGTGATCAAATCAATCATTTCCAGTGCCAAAGGCCAGAAGAGCTTATGCCGTGGTGTGGTGTGCGTCCATGCGTCTGTAAACAATTGTTTGTGAACGCGATACAGTCTTCAGTTTTGATTGTATCTCAATCAAACTTATACAGTAGTTAGATATCCATGAGAGCTCGGTTCCTTTCGCAAACCAGCCAGATCCACCCATGCAAGACTGGATTATGGCCCTTGAAATTATAAAAATTGCTTTAATACAGCTTGTGAACACAATAAAGCCTCCATTTACTATTCGATCTTCACCAAACTTAGATAGTAGTTAAATATTGATGAGAGCTTAGTTCCTTTTGCAAACCAGCCAGATCCGACCATGCAAAGCTGGATTATGGCCCTTGAAGTTGAAGTTGTCAAAATTGCTATAATACAGCTTGTGAATGTGATAAAGTCTTCAGTTTTGATTTTATCTCCATCAAACTTATATAGTATTTAGATATCCATGCGGAGCTCGGTTCCTTTCTTTAACCAGCCAGATCCGACCATGCAAGACTGGAATATGGCCCTTGTAATTGTCAAAATTGCTATAATATAGCTTGTGAACACAATAGAGCCTCCATTTACCATTCGATCTTCACCAAACTTAGATAGTAGTTAAATATTGATGAAAGCTTGATACCTTGGTTCCATTTACTATTTGATTTTCACCAAACTTGGATATCATAGTAGTTAAATATTGATGAGAGCTTGGTTCCTTTTGAAAACCAGCCAGATGTGCCCTTGCATGACTGGATTATGGCCCCTGAAATTGTCAAAATTGCTATAATACAGCTCGTGAACACAATAGAGCCTCCATTTACCATCCAATCTTCACCATACATACATGCTCTGGATTGAAAATGACCAAAGAACCATCCCAGTAGAGCATAGGCCCTCATGGGCCTCTTGTTTAGAGATTATACTACTGTAGATCAGCAAGTCAGCAGATGTATTTAGCATAATTTGACCTATAAAGGGATCACTTTTTCGTCACGCTTTACACTTTCACTTACTGACATATAGGCAATACATGTGTTCATATAATAGGGTAATAAATTGTCAACCCTTTCCTGCTTGCATATGCATTTTGAATCATATGCAGCAGACTACTTTTAAAAACATTGAGGAAAGTGATAATCTGCTCATTTTGAGAAATTCCTCCTTTTGTCTCTTTGTTTTCAACAATTCATTTATAGAGATTTTAACCATTGAAGGTGTTTCCAGTTTTCTGCTACATATTTATAAAAAATTATTGTATGCAGGAGATTGTTAACCGAATAATATTTCAACTGCCTCATGAGTTTAATTGCAAGAGTTCCCTCCCACCTGTAGAACAGATGTGAGCCCGACCAAGTTCTGCCAAGTTTGAATACGGGTAAAAAGGTTGGTCACGAGGCCAAAATTAGATCAATCTTGTTGACACTTTAGAAGTCGAAGTTTTTACTTGAACATTGTGAAACTTGGTCAGATTGTCTGTCTTGATGGCCAAGTTAGAATAGTTGTGAACACTCTAGAAGACGCATTTTCTACCTGAACATGTTGAAACTTATTCAGAATGATTGTATTAACCCTTTCCCTCATATAGACGCTTTCTGATGCCTCTGCAGCAGACGGCTATTTAAAAACATAGTGACAAAAGAAGAAATTGCACAAAACGTGCAATTTCTCCTTTTGCCACAATGTTTTCCACTTTTAGTCATAGGTTATCCATTCAATTATATATAAATAGAGATTTTCTACTTTTTGACAAAATATGTTCAAAGTCGTCTGCTGCAGAATTGTCGTATGAGGGAAAGAATAAACCTTTGAGATGAATGCAGACACATACAACAAATCTGCACCAGACGATTTGGAAAACATCTTTTCAAAGTATGTTAACACTTTCCCTCATACGACAATTCTGCAGCAGACGACTGAGCGTATTTTGTCAAAACATAGAAAATCTCCATAATTGAAAGGATAACCTATGACAAAAAGTGGAAAACATTGTGGCAAAAGGAGAAATTGCATTTGTGCAATTTCTTCTTTTGTCACTATGTTTTCAAAAAGCTGTCTGCTGCAGAGGCGTCAGAAAGCGTCTATATGAGGGAAAGGGTTAACTCTCTATAAATGAAAGAACAATTATTAAATTAAGTTGAAAACATTGTGGCAAAAGGATAAATTGCTCATTATATGAGAAATTTCTTCTATTGCCATAACTTTTTCAAAAGTCGTCTGTTGCAGAGGCGTCAGAAAGCGTCTGTAGGTGTAAAAGAGTTAATGATAGATCTATGCTAATTTCAAGTATAGATTATGTCCATTCAGAAAATCTTATTAACTCTCATGAGATTGCAATTTTTCTTGTTTACCAAATGACTTAACCCTTTCCCTCATACGACAATTCTGCAGCAGACGACTTTGAACATATTTTGTCAAAAAATGGAAAATCTCTATAATTGAATGGTTAACCTATGACTTTAAATTGGAAAACATTGTGGCAAAAGGAGAAATTGCACGTTTTGTGCAATTTCTTCTTTTGTCACTATGTTTTTAAAAAGCCGTCTGCTGCAGAAAAGCGTCTATATGAGGGAAAGGGTTAAGTCTTAGTTAAAAATTATGAACACCTTATCATACAGAGCCATGGTTCTCAGATAAGCTCTACAGAACCACCACGGTCCTCCGGTTTCATTTATGACAACTATTTTAACCCTTTCCCTCAAAGAAGAATTCTGCACAAGACGAGTTTGAACATATTTTGTCAAAAAATACAAAATTTCTTTAATTGAATGGATAACCTATAACTAAAAGTGAAAAAACATTGTGGCAAAAGGAAAAATTGCTCGTTTTGAGCAATTTCTTCTTTTGTCACTATATTTTCAAAAAGCCATCTGCTGCGGAGGCGTCAGAAAGTGTTTATATGAGGGAAAGGGTTAAAGTCGTCTGCTGTAAATGTGTCAAAATGCTTCTGCATGTTCAAAAGTGTTAACAAGTTTGAATATATCTGAAATTCAAATTTAAGCTTCCAGTTGTGTTTTATCATGGGACGAAAGAAGAACGTGAGAAGAAAAGAAAGCAGATTTCCAAACAACACAGCATTTCAGAGACAATCAAGATACGACCAGTTGTAATAACCTCGTTTGAAATGCCCATGATGGACAAGAGATTTTTACAAAACTATCAATGGACATACCTCATTGTCGACGAGGGCCATAGAATAAAAAATAAAGATTGTAGGCTTATCAGGTAATTCCTTTAAAATTCTTCTTCTCTAAATCTGCTTGTCCGATTCCAATATCATTTGCTAAAAATGATTCTTGGCCGACGGACCCTCTACAAAAATTGTTCAATCTATAATGATTGGTTGAATTAAAAAAATGACATTATTATGAAAGTGCTGGTCTTATTTTAAGAAAATTGCATAGAAATATTTTACTTCAGTTATCCTCTACTTAATTTGTTCAAGACATAATGATTGGTTACAAGCAACCAGGCATAATAAAAAAAAAAAGGGTAAATAGAACTTTTAGCTACAAATGACAAATCCTACCATTCCGTTATACCAATTTCAAGCTAACTTCACAGGAATTTTCCTTTGTTGGTCCTCTTTCGAAATTGTTCGAAGACTTACAATCTGTGTAGAACATTGGTTGCTGCGGCATCAGAAATTGAGAAAATTGCCCGAACTATTCAATCCTTTACCTCCAGAATCCGCTTGTCTTGTCCGATTCCAAGATGGTTTTGTAGAATTGCTCCTAGAGTGACACTGTTTAAGCCATACTGATTTGTAGAAAGACAGGGTAGCATGGTGGAATCATAAAAGGGGCAAAATGACAAAACTTTATACTTCCATTCTTATTAAAGTTCTTTTCAAATTTCAAGATAATTTAGCAAAAATGTTCCTTTACTGACCCTTAACATTATTTATTCGGTTAAAATAGATAGTCGCTATGTGGCATCAGAAAAGGGGTAAATGAACTTATAGCTTCAAACCACATCTCCTAAACCATTGGACCGATATCTACCGAACTTCACAGGAATGTTCCTTTGGTGGTCCTCTTTCAAATTGTGCAAAGATTTAATGCCTTATTTCAAATGGCCTTTACTGATAAGGTATTTCACTTACTTTGCACTCCTGATTAAATTTTCCCAGATATTTGCAGTTAAATATTTGCAACAAATTTACTATCATTCAGGAGATCAATTTAGGACCATCTTGTTTAATATTAGAAGCTTGTTCAGTGAATCATTGACAAAATGGTAAACGGTGCAAACCCTGATAAGATTGCACATGCACAAGCTGATCTGGATCTACGCTGTTTTCAAAATGTCTGAATGCCAATTTGTAGTGGAGCATCCACCTCGGGTGTAGGAGGTAATGGGTGTGATCCCGGCCATGTCATACCAAAGTCTGTAAAAATGGTAGTAATAACTGCCCTTCCTGGCACTCACGGTTGCAGAGCATTATGACTGACTGGGTTGTTACAGGATGAATGGACCAGTGGTACTGTTTACTTAACCAGGAAACGCCTTAATATGAATGAATTTCTTTTTGAAAGTGGCATTTAACCTTTCCCTCATATAGACACTTTCTGACACCTCTGCAGCAGACAGCTTTTTGAAAACATAGTGACAAAAGAAGAAATTGCTCAAAACAAGCAATTTCTCCTTTGTCACAATGTTTTCCACTTTTAGTCATAGGTTATCCATTAAATTATAGAGATTTTCTATTTTTTGACAAAATATTTTCAAAGTAGTCTGCTGCAGAATTGTCGTATGAGGGATATATACTAACCAATCAAACTGAATGCCGACTTCATATATTAGTAGAGGCTCATGTGATTTGAAATGAAGAAGCATGAATTGACATAGAATTAGAATGTGACTTTGAATGGTTTGTGATTATGAAATCTAAGAATCTTGGACATTATTTCAGGGAGCTGAGACAATATAAAGTAGATCACAGACTATTGTTGACTGGAACACCCCTGCAGAATAACATGGGAGAATTGTGGTCATTACTGAACTTTTTAGTTCCAGAAATATTTAATGATCTTGGAAGGTAGGCATAAACAAAGTAAAACAAGATTTATATAGATCTCTTTAAATCTTGAACTGTGAATTGTATGTTTTCCTCTCTACTTACTGTTGTGTTTTAATCTTTTCACGCATATACACATTTTGCATCTGCAACTGCATTCAAGTCTCATAATTTCAAGAATGTATATATTGAATAGAGTTAAAATCACTGTGGCAAAAGGAGAAATTGTTCATTATGAGCAATTTCTTCATTTGCCACAATGATTTTAAAAGTGGTCTGCTTAATGATCGTCAGAATGCCTCTGTATATATGGGAAAGGGTTAAAAGTCTTTTGTATTAGGAAACTAGTTATTATACAGAAGATCTTCAACTATGGATTGTTTTAAAACATGTTGTTAGTTGATTTGAAAGTATAACTCGATGAATATCAATTTTGTTCTCTGTAAATTAATCCATTTCTTCACACAGACGACAACTGTCATTGAACATAACATTGCATTTATTAAAAGGTGTATTTGCTCAAAAAGAGCAATTTCACCTTTTATTGCAATATTTTTAACTATTTATCGATATAAATCTTTCAGTTTTCTAAATTTTTTGTCTGATGATTGCAAATCAGATGACCTTTGAAAAGTCTAGTGAAGTAATTGGTGATCACAAAAGTGCTGTGTTGTGTTGCTTCCCTTGCCTAGCAGAGAGACACATAAGAGATCACTTCTCTGACTGATTGTCATGCAAAATTTCACTTACTGACATAATTTATTGGCAGGCTACACAATGTTTCTTCAAAAGCTCATGTAAGAATTGACTTAACCCTTTCCCTCAAATAGATGCTTTCTGATGCCTCTGCAGCAGACAGCTTTTTGAAAACATAGAGACAAAAGAAGAAATTGCACAAAACGTGCACTTTTTCCTTTTGTCACAATGTTTTCCACTTTTTGTCATAGGTTATCCATTCAATTATGGAGAATTTCTATGTTTTGACAAAATAACTTGTCTGCTGCAGAATTGTCTTATGAGGGGAAGGGTTAATGCAGAAAAATCCTAAAGTTCTGTAATACAAATGTAATATATTTAATTTTACACATCAATAGTGAATACTAACTTGATTATCTCAATCTTTTTTTCCAGTTTTGAGAGTTGGTTTGACATCGAATTGATATCAGATGAAGCTGCTGATGAAGCCATTATTCAGGAGGAACAGAAAAATAACATTTTAGGCATGCTTCATCAGGTATTGTATTTTGGTTTTAGCCGAACATTTATGAAAGTATGCCATCTATTTATTATAAAATGCAGACACATCTGCTGCAGGAATAAAGAATGTACACATTTTAGATAACCAGACAAAGTTCGGAATTCTTGTTGTATATTTGTTTCAACCCTTAAACTACGATATATTTTTATTTGGTGGATGTGGGGTTAATTAAAATTAAAACTAGTGCCCAAAAGATAATTAAAATTTGATAGTTGGAACCCTAAAAATGTGTGGTCGTTCCTTTCCCCTAGAATTTTTTTCCTGGAACAGCCCTAATAAGAACGATTACAGATAGGAGGGAAAAGGAAAATAAATAATTACAGATTTGATAAGGGTAGAGACCTTACATTTGTTAAAAGCCATTCATAGAGGTTTCGAACATTATTAACATAACCTTTCTCTCATACAGGAAATCTGCAGCAGACAACTTTGATAACAGCTAAGCAAAAGTATGGAAAATCTCTACAATTGATGAAATAGTATAGAAGTTGAGTTGAATACATTGTGGCAAATGGAGTGAAGTTCTCAATTTGCCACAATGTTTTCAAAAGCTGTCTGCTGCAGAGGTGTCAGAAAGCGACTGTATGTTACTTAGATAGGGTTAAGGATACAGTTTATTCCTTTTCTTCAAAATAAGAACGTTTACAGATAGGAGGGAAAGGGAAAATAAATAGTTGTAACTTGATAAGGGTGGAAAACTTACATTAGTTAAAATCCATTCATAGAGGTTTCAAAAATTAGTGACTGTGGTAAAAGACTTATTGAAACATACTATTATTTATGTTACAGATTCTTACGCCATTCATGTTGAGGCGGCTTAAAACTGATGTAGATTTATGCATTCCACCGAAAAAAGAACTGTTGGTGTATGCCCCACTGACCAAAGATCAAGAAGAGTTTTATGCATCCACTGTCGACAAAACCATTCTACAAAAGATACAAGCCAAAAATGTAAGTTGTCCCCATTTCTATGACTATTTTACCTGAAGTATATGTTCACCTGCTTGAAATACATCTTGAGGAGGAGGAAAAATAATAAAAAAATAGGGAAAATCAAAAGTTGCAACTGTGATGTGACTGAAGATTTGTTGAAAACAGTGTTAACCCTTTCCCTCATACGACAATTCTGCAGCAGACGACTTTGAACATATTTTGTCAAAAAAATGGAAAATCTCTGTAATTGAACGGATAACCTATGACTAAAAGTGGAAAACATTGTGGCAAAAGGAGAATTTGCTTGTTTTGAGCAATTTCTTCTTTTGTCACTATGTTTTCAAAAAGCAGTCAGAAAGCATTTATATGAGGGAAGGGGTTAATCAGTTCATAAAACAATTAGGCTCCCAACCTCCTGAGCTATTACTGTCCTGCCAAAAGCCTCGTTTTTAAAACAACGACTGACTGGCTGGTGAGAATGAACGGACCAGTAGTACTGGTAACTTACCCAGGAAACTCTCTGAACTTTTATCGAAAGCAGCGTTAAGAACATACAACAATCAATCAAAATTGTTGCAATAAAATGGTATTATGATAGTGAAAAGTTTGTTAACCCTTTGTCACTCATGTGCAATTTGTCATTTTGCCAGAATGTTTTCAACTTTATTCTATAATTTTACTTTTATTAAAAGGGATTTTCGATCTGTTTTCAAAGTTGTATGCTTTAAATTTGTTGTATGTGAATATGGTTAACATAGCATTTCAATACTTTAAACCAATCTGTTTTATTTTGTAGAACCCAGAGGAGGAAGTAGAGTTAGGGCCTGCTGGCAGACCCAAAAGATGGGCTGCTAAAAGAAAAGTTGACTACCGGGCAATGGTAGAGTTGCCGCAAGATTTAGAGGGCAGTAACAAAAAGAAATATGAAGAAGATCTGGAATGTTGGGTGGAAGCCATGATACAGAATAATAAACCAATGTGAGTCTTACTCTGTTTTGGGCTTTACCAATTGGCCCTCTTTTCTTTTTAGATCACCTGAGCCAAAGGCTCAAGGTGATCTATTCTGATCACTCCCTGTCCGTTGTCCATCCGTCGTTAACTTTTAGCTTTAAACATCATCTCCTCCTAAACCACAGGACGAATTTCATCCAAAATTTCACATGAATAATCCTTTGGTGGTCCTCTTTCAAAATTGTTTAAAGATTTAAATTCCATTGAGAACTTTGGTTGCTGCGGCATCAGAAAGGGGGCAAAATGTCCCAATTCTCCTCTAAATCTGCTTATAAGATTCCAATATCATTTGGTAGAAATATTCCTTTGGAGACCCATTACAAAAATTATTTGAAAAACATGGCAGTCCGGCGGCATCAGGAAAGGAGCAAAATAAAACTTTATAATTCCATTCTTATTCAAGTTCTTGTTAGATTTCAAGATACAAATGGCCTATACTGATGAGCTATTTCTTTAACAGTGTCCACTCCTTGCAGTTTCATTTGCACTCCTTATCAAATTTTCCCAGATATTTACAGTTAAATATTTGCTGATTGATTTAGGGCCATCTTGGCCCTCTTGTTTTTAGAAATCTTCCATGGCCGAGTGGTTTGCGTCTGGGATTTGGTATCCTGGGATGAGTGGCAAGTACTTTTGAAAGGGGAATTATTTTGTGTCATGAAATACCAAATTTATGAATTAATTAAATAAGATAATATGAATTCAGCTGACAGGTATTTAAATTTAGAAGATTGTAAATATCATTATCAACACCTTCCGATTTACAACAAACCTGCAGCAGGCAATCTGTAAACATCTTGGCAAGACTTTGGAAAATCTCTAAAATTGAAAGCACTGTATAAGTAAAACAAAAATTGAAGAATGATTGGAGTTGAAATCATTGTCTCAAAAGGATAAATTGCTTATTATGAGCATTTTCTTCTTTTGCAATAATGTTTTTGAAAAGTCGTCTCCTGCAGATGTGTCAAATTGTTGGCTTGTTGGAAAGGGTTATTCCTTCTCTCAGTCTCTGGTGCAGATGCCTTCTGATTTGTTGTTTGTCTAGGTGGTTTGGTGGGAGATTTGTCATATGTGTATGCAGTCATCTCACCTTCATTTTTGCTTGTTGTATCGAGACTTGACTGATTCTAAGCAAATTTCATTAAAAGGTAGCTTTATAAACAGATAGAAAGGAAGTCTGGTATTGTTTTAGGGAGCCTTCAAGTCACAATCAACTTAGATCACCACTGTTATGGTCATCTTTGTAAAGCTAATTTGTGGCTTTGCATCGTTTTGCTTCCATAGGAGTCTATCAAATCTTGGAAATCTTAGGAATAAGTCAGGACAAATTATTTATATTCTGAATTACATTTTTGAATAATTTCTGGATATGAACATTCTTTCTTTTCTCTAAATGCATCTTGCAAACAGTGATTGCTGTTATGTCAAAAGGGCAAGGGGTGAACTAAATTCAACACACAGAAGCACGGTTAACCCTTTTCCACTTATAGACGCTTTCTGACGCCTCTGCAGCAGACGACTTTTGAAATCATTGTGGCAAAAGGAGAAATTGCTCAAAACGAGCAATTTCTCCATTTGCCAAAATGTTTTCAACTTTTTGCTTTAATTATACCTTCATTTATAGAGATTTTCTTGGTTTTTGCCAAAATGCTTTTAAAGTCGTCTGTTGCAGGTTTGCTGTATGTGGGAAAGGGTTAACATGTTCATGTATTAACATTTTCTCTTATGAGGCGGGATACAATTCTGATGCCTCTTCCACAGACGAACATGGAAAGCATTATGGCCAAAGGAAACAATTCTTATAATGAGCAATTTCTCCTTTTGCCACAATGTTTTAAACTTTACTCAATAAATACACTTTCATTTATGTATATATCATATTTTGCTTTGATGTTTTCAAGTCATCAGCTGCAGATTCTTCGAATAGGGTTAACTTTAAGATTTTAAATTCTGTATGCTTTATGACTAAGTACCGGTACTATATGTTACAGGCAGCAACAATATAAAGCTAAAGTATCCCAAATAACTATCAGATTGCAAAACGTCATGATGCAGCTTAGAAAAGTTTGTAATCACCCTTACCTGCTGGAATATCCTCTCAATGCAGCCGGACAATATAAGGTAAGTGTGCATGTCCACAATCCAGGGGTTGTGAGTTTGAACCCTAGCAGTTTGACCAACATTCTTTCCGACGTTTGACAAAAGTCACTGTGACAAGCGTCATTTGTCTTATACCAATGGGCTAACAGTCTATGTTGAAAAGCAGTCAGTGGCTGGGAAAGGCTTTTGTCTTGAATACTGGTGTGAGAAAAACAGGAAACACATGAATGGGTGAACTGACGGCAATGATAGGACGGAAACGTTGTTAAACTCCAATCAATGAAAATAAAAACAAATGTCAGATATGTGGTATTGGTTTTACCCTTTTCCCACACTCAGTTGGACACATCTGTAGCAGACAACCTTTGGAATCATTGTTGCAAATCAAAAAGTTGCACATAATGAGTAATTACTCCATTTTCCACTGTTTCTTCACCTCGATTTACTCATTATACTTTTGTTTGAGTATCTCCTATTCTTCTAATGTTTTTAAAGTTGTCTTCTGTAGATTTGTAGTCTGTGGGAAAGGGTTAAATATTACAAAATGTGGTCTTTATTTCAGGTTGATGAAGATGTTATAAAGAAGTCTGGAAAAATGCTAATGCTTGATAAGATGTTGCCTGCATTGAGGAAAGAAGGACATAAGGTATGATGACATTATTAGTCGCCAGGCAGAAGCCCGCAACTTATATATTTAATAGCTTTTCGGAAATGACATAGGAGGATGAGTTATTATTAGAATTTTTTTTTTTTAAATGTATTGAACATATTACAATTGCGTTTGTTTAAAAAGACTAAGTTATGACACAAAATGCTTCCATGAAATATATATGTTTAACCCTTCCACTTGCAGACTCATTATTCTGCATCTGCAGCAGACCATTTAAGAAAAAAATGAAACGAAATGAGTGATTGTTCATAATGAGCAATTTCTCCATTCTACCACAATGTTTTCAACTCTATACTAAACTAAAAATTTCTTGTGCAATTATTTTTCGCAATTTTACCTAGATGTTTTCAATGTCGTCTTCTGGTGATTTGTTGTAAGTGGGAAAGGGAGGGTTAAATATAAATGGAAAAAAATAGAAATAATTTTTCAAATCTATGGGTCTCCTAAGTTTGTGATCATAAGCATTAAAATGACTCTTTAGACATGAGAAAATAGTTACACTCCTCAATTGACTGCTAATACAAAGTCATGGGAGAAAAGGACGGCAATAATGACGAAAGAATCTGAGGTAGATCACGAAGTTGGAAGGCTCTACAATACTTTGTTTCAGGTATTACTGTTTTCCCAAATGACAAAGATGTTGGATGTATTGGAGGACTATTGTAATCACAGACAGATTGTGTTTCGTCGACTGGATGGATCATGTCATTTAGATGACAGAAGGGAATCTGTATGTAATATATGTCACTTAATAAATAAGTTACTAAAAATATCACTATTGGTTTGAAGATTGAGTATTAAATAGTGTTCCAATTCACAATTCACAAAAAATAACACCTTCTTTTCTCACTAGCCTTTGCTTTTTAGGTCACCTAGAGCCAAAGGCTCAAGGTGAGCTATTCTGATCACTTTTTGTCCGTCGTTAACATTTAGCATTTAGATCATCTCCTCCTTAACCACATGACCAATTTCAACCAAACTTCATAGGAATGTTCCTTTGGTGGACCTCTTTCAAAATTGTTCAAAGATTTAAATTCCATCTAGAACTTTGGTTGCTGCGGCATCAGAAAAGGGGATAATTGCCGAATCTTAAAAAATCTTTTTGTCCAAAAGTACTGGCCTGATTTGAAAGTTATTTTGCACAAATTTTCCTTGGTTCAAATATTTCCGATCCGTTGAAAAACATGGCCGCCAGGGGGCGGAGCTTATTTTCCTTATATGTGCATTGTTAAAACTTTAAAAATCTTCTTGTCCAAAAGTACTGTCCCGATTTGAAAATTATTTTGCACAAATGTTCCTTTGGGCACCCTTTACCGATTGTTCAATATTTCCAATCCGTTAAAAAACATAGACGCCAGGGGGTGGAGCTTGTTTTCCTTATATGTGCATTGTTAAAACTTTTAAAATCTTCTTGTCCAAAAGTACTGGCCCAATTTGAAAATTATTTTGCACAAATGTTCCTTGGGGCTCCCTTTACCAAGATTGTTCAAATATTTCCCATCCGTTGAAAAACATGGCCGCCAGGGGGCGGAGCTTGTTTTCCTTATATTTGCATTGTTAAAACTTTTAAAATCTTCTTGTCCAAAAGTGTTAGCCCGATTTGAAAATTATTTTGCACAAATGTTCCTTGGGGTACCGTACCCTCTACCAAGATTGTTCAAATATGTCCGATCCGTTGAAAAACATGGCCGTCAGCGTTGCTGCGGCATCAGAAAGGGTGCAAAATGTCCAAACTTTAAAAATCTTCTCCTCTGAATCTGCATGTCAGATTCCAATATAGTTTTGTAGAAATGTTCCTTGGGTGAGCCTCTACAAAGATTAGTCAAGGCATACTGTTTGGTTGAAAAACATGGCATTCAAGAGGCATCAGAAAAGGGGCAAAATGTCTTAAATTGATAAGCTGTTTTGTTGACTGTCCATTCCCTGCAGTTTACATTAGCAGACAAATGATCAGGTGATCGATGTAGGGCCATCTTGGCCCTCTTGTTTCTGCAAGACACTGCTTGCTTAACTTTAACCCATTTCCAAATACAATAAATCTGCAGCAGACGACTTTTTAAAATATATGCAGCAACTATGGAAATGATAAAATTGAAGAATTTTAAACTCTTTGAAATTGAACATGCTTTCCCCAACACCTAAGCACCAAGGAAAGAAGCCATTACTACCATTTTTAGCTAGACTTTTCAGAAAATATGAGAGCTATGGTACCCATCCTGGTGTCGGCTTCACACCTTTGTGAAGGTTGTGCATGCAAGTACATATATTACACCATAGCTTAATTACTACTAGATGTATTGCATTAAAACTTTCTACGCTAGTAACAATATGCATGTCTATATACCAAGGCACGTAACTCTGGCTTTAATAATTAATCAGAAATGCACTATTTTCAACTCTGAAAAAAAAACCAGACAATCATTGGCGTTCGCGCTGCAGTGCTCTTGTTAGACTTGGAATATCTAGTTAAAGTTTTGCGTGCAACTACATTAAGAGTCCATTTCTCCGTAACTACTTGATGCATTGCATTGAAACTTCATACAACCCTTCCCACACAACTTAGCTATCCTAAAACTGATTAGCAGTGAAATGGTAAAACATGCTGTCCTTTTTTTGTTATCTGTGGTGCTGTGTCCAAGAAGCACTGTTATGTTGCCTTTCTGATTAAAATAGTTTTGTTTTGATTTACAATCAAACCTCTAACCAGCGAGCTATGCTTTCAAGTCTTAGCTCTTGTTAAGCCTTTCCCAAATCAACAATTATGCAGCTGACGACTTTGAAAATACAATTTGGCAAACATGTGGCAATATCTACAAGTTGAAATAAAATTATTGAATAGAGTTGAAAACATTGTGGCAAAAGGAGAAATTGCTTATCATGAGCAATGTCTTGTTTAGTCACAATGTTTTCAAATGTCGTCTGCCACTGATGCGTCAAAATGCTTCAGCAAGTTGGGAAGGGCTAAATTCTTTGGTTTAATCTGACATGGAATTGAATTCCTGTCTCTCCTGCACACAAGCAAGTTAAACATTATTTATCACAAACGGAAATAATCTAAATACACTTATACACACACACACTGTTTATTTTACAGATTGATTCGTTCAACACAGACCCTGAAGTATTTGTATTCCTGTTAAGTACCAAGGCTGGAGGTCTGGGACTGAATCTGACAGCTGCAGATACCGTCATCATTTATGATAGTGATTGGGTAGGCTTCATTTCCAATAGGGTCATCATATAAACAATCTTAACCATTTCCCACATACACATGCTTTGTGATGCCTTTGCAGCAAACGACATTTGAAAACGTATTGAGCAATTTCTCCTTTTGACACAATGTTTTCAACTCAATTTGATTATTATACTTCAGTTTACAGAGGTTTTTCAATATTTTGTCCACATGTTTTCAAAGTCCTCTGGTGCAGAATTGTTGTATGTGGGTATGGGTTAAACTTCTATTTTCATAATTCTGATGTCTTTATATACATAATCTTTTAAAAGGAAGATTATATTTAACTTAAAAATCAGTGATCTTCTAAATCAAACTTACCAGTGGAAGACAGTGGTGCAGAGGTAGAGTGTCGGCCTCTTGTATCAGAGGTCCCTGGTTCGAGTCCCGTGATGAGCGGGTCCTGACTTTGGGATTTTTCCACACAAACAGCGCAAGTACTGGTTAAGTCTCCAGGAAGCAGACATCGAGGGTGATTAATATAAGCTTAAAGCTTGCTTCGCAAAGGATGTAAAATAAATAATTTTTAAATTAAACTTACCACGATGATTATTTGATAAGGTCTCATTTAACCCTTTGCCTCATATAGACGCTTACAGATGCCTCTGCAGCAGACGGCTTTTTGAAAATATAGTTACAAAAGAAGAAATTGCTCAAAACAAGCAATTTCTCCTTTTGACACAATGTTTTCCACTTTTAGTCATAGGTTATCCACTCAGTTATAGAGATTTTCCATTTTTTGACAAAATATGTTCTTAGTCGTCTTCTGCAGATTTTTTGTATGTGGGAAATGGTTAAAAAGAAATTGTTGTTTGGAATCATTACATGAACAATGAAGCAAACTACTTTTGGAGTTTGAAAAGTGAAACCAGTTTGGTCCACAAAAACTTTGTCTCTATAGCCTTTTGCTTGCTACAACATGTCCATTATTGTTCTATATCTGACCGGATAATGTAATGGTAGGGGCAGGTAACTCTAAACTAAGATTGATTGAAGAATAATACAGTTATTATCACTATATGGAATGAGGATATCCATTCAATGAATTTGCTTGTTGTCCCCCGCTTTTAGCGAAAGCGTGGGGACTATTATTTCTCATTCGTCAGTCCGTCAGTCCGTCCGTCAGTCCCTCCGTCACGCTGTCACAAAAACTTTAACCTTGGTCATAACTTCTGAACCGTAATAGGTACTGCTTTCATATTTCACATGTGTATTCCTTGTGACAACCCCTTTCCATCAATACCAATTTTTTTGACCTTGTGACCTTGACCCTGGCGGGGGACCATAATTCTCTGAATTTGCTTGTTTTTTCTTCTAATAGAATCCACAGAATGACCTTCAAGCCCAGGACAGATGTCACAGGATTGGCCAGACTCGTCCTGTAATGGTTTATAGATTCGTTACGGCCAATACCATTGACCAGAGGATTGTAGAGAGAGCCAGTGCAAAGAGGAAACTAGAAAAGATGATTATTCTGAAAGGTAGAGTGCTCATTGATGATTGATTGATTGGGGTTTAACTGTGTTTTCAGGGTAGCCAGTCCACCTACTCATGTAACTGGCTGCTTTTCCACATAATATGTTAGCCCAATGGTGAATGAGCTGGGGTTCAATTTCACAACCCCGGAATGGCAGCCCGCTTTATAACCAAATCTAGGGGTTGGCAGCCCGAATCACTACCGAATTCATTGATATACAAGAGTTGCCAGTAGACTTGGTATCTTGTATGCATTCTGCTTCATGTATAGCTAATTGTCCTTTGCCAGCCATAACAGATATTAGAAATTACTTCCTTTGTATGCTTTACTTTGTATTACAACAAACGAAACATGCATTTACAGCTGCCATTGTTTTACTATAAATATAAATGCTTTATCGTGTAAATATGTGGAAAACTCAGTTAACCCTTTCCCTCATATAGACGTTTCTGACTCCTCTGCAGCAGACAGCTTTTTGAAAACATAGTGACTTAAGAAGAAATTGCTCAACACAAGCAATTTCTTCTTTTGACACAATGTTTTCCACTTTTGGTCATAGGTTATCCATTCAATTATATTATTTTCTATTTTTAGCTCACCTAAGCACGAAGTGCAAGGTGAGCTTTTGTGATCACTCACCGTCCGGCGTCGTCGTCAGCGTCTGTTAACAATTTCCTACAAATGACTTCTCCTACTAAACAAATGGACAGATTTCAAAAAACTTAACAGGAATGGTCCTTAGGTAGTCCTCTTTCAAAGTTGTTCAAAGAAATAATTTCCAAGTAGAACTTTGGTTGCTGCGGCATCAGAAAAGGGGAAAATTGCCAAATCTTAAAAAATCTTCTTGTCCAAAAGTACTGGCCCGATTTGAAAATTATTTTGCACAAATGTTTCTTGGGGTACCCTCTACCAAGATTGTTCAAATATTTCCGATCCGTTAAAAAACATGGCCGCCAGGGGGCGGAGCTTATTTTTCTTATATGTGCATTGTTAAAAGTTTAAAAATCTTCTTGTCCAAAAGTACTGTCCCGATTTGAAAATTATTTTGCACAAATGTTCCTTGGGACACTCTTTACCAAGATTGTTCAAATATTTCCAATCCGTTGAAAAACATGGCCACCAGGGGGTGGAGCCTGTTTTCCTTATATGTGCATTGTTTAAACTTTGAAAAATCTTCTTGTCCAAAAGTACTGGGCCGATTTGAAAATAATTTTGCACAAATGTTCCATGGTGCACCCTTTACCAAGATTGTTCAAATATTTTTGATCCGTTGAAAAACATGGCCGCCAGGAGGCGGAGCTTGTTTTCCTTATATGTGCATTGTTAAAACTTTAAAAATCTTCTTGTCCAAAAGTACTGGCCTGATTTAAAAATTATTTTGCACAAATGTTCCTTGGGGCACCCTTTACGAAGATTGTTCAAATATTTTTGATCCGTTGAAAAACATGGCCGCCAGGGGGCGGAGCTTGTTTTCCTTATATGTGCATTGTTAAAACTTTAAAAATCTTCTTGTCCAAAAGTATTGGCCTAAAAAGTGTAAAAACTTTGAAAACTATTGAAGTTCTATTAAATCAGGTGAGCGATATAGGGCCATCATGGCCCTCTTGTTTGACAAAATATGTTCAAAGTCGTCTGCTGCAGAATTGTCGTATGAGGGAAAGGGTTAATGAAAGCTTAATTATTAATTAGAATTGAAAACTTTCAATTATTGATAAGAATTGAAAAACATTGTGACAAAAATTATGAGCAATTTCTCCTTTTGCCATAACCTCATAATTGGTCTGCTGCAAATGCATCAACATGTGTCGTATGTGGGAAAAGGTTAAATGATGTCTGACATTGCTTTTATTGAATGAATACGGACAACCATCATAGTCAAAATTTATGTGAAAAGAATTCTTTCTGACAGTTTAATCCTTTACCTCATATAGACACTTTCTGACGCCTCTGCAGCAGACGGCTATTTGAAAACATAGTAACAAAAGAAGAAATTTCACAAAACGTGCAATTTCTCCTTTTGTCACAATGTTTTCCACTTTTAGTCATAGGTTATCCATTCAATTATAGAGATTTTCCATTATTTGACAAAATATGTTCAAAGTCGTCTGCTGCAGAATTGTCGATGAGGGAAAGGGTTAAGTTTCACAAGTTAATTTTCTGTTGTATTTTTTTTATGTCAACAGGAAAGTTCAAATCTGGAATGAAGAATTTTAAGAATGATGCAAAAGCCCTTACACCTGAAGAATTGTTAAAGTTGTTGAAATCAAAGGATCACCATGGTTGTATTCAACAGGTAGGTAACTAGTTAAAGTCTATACTCCCACAGACATAGTCTGGTACCCATCATACTATAATAAATAAGTATGTTGGGCATGAAGCAACAATGTTGATAAGGTGAGTCACCTCGCTTTTATAGGACCCTATCCCATATTTAGTAAATTAGTACTTAAACATTTAATTTTCTTTTACTCAACCAGTGGACCAATACAACATGATGTTTGGAATCAATTCATGATTAATGAAGCAAACTTATGTTTGAGTTTGAATGGTAACCATATGACAATTCTGCAGCAGACGACTTTGAACATATTTTGTCAAAAAATAGAAAATCTCCAATTGAATGGATAACCTATGACTAAAAGTGAAAAACAGTGGCAAAAGAAGAAATTGCTGTTCTGAGCAATTTCTAATTTTGTCACTATGTTTTCAAAAAGCTGTCTGCTGCAAGAGGCATCAGAAAGCGTCTATATGAGGGAAAGGGTTAAACCACTGGTATCACAAAAAAGTTATCTCTATAATGTGTTACTGGCAACACCTTGATCAAAGGGCGCAGCCACATCATTGGTGTATGCCTGACCTGATAATGTGTAGGTAGGGGCAGGTAACACCCGTCTACCACTTCAGTTGGTCGGTTCACTAGATAAATTGGTAAATCAGTATAACATAGAAGATTGTGGATGGACCTACTTTTTCAAAACATCTCTATAAATGGTATTATAATTTTTTAATCGAGTAGAAGACATTGTGGCAAAATGGAAAATTTGACATGAGCAGTTTCTCCTTTTGTCACAATGTTTTTAAAAGTCATCTCCTACAGAGCCATCAGAAATTGTCTGTATGTGGGAAAGGTTTAACCCTTTCCCTCATATAGATACTTTCTGACGCCTCTGCAGCTGACAGCTTTTTGAAAACATAGTGACAAAAGAAGAAATTGCTTAAAACGAGCAATTTCTCCTTTTGCCACAGTGTTTTCCACTTATAGTCATAGGTTATCCATTCAATTATAGAGATTTTCTATTGTTTGACAAAATATTTTCAATGTCGTCTGCTGCAAAATTGTTGTATCAGGGAAAGGGTTAATTTCTAAATGATAGTCTTTTTTTCTTACAGGACGGTGAAGTGATAAGTGAAGAAGAATTGGCAGCATTATTAGATAGAAGTGATATAGTGGCTGAACATCAGAAAAACTTGGAAGCAAGAAGTTTAGGTAAACTAAACTTCGCATTTATATAACCTTACCACATAATCTGATCATCTTGACCTCTATTATCAGTTAAAACCTTTCCAACATACAGCAATTTTGCAGCAGATAACATTGAAGACATTAAGTAAAAATTATGGAATCTATATAAACAAAAGAAGAAGTATCAAATGAAGTTGAGAAAAAAAAAAACTGTGGCGAATGGTGAAATTATGAGCAATTTCTCTATTTGCCACAATGTTTTTGGGACGTTTTCTGCAGAGGGGACAGAAAGTGTCTGTGTGTTAGAAAGGGTTGAAGTTTGGTAATCCCTCTTGGTACAAATTGAGAGTAATTTAATGACATAAAACCCAAATAAATCAATTTAATATTTTACAACCCATACACGGAGATCATGAATATGTCTTATGTCACATTGATATAACTGAAATAATGTTGTAAATGGCATAAAACCCAAATAAATCAATTTAATATTTTACAACCCATACACGGAGATCATGAATATGTCTTATGTCACATTGATATAACTGAAATAATGTTGTAAATGGCATAAAACCCAAATAAATCAATTTAATATTTTACAACCCAGACACGGAGATCATGAATATGTCTTATGTCACATTGATATAACTGAAATAATGTTGTAAATGACATAAAACCCAAATAAATCAATTTAATATTTTACAACCCATACACAGGGATCATGAATATGTGATATGTCACATTGATATAACTGAAATAATGTTGTAAATGGCATAAAACCCAAATAAATCAATTTAATATTTTACAACCCAGACACGGAGATTATGAATATGTCTTATGTCACATTGATATAACTGAAATAATGTTGTAAATGGCATAAAACCCAAATAAATCAATTTAATATTTTACAACCCATACAGGTAACATGCATTGGGTGTACCAATCAGAGGACTAGATAAGGGGGAATATTCTGGTCTTTTCCCCGCAATATCTCTTTTACTTCTCAACAAAACTCAAAAGATGAACCATTTGAAAACCCACAACATAGGGTTTGAGTGTCAAAGAATTTTAGAACATAAAAAATGTCCCATACCTAGAGCTCTGGCCAATTTTCCTCTGAAATTGTAATAACAGTTTGATGGTTTTTTTCCAAAACATCATGGTATCAGCCAATGATCCGAATGCTGTGGCAAAACAATGTTTTCTTATTTTCAGGAATGAAGACAACTGAAGACAAAAGTGAAAGACCAGAAACCAAATACAAATCCAAGCTGTTTGATGTGATAGACTATGACAATGGAGCATTTACAAGTTCCAAGGAAGATGAGTGAAATGTTATAGAAGATGATCTTTTCTGTGCTAATGTTTGATTCTTCTAAATTGAAAATAGATAAACAGAGAAAAACAATAATGAGAAATATGACAACACTTTCCAACATACAGACTCTCCAACGCTTCTGCAGCAGAAGACTTATACAAGCATTGTGGCAGAAGGAGAAACTGTTCAATATTTCAACCCTATTCAATAATTATCCCCTCAGCTAATGAAGTTTGCGATGGGGATATAGTAACAGGACTGCTCGTTTGTTCGTCTGTGCATCCGTCCGTAACAACCTTGGGACCACTCTACACTGAACATCCTTTGACTGATCTTAATCATACTTGGTATACAGATGGCAAGGTCTAGAAGTCTATTTATTTTCATAGGTCAAAATTGGACTTTGAATATCGAGGGGATGCATCCGCTTTGCGGTGCCCTCGTTATATTTTCATTTGTAGAGATTTTCCATATTATTGCCCAGATGTTTTCAAAGTCGTCTGCTGCAGATGACTTTTGCCACAATATTTTCACGTCTTTTCAAAAATTGTATTTGTAAATGTAATAATTTTAACAAGGATGTTTCGAAGAAAATTGCAGCAGATTTGTTGTTTGTGGGGAAGTGTGTCTTGACTGTTAGTTTACTGATTTCAGGATTTCTGTATTACAGGCTGTCATTCATCTATATTAAGTGCTTTAGATTTTCATTTCATATGCTAAAACCCTCATTTCGCTTTCTAACTATATGTTGTTGGTGCTTACAGAAATTGTTTTGGTGAGAAATTATACATTACTTATGAAATTGTCATCAGAAGTTATGATATATTTTTTATGAAATTATCTGTGTTCATGAATCTGTCATGACACAAATAATTATGTATCGTGACAAAGGCGATGGCGTGATATATGGGACATCAATTCATATTATCAGGGTGACTGATAGCATCCATGGGAATTATTGTTTTCTTGTCCCGAAGAAGTAGTGTTAATCTTCACAATACATGTAATGTAACTTGATTGTTTTTAGTGTTTGTGTCTTAATTTGTTTAACCCTTTCCCACATACAGGAGACGACCTTGAAAACATACCCGAAATTGTTTGGAAACTCCCTTTAAATGAAAGTACAATAATTGAATAGAGTTTAAAACATGGTGACAAAAGGAGAAATTGCTTGTTTTGAGCAATTTCTTCTTGTGTCGCCATGTTTTCAATAAGCTTTCTGCTGCAGAAGCGTCAAAAAGCGTCTATATGAGGGAAAGGGTTTAAATACTTCTAACATTTTGTCATATTCATAAAAATGTTACATTTGCAGATTGTTATGCCTTCTATTTATGAAACGTGGGTAATTAAGATAAAACTTTGTCTGCCTCATTCATATCTCATTACAAATATCATTCTTATGGCATTAAATAGCCTCTAACCACATACAACAAATCTGCAGCAGTTGACTTTGTAAACATATATGCAAAAATATGAAAAATCTCTGTAAATGAATGAATGATAACTGAATAGTCTAAAATATTTTGGCAAAAAGATATTGGTCTTTTTAAACCTCATCTGTTGCAGTAGTGTTAAAATGCATCAGTATTGTGGAGAGGGTTAACTTTGTGCAATAAAATAGTATTCAGTCTTTTGTCAATTCCAAGTGGAAGACAGTGGTACAGTGGTAGAGTGGCGGCCTCTCGTACGAAAGGTCCTGGGTTTGTATCCCGTGATGAGCGGGTTCTGCTTTTGGGATGTGTCCACACAAACGGTGCGAGTGTGTGTACTGGTTATGATTCCAGCAAGCAGACATCTAGCATGATTTATATAAGCTTAAAGCTTGTTTCACAATTGATGTTAGGTAAGTAAGTTTAAACTAAGTTTAAATAATTCCAAATGTTTATGTTGAGCGTATCTGACAAAATCATTTGATCTTAAGTCATTAAATATGATGGGACTTTTCTAATGATGTGTAATAGTTATTTTGTTAACCCTTTCCCACATACAACAAATCTGCTGCAGTTTTTTTTTAAAGCCTCTTATGTAAAGGTATGAAAAAAATTATCTCTAAATATGAAAGTTTAATTATTGAATATAGTTGAAAACATTGTGTCTAAAGGAGAAATTGCTTATTATGCTTAATACAATGTTTTCAAAAGTCATCTCCTGCAAACTCGTCAAAATGTGTCTGTAGGTGGGGAATGGTTTATCATTCATACAGTTATACCAGCATTTTGGTATTTACACATATAGTGGTCAAACGGGATTCAAAGTAAAGGCTTTTATATGCTATCCGTCTGTTCTCACAGTGTATACCATATACGTCAGACGAATCTGCAACAAATGACTTTCGATAACTGTGACAAATCAGCAGTTTCTACTTTTGCCACAATGTTTTCAAAATGATTCGATCGTATACTTTTGTTTTTAGAGATTTAACACATTTTATATGTAGATGTCATCTGCTGCAGATGTGACATATATGTGGGAAAGGCTTATTAAAGCCAATAAGAAATAAACTGTTTGTATTAAGTAAGTACTATGTTTTACATTTGTTAATATCTATTTGAAAGATTTTAAGAGTTTGTTGAGAATGTCACTAAAAAACAATTTGTTTAACTTAAGCACAATCAAGGTTATTATTATGTTTTAATTTTTACTCAGGTTGGCAAATTGTAGCAATTGTATAATTTTAAAAGATTGGCTCAAATAAGCCTTTTGCCATAACGTTTTCTATTTATGCGAAGATGTTTTTAAAGTCATCTGTTACAGATCCACTTAATGTTGGAAAGGGTACTGTTGTCAATGTGAGCTTTGTTAGCTTCGATTACATATCTATAGTGTTTAGTTTATATTCACATTTTATAAAATGAGCCGTTCATTGGAAAAGGTTCAAGTTGGCTTTTGTGAATAGTGTAAATGTAGATCAGTCTGTGCAAGATCTACACTGTTCACATATTATGACTTACACAAACAAGCTTGTTAGACACTTCTATCAAGTTTTAGAGATTCTTTCAAGACGAAGCAGATAAATAGACTGCTCTGATCTGATCCTACACTGTTCAGAAATATCAACTTGTACTTTTTTCCACGGACCTGCTCATATAGTGCTGGATCATACTGGGAAGAACTACTTCAAGGGTTCTATATGTATTTCCAATTGTCATACACAGGAGAGAAAGGTTCTATATGTATTTCCAATTGTCATACACAGGAGAGAAAGGTTCTATATGTAATTTCCCACTGTCATTTTATTTGAGAGAAAGGTTTTTTATGTAATTTCCAATTGTCATACATGGGAGAGAAAGGTTCTATATATAATTTCCAATTGTCATACACGGTAGAGAAAGGTTCTATATGTAATTTCCCATTGTCATTTCATTTGAGAGAAAGGTTCTATATGTAATTTCCAATTGTCATACATGGGAGAGAAAGGTTCTATATATAATTTCCAATTGTCATACACGGTAGAGAAAGGTTTCATTTGAGAGAAAGGTTCTATATGTAATTTCCAATTGTCATACATGGGAGAGAAAGGTTCTATATGTAATTTCCCATTGTCATTTCATTTGAGAGAAAGGTTCTATATGTCATTTCAAATTGTCATACATGGGAGAGAAAGGTTCTATATGTTATTTCCAATTGTCATACATGGTAGAGAAAGGTTTCATTTGAGAGAAAGGTTCTACCGGTATATGTAATTTCCAATTGTCATACATGGGAGAGAAAGGTTCTATATGTAATTTCCCATTGTCATTTCATTTGAGAGAAAGGTTCTATATGTCATTTCAAATTGTCATACATGGGAGAGAAAGGTTCTATATGTTATTTCCAATTGTCATACATGGGAGAGAAAGGTTCTATATATAATTTCCAGTTGTCATACATGGGAGAGAAAGGTTCTATATGTAATTATACCCCCAGATACGAAAGTATATGGGGGCTATATGGGAGTCACGCTTGTCGGTCGGTCGGTCCGTCTGTTGGTCTGGACATTTCTTGTGAACACTATTTCTCAGCAACCCTTGGTCACAATTCAATATAACTTCACAAGAATGATTGATACCAAGCCTAGTTGTGCATATTGTCGGCGTGTTGCACTCAAATTATTTTTAAATGAGTTATGGCCCCTTGAATTTCTCATACATAGTTGGTCTATAGACATTTCTTGTGAACACTATTTTTCAGCAACCCTTGGGTCAGAATTCAATATAACTTCACAAGAATGATTGATACCAAGCCTAGTTGTGCATATTGTCGGCGTGTTGCACTGGAATTATTTTTAAATGAGTTATGGCCCCTTGAATTTCTCATACATAGTTGGTCTGTAGCCATTTCTTGTGAACACTATTTCTCAGCAACCCTTGGTCACAATTCAATATAACTTCACAAGAATGATTGATACCAAGCCTAGTTGTGCATATTGTCGACGTGTTGCACTCAAATTATTTTTAAATGAATTATGGCCCCTTGAATTTCTCAATCATATGTATATTGTCAGGCACCAGCTGGGGGTATTCATCACCTTCAGTGATATTTCTAGTTTACAATTGTCATACACAGGAGAGAAAGGTTCTTTATGTAATATTTCCAATTGTCATACACGGGAGAGAAAGGTTCAATATATATGTTATTTCCCATTTTCATTTCATTTGAGAGAAAAGCAGTATAGCTACATTATGTGTTCATAACTTCTTACCCTGATCTAAAGTTAATTGAGCAGCCTCTGGCGGTTTTGAGTTTTATTGCAGCCTGTGACATGATCACTCAGAGGGATTATGTTAGAAACACTATTTATTCAGAGTACAATTCTATTTTTCGTCATTAGATACATGTGGGTCTATACTGCATGCTAGCGGGAAAGTGAAAGCTGGTGTGACCGTGAGTATCCACATAATCTGTTGAGTCTTCATAGAAACAATAAGACTCAAAATCGCTAGAATTTTAAATTTCAATACATGTGTAACACAAGTATCGCAACTTTTTTAGATGCTTTCTGTATTGTGTTTTGAGATTTTACTTTCAAAACCCTGACTTTATTATGTTGATAATTTGAAACGTTTTTAAATAAATGAATATTTTTTGTTTACAACTTTGTGTGAGTTTGACCAATTATTATTTTCTATACAAAAGGGCCATAAGAGGAGCTTGTGCATTACTACCCCCAACCCTTGCCATGCTGACCTTAAGGGACCACATCTCTGCTGCCTGCCTGCCTGTCCGCAGAGCCTTCACTTATTGAACTATTTGCAGTCGTCACATTGTAGTTAACTCTGTAGTACCATTATCGCTTGCACTACTTACACGAAAGAATCGAAGAAACAAGTGACTTAAAGCCTAAACATACTGAGGGAAAAGTCAATGACGATTGATTGGAGTGGCACCCCGTTTTTGACAGTGTTTGTCGAGCCCGCTTGCTGTTGCAATAGCGGTTCGATGTATGAACGTGAGTCAATCCGAACCTTGGCCGGCCCGCATTGTAACCATGCATCATAGGATTTCCAAGAATCTTTCACCGTGATGAAGTGGCGTGTCACGCACAAGACCCAGACCTGTTCCTCAAATGTCAAGGTCACTCTTAGAGGTCAAAGATAATCATGAGTACTGTTTGATAGGACTACCTTGTAAGGTCCAACATTTCGACCATGCATCGTAGGATTACCAAGCTACTGGGCACATATGATCACCATGATGAGGCGAAGTGTTGCACACAAGGGAAATTGTTCTTTTAATGGCGATTCGATGTGCGTCCGTCTGTCAGAACCTTGTCCGGCCCGCATCTTAACCATGCACCATAGGATTTCAAAGATACTGTGTCTTCCATGTATGACAAACGTTCACCATGATGAGGCGGCGTGTCGCGCAAAAGACCCATGCCTGTACCTTTACGGTCAAGGTCAACATGAGAAACCATGCATCATAAATAGGATAACCAAGCTACTGGGCACACGTGTTCACCATGATGAGGTGATGGTGGCAGAAGTTAAAACAAGTTTTGCAAAAGGAGACTGTTCTCTTTTAACCCTTTCTCACTTGAAGACGTGCGTTGATGCATATCCAGCAGACACTGTGTCATTACTGTTCTACAGTTGGATTCTGTGTCGGCTACACTTATTTGTTTGGTAAACATCTCAATAAGATCTTAACAAAATCTCACTTGCTTTTGGTTTCCTATGTTTTTGTCCACTATGACAAAACTTCTCTACATAATTAATGTCCACATTCCAAATTTGGGATTGAAGTACCAAAACGCAAAATATTCCGTTATTAAAAGATATTCAGTTTAAGGAGTTATTATTTAATGAGGATAAGTACATGTGTCTTTCAATACATGCGTCAAAACATACTAAAAATGATGTATGTTAAACTTCAGAATAATATATCGACAGTATGTTGGGTAATTATACACTTTACAACCACTTCAATATCGCAGAAGGCCCTTAATTAACTGCTTTAAGGTTAACTCTTTGTCAGTCTGTGTTGGAATTGAATGGTAGAGCACTACGTCTGTGACAAAAACCTTTGGAGCGGGATCGACATTTTGTCTGTGGGCATCTTGTTTTCATGACCCCCAGTTCACCTAATCATGATGATCTCACGACCCCTTGATTGATAGTCATCACATTGACCTCCCTTGTTGTACCCGAAATAGACAATGCAATACTGTGAAACTACACTTCACGACTGAGTGAATAGGTAGTAAGGACCATCACATTGACCTCCATTGTTGTACCCAAAATGGACAATGCAATACTGTGAAACTACACTTTATGACCGAGTGAATTGTTAGTAGGGAATATCACATTGACCTCCCTTGTTGTACCCGAAATGAACAATGCAATAATGTGAAACTACACTTTATGACTGAGTGAATTGTTAGTAAGGACCATCACATTGACCTCCCTTGTTGTAACCGAAATAGACAATGCAATACTGTGAATGAATGAATGTATATTATTTATGGCGCATCGACAGCTAAGGTCATTTAGCGCGCAATTAAAAATTTAATTATTCATGATCCCTGGGTAAACAAACCAGTACTAGGCTAGAAAATGTGCCTTGCCTAAGGGCACTCCATCATGACTGTAGTGCTGCGATGCAATACTGTGAGACTACACTTCATGACTGAGTGAATTGTTAGTAGGGATCATTACATTGACGTCCCTTGTTGTACCCAAAATGGACAATGCAATACTGTGAGACTACACTTCATGACTGAGTGAATAGGTAGTAAGGACCATCACATTGACCTCCATTGTTGTACCCGAAATGGACAATGCAATACTGTGAAACTACACTTCATGACTGAGTGAATTGTTAGTAGGGAATATCACATTGACCTCCCTTGTTGTACCCGAAATGGACAATGCAATACTGTGGAACTACACTTCATGACTGAGTGAATTGTTAGTAAGGACCATCACATTGACCTCCCTTGTTGTACCCGAAATGGACAATGCAATACTGTGAAACTACACTTTATGACTGAGTGAATATGTAGTAAGGACCATCACATTGACCTCCCTTGTTGTACCCGAAATGGACAATGCAATACTGTGAAACTAGACTTCACGACTGAGTGAATTGTTAGTAAGGACCATCACATTGACCTCCCTTGTTGTACCCGAAATGGACAATGCAATACTGTGAAACTACACTTTATGACTGAGTGAATAGGTAGTAAGGACCATCACATTGACCTCCCTTGTTGTACCCGAAATAGACAATGCAATACTGTGAAACTACACTTCACGACTGAGTGAATTGTTAGTAAGGACCATCACATTGACCTCCCTTGTTGTACCCGAAATGGACAATGCAATACTGTGAAACTACACTTTATGACTGAGTGAATAGGTAGTAAGGACCATCACATTGACCTCCCTTGTTGTACCCGAAATAGACAATGCAATACTGTGAAACTACACTTCACGACTGAGTGAATTGTTAGTAAGGACCATCACATTGACCTCCCTTGTTGTACCCGAAATAGACAATGCAATACTGTGAAACTACACTTCATGACTGAGTGAATAGGTAGTAAGGACCATCACATTGACCTCCCTTGTTGTACCCGAAATGGACAATGCAATACTGTGAAACTACACTTTATGACTGAGTGAATATGTAGTAAGGACCATCACATTGACCTCCCTTGTTGTACCCGAAATAGACAATGCAATACTGTGAAACTACACTTCACGACTGAGTGAATTGTTAGTAAGGACCATCACATTGACCTCCCTTGTTGTACCCGAAATAGACAATGCAATACTGTGAAACTACACTTCATGACTGAGTGAATAGGTAGTAAGGACCATCACATTGACCTCCCTTGTTGTACCCGAAATGGACAATGCAATACTGTGAAACTACACTTTATGACTGAGTGAATATGTAGTAAGGACCATCACATTGACCTACCTTGTTGTACCCGAAATAGACAATGCAATACTGTGAAACTACACTTCACGACTGAGTGAATTGTTAGTAAGGACCATCACATTGACCTCCCTTGTTGTACCCGAAATAGACAATGCAATACTGTGAAACTACACTTCATGACTGAGTGAATAGGTAGTAAGGATCATCACATTGACCTCCCTTGTTGTACCCGAAATAGACAATGCAATACTGTGGGACTACACTTCGTGACTGAGTGAATTGTTAGTAGGGAATATCACATTGACCTCCCTTGTTGTACCCGAAATGGACAAAGCAATACTGTGGAACGAACTACACTTCATGACTGAGTGAATATGTAGTAGGGACCATCACATTGACCTCCCTTGTTGTACCCGAAATGGACAATGCAATACTGTGAAACTACACTTCATGACTGAATAAATTGTTAGTAGGGAATATCACATTGACCTCCCTTGTTGTACCCGAAATAGACAATGCAATACTGTGAAACTACACTTCATGACTGAATAAATTGTTAGTAGGGAATATCGGATTGACCTCTCTTGTTGTACCCGAAATGAACAATGCAATAATGTGAAACTACACTTCGTGACTGAGTGAATTGGTAGTATGGACCAACACATTGACCTCCCTTGTTGTACTCGAAACGGACAATGCAATACTGTGAAACTACACTTCATGACTGAATAAATTGTTAGTAGGGAATATCACATTGACCTCCCTTGTTGTACCCGAAATAGACAATGCAATACTGTGAAACTACACTTCATGACTGAATAAATTGTTAGTAGGGAATATCACATTGACCTCCCTTGTTGTACCCGAAATGAACAATGCAATAATGTGAAACTACACTTCGTGACTGAGTGAATTGGTAGTATGGAATATCACATTGACCTCCCTTGTTGTACTCGAAACGGACAATGCAATACTGTGAAACTACACTTCATGACTGAGTGAATAGGTAGTAAGGAACATCACATTGTCCTCCCTTGTTGTACCCGAAATGGACAATGCAATACTGTGCGACTATACTTCATGACTGAATGAATCGGTAGTAAGGACCATCACATTGACCTCCCTTGTTGTACCCGAAATGGACAATGCAATACTGTGCGACTATAATTCATGACTGAATGAAACGGTAGTAAGGACCATCACATTGACCTCCCTTGTTGTACCCGAAATGGACAATGCAATACTGTGAAACTACACTTTATGACTTAGTGAATAGGTAGTAAGGACCATCACATTGACCTCCCTTGTTGTACCCGAAATGGACAATGCAATACTGTGAGACTACACTTCATGACTGAGTGAATAGGTAGTAAGGACCATCACATTGACCTCCCTTGTTGTACCCGAAATGGACAATGCAATACTGTGAAACTACACTTTATGACTGAGTAAATAGGTAGTAAGGACCATCACATTGACCTCCCTTGTTGTACCCGAAATGGACAATGCAATACTGTGAGACTACACTTCATGACTGAGTGAATAGGTAGTAAGGAACATCACATTGTCCTCCCTTGTTGTACCCGAAATGGACAATGCAATACTGTGCGACTATACTTCATGACTGAATGAATCGGTAGTAAGGACCATCACATTGACCTCCCTTGTTGTACCCGAAATGGACAATGCAATACTGTGCGACTATACTTCATGACTGAATGAAACGGTAGTAAGGACCATCACATTGACCTCCCTTGTTGTACCCGAAATAGACAATGCAATACTGTGAAACTACACTTCATGACTGAGTGAATAGGTAGTAAGGACCATCACATTGACCTCCCTTGTTGTACCCGAAATGGACAATGCAAAACTGTGAGACTACACTTCATGACTGAGTGAATATGTAGTAAGGACCATCACATTGACCTCCCTTGTTGTACCCGAAATGGACAATGCAATACTGTGAAACTACACTTTATGACTGAGTGAATAGGTAGTAAGGACCATCACACTGACCTCCCTTGTTGTACCCGAAATAGACAATGCAATACTGTGAAACTACACTTTATGACTGAGTGAATATGTAGTAAGGACCATCACATTGACCTCCCTTGTTGTACCCGAAATGGACAATGCAATACTGTGAAACTACACTTTATGACTGAGTGAATATGTAGTAAGGACCATCACATAGACCTCCCTTGTTGTACCCGAAACGGACAATGCAATACTGTGGAACTACACTTTATGACTGAGTGAATAGGTAGTAAGGACCATCACATTGACCTCCCTTGTTGTACCCGAAATTGACAATGCAATAATGTGAGACTACACTTTATGACTGAGTGAATAGGTAGTAAGGACCATCACATTGTCCTCCCTTGTTGTACTCGAAACGGACAATGCAATACTGTGGAACTACACTTCATGACTGAATGAATTTGTAGTAGGAACCATCACATTGACCTCCCTTGTTGTACCCGAAATGGACAATGCAATAATGTGCAACTACACTTCATGACTGAATGAATCGGTATGTGGTTGTTATGTGATGTTTGTATATGGAAATAAATGAACACATATAGCCGTTTGACTTCAACTTGTCTTACATGGTCATTATTATGTCATAAATCCATCATATGCACCCTGCTCTTCTTTGATGTTAAAGGTCTCACTACTCTATCATCAGCATGTTTGTTAATAAATTTCACGAATCTACCTTTTGTTAATGGAGTGTAATATGTTTGTAGTTTTAAGAATTACATACTGCCATGTTTGACATGTAATATTTTGTATGTTTCAAGTTTGTGATGTTTGTATTATTTTTTAAACTTGTTGCCACATGGGTCTTTGGGTTTCTGGTTAAATAGATAAACTATACCTATCAAAAATCTACATTTGCTGACGGAAGCTTTCAACAAGCTTATATAAGTAATATGTGAACAATGTAGATCTTGATCAGAATGTGCTGATGAGCATGTAAGACCCTTTCAAATGCAAAAGCTGACCGAATCAATTATGAAGACCTAGGATTGAAGGGAATAAAACGGCATTCTTATTAATAATAATAATAATAATAATAATACTTTATTTATAGATGGTGACTCATTTAGCCATTGGCTATTTTACAATGAGGCCATCTTAATAGCTATCATAAAGAAACATACAATGATGAAACAATTAATTGCGAACAATGTAGATCTTGATCAGAATGTGCTGATGAGCATGTAAGACCCTTTCAAATGCAAAAGCTGACCGAATCAATTATGAAGACCTAGGATTGAAGGGAATAAAACGGCATTCTTATTAATAATAATAATAATAATAATAATACTTTATTTATAGATGGTGACTCATTTAGCCATTGGCTATTTTACAATGAGGCCATCTTAATAGCTATCATAAAGAAACATACAATGATGAAACAATTAATTGCCCCCCCCCCCCCCCCCCCCCTAACATCAAAAATGAAGAAAACGTCAATTGTGATACAGAAGCGTCACAAGTGAACAAGAAGAGTAAATAATGTATCAACCTTGTATGTGATACATGAAATTAAAGTGTTTGCTGAAAAACAAGTTACCCACATGTACTGTGACTAACTTTTTAGAAGTAATGCATATTACACAGGATCTATCTTAATGCATTTGATAAAACAAAATGATGTTGAATTGCTTTTTTTTTAACTTGTGAGTACTATAATAATGAAAGAAAGACTCGTGATTTACAGAAGATGACGTTTTGAAACAATGTGCTTTAAAATTGCACACTTAAATTTTGTAAGATTTGAAAGGAACCTAATGTTTGAAGGTATGGCATTCCATATATGTACACCAGAAAAGTGTAGGCTTTTTTTTAATAGTTCTGTAGATGGTTTCGGACAAGAAAGGTTATTATTTGAAACCGAGCGTAAATGGTAAGTATTGGTTGACTGTGAAGAAAACATATCGGTTATATATCCAGGTGTTTGTCCATTCATAGCTTTGTATATCAATATTGATTTATTGTATTCTAGTCTTTCATAAACATCTTATTCAAGCATGTAAGATACATATGTTGGGAAATGATCATAGTACAACTAAGACCTTTTTGTGAATTGGACCGCTCTGTGATTCCGACAAAATATGCTACATGCTTTCCCAAAATATTTTCAAAACAGACGACATCTAAAACAAATCGTCAGGCGATCGGGGTTAAGGGATTTGTAATCACAATTATCCCTAATTTGTCTACAGGACACTAACAGACTAATCAAAATGCAAACCAATTAGTTGTACTGTCAAAAGCGTCTATAACTTATCTCTGACTGAACTAATTTGCAGTAAGCAAACAGTTTTATTTTCACTTCCGTGTATCAATGAGAACTTGTAAGAGCATGTACGCATTGGTTGGTTGTACAGTGTATTAAGCCGCTTTCAACAATTTATCAATTATATCACGACGTTTCATTGTACGTTACCAGTTATATTGGTCCATTTATCCTGACATCAGCAAGTCAGTCGTAGGAAGGAAAACCGTTACTACCATTTTGTATTCTTATTTATGACCCGGCCAAGGATAGTACCCGCGACCTCTAGCACCGGAGGCGGGCGCTCTTCCACTACATCACCGAGGTTTTGTTAGCACATGTAGAATAGTCTCTTTCAGTGAAATAGACGAAATGGTAAAACAGTTCTCCTTTTGTTTTCCAAAAGCATGTTTTCATCTCTATGTCATAATTGAATCTTTACTTTTCAAGACATTATTTTTCTCAGATGTTTTTAAAGCCTCATTTACAAATGTACCATATATCAGGTAAACAATTTAGCTAAATGCGAAATTAATTGATATGCAATAAGATTGACGAGTTTAATAAATCACTTGCTTTGTAATCCAAGACTAGTGATCTTTGCTTCGCAACATCAGGCATTACTTATTTCGCATCATTCTTAAAATTCTTCATTCCAGATTTGAACTTTCCTGTTGACATAAAAAAAATACAACAGAAAATTAACTTGTGAAACTTAACCCTTTCCCTCATACAACAATTCTGCAGCAGACGACTTTGAACATATTTTGTCAAAAAATAGAATATCTCTATAATTGAATGGATAACCTATGACTAAAAGTAGAAAACATTGTGGCAAAAGGAAAAATTGCTTGTTTTGAGCAATTTTTTCTTTTGTCACTATGTTTTCAAAAATCCGTCTGCTGCTGAGGCGTCAGAAAGCGTCTATATGAGGGAAAGGGTTAACGCGAAGGAAGTAAAGTCATTACTACCACTTTTAAAGTGTTTGGTAAGCAGGGGCGTAGCTTGGCAATAATCAATGTGTAGGCCGTCTCGTGAGAAAATCAACATTGTGGAATCTGCGTAAAGTATCGACCCGGATCAGGCTAAGCATTGCCACACAGGCGTACCCGGATATACACTTTTCGCCTCCTGTGGATTTTATGTTTCAGGAATCACTACTCTATCTACCCCCCCCCCCCCCCCCCCCCCCCGCCCTTTAGACGGAATGTGTCGGCCGGATCAGTCTGCGCGGACAGCGCAGGCTGATCTGATCGATACATTACGCAGATGTGTGTCGCCGCAGCTGCATTGTGGGGCATTTTTAGGAAACATATGTAGGCACGTGCCTACCGTGCCTAAAAGGAGCTACGCCCCTGACTAAGACCCGACCGGGGATCGAAGCCACACCCGAAGCGGACGCTCTACCAGTTGTCTTTACTCTTAACCCTTTCCCTCATTATATAGACGCTTTCTGACGCCTCTGCAGCAGACGGCTTTTTGAAAACATCTTTAACACTTTCCCTCATATAGACGCTTTCTGACGCCTCTGCAGCAGACGGCTTTTTGAAAACATCTTTAACCCTTTCCCTCATATAGACGCTTTCTGACGCCTCTGCAGCAGACGGATTTTTGAAAACATCTTTAACCCTTTCCCTCATATAGACGCCTCTGCAGCAGATGGCTTTTTGAAAACATCTTTAACCCTTTCCCTCATATAGACGCTTTCTGACGCCTTTGCAGCAGACGACTTTTTGAAAACATAGTGACAAAGAAGAAAGTGCACAAAACGTGCAATTTCTCCTTTTGCCACAATGTTGTCCACTTTTTGTCATAGGTTATCCATTCAATTATGGAGATTTTCTATTTGTTGACAAAATACGTTCAAAGTCGTCTGCTGCAGAATTGTCGTATGAGGGAAAGGGTTAAAGAAATTGTATAATTTAGCTCAGACTTTTTTCCAGGCTTACGACTTATCTATAAATGCACCATATCAGGTGAACGACTTCACTGCTTGTAAGTTCAGTTGATATGCTTTTGTTTGATTGATTTGTTTTTACGCCTATCTTCAAAATTATTTCGGTTATATCACGGCGACAGTTCACTTATCACTATCCCTGGGAATCAAACCAGTAGTAAGCTAGGAAATGTCCTTGCCCGAGGGCACTCAACCATGACTGCCGATACTGCGATTCGAGCCATAGACGCCCGATTTTTCAAATCCCCGACGCTTACTTCTCGGCCATGGCGGATGCCCTAGTTAATATGCATTGGGATTATCGAGTTTAAAAGATCACTTGCTTCGTAATGAATCTTGCAACGTACTACATTATTTGTGAGGATTCTAATAGATCAACTGTAGAATTAGCCGATCATTGGGAAAATGTACAACTTCTTTTTGTGAACAGTGCCGATATATTGATTGTCCACTTGCTCCAAATAACAATGGTACACTTCTATAATACATCAATTTAGCCAGTACCTTGTAATATGTGCAGGTTGACTTTTGTTATTCGTTTATATCCAAATCAGCACAGTCAGATCCAAATCTACATTGCTCACATATTACTAACATAAGCTTGTTAGAAGCTTCTGTCTACTTGTGTAAATTCTGATAAGACGGATCAGGTGTACATGATCATTTGGACCTACACTATTCACCAATAACTTCATGTACCTTTTTTCAAGGGCAGGCTCAAATGTTACAGACGGAACGTTGACATTAGATGGTAGAACTATAGTGTTAAGTAATTCACTAATGACACCAGACCATCTTACTCAAACCATTGCTTTCGAGAAAATAATATTACTGACAAATTGTTGAAAGCGGCGTAAAACACCAATTAATCAGCCATTCGAGAACACGGAGCTCAGCTCCAGCGGTCAGTTATCTGCTGTCACATGTAGACGGTTTCTGACGACACTGCAACAGGCGACTTTCGTAAACAATGTTGCAAAAGGATAAATTGCTCATGATGTTGAGTTAACTTTTGAGTCATGATGAGCAATTTATCATTTTCCCACAATGTCTTCAACTTGATTCAACAATTGTGTCACATTTTTGACAAAAAGTGTTCAAAGTTTTCTGCTGCATAGTTGTTGTATGTGGGAAAGGTTTACGTCGGTCATTTCCGTTGGTCGACGATATTAACATCACAGTTTGCTTTTTTACATCCATGTTCAATGGAATTTGAGGTTAGATTGATTGCTTCGTGTTTTTACGCCGCTGTCATCACATTTTCAGTTATATCATGTTTATCATGACGTTTCCTTGGTATGTTACATGTATTACTGGTCCATTTATCCTAACACCAGCCAGTCAGTCGTAATGCTAACCTCACAATCCTGAGCGCCACGGAGGGCATCCATTACTACTATTTTAAAAGTATTTGTATGACCCAACTGGGGATCGAACTCGCAACCTCCCACACCCGATGCGATTCTTGGCGAAAAGAAATTGATGCTAATTCAGCAACCAGTTTACAGCTTTGGCACTTCTTGTACGAACTTTCGAATACATGTACAGAAACTCACGAAGATATGTGGTTAGAATCCTGTGATGAGCGGGTTCTGCCTTCTGGGAATGAAGCAGAGCATGATTATTATAAGCTGAACGTTTGTTTCGCAGTTATTTAAAATAAATAAGTTTGAAATACGATAACCAGGGTCCAATTCCACCAACATTACTTAGCGCTAAGTAATACTCAATACTCAAAAGCATATCTCGTAATTCTTTCCCCCCATAGTATTTTGTAAAGCATGAATTGTGGAATGCAAGTAAATGGCCAAGATGACATAAATAGTTACCTTGCTGACTAACACTATTTGGTAAGAAATGAACTGTTTTGGCAAATTTGATTTTAAGTATTTAAGAAAGGTTTGAGGAATTGGACCCAGGTCCTGAAACAATTTAACCCTGAAAACGTTCTATATCCTCCAAATAGACTTCTGACTAGAGAATTTCGAGAATCGGATACTTGAGCCTAATTTCTGAACACAGAGTAAACTTTTGAGTTTGGTATTCACGATCAAGAATTTACTGTAATACTCGAAAACTATCAAATGCTTCTACGATAAAAAAAAAAGGACACAGAACTGTAAGAAAGAAAAGTCAATTTCATTTCAAAATCAGTCTTTTACAAACATTTGAGAAAACAATTCAAAGAATGCTTCCATCGTTTGAGTTCAAAGGGATTTTAAAATAATATTTTTTATCTGTTTTTATAAGATTAGAATAAATAACTCGTTAAGAGAAACAGCCGTTTTGTCAAACAAACTCCTTTAAACCCATTATTTGCTTTGTGACAAAATGGTTATTTTATGCATAGAGATACAACTCCAGGGGACGCGCAATAAATCGATGTGGAACGTAATGTTCTAACCGCTAATACTCTCATTTACATTCTTTGTCTTTGATAGTAATGTATTACAACCTGAACTTTAGCCCTGTCCGTAATAAAACAAATCTGCAGCAAATGACCTTGAAAAGATTTAGGCAAAAATATGGAACATTTCGAAATATGAAAGTAGGATAATCGAATTATAGTTGAACACTTTTGCCACAATGTATTTAAAAGTCGTCTGATAAAGAGGCGTCAGAAAGTGTCTTAATGAAGGAAAGGGTTAAACTTGTGTCACTGTGATTTTTGATTAGATGTAAGTCCCTTTGCTCACACGCAGACACGTTTTTTGGTTTTATACACATCTACAGCAGACGACTTTTGAAAACATGGTATCACTTTCTCTTGTTCCCACAGTTTTAAACTCTGATTTAATTATTATACTTTCAACTTCATAGTTTCTCCTTGAAGTTGTCAAACTCGTCTGTTGCAGAAACGTTGTATGTGGGAAAGGGTTATGGTTGGTGATAAACGTCAACTTGTGTATTTCGAGTATTAACTTCATGTTTCCTGTGCTGTCTAGCATTACTATATTGGTTGGTCAGATACTAATATCACCGTCACTTATAAAAGGCGAATTGACAATCTTGTTCTCTAAACTGTTTATGTATTCTTGTTCAGAATAACTTAACAAGAAATATGCGGCATCATGTGACGTCAAACTAACATTTTGAATCCATCTCTGTTGGTTCAAAAGAGCTGCTTTGGTTTTGGGCAAGATCCTGAGCCCCAAATGGATTAAAATTTACAGAAGATTCTTGTAAAGCCAATGACTGTTGTGAACAGTTCGTGGGCTTGGCGTGAAAGAAACGGTTGTAACTAAAATTGGTATTTTTTTACCAAGGTTAATCACCTCGCCATTAAGTTTTTATAACCGTTAAATAATTTTTCTTGGTAAACAATGGAAATTTAGGTGCCATTGCTCGTTCTGAGCAATAGCACCTAAATTTGCATTGTTTACAAAAGGGTCGAAATTGCCCATAAACCAGGGTTTTCAAAATAGGTTTTAAGTTACAACTGTTTCACTCCAAGCCCTCGAGTTATAGAGATTTTCCCTGAATAGCCCTACGTTGGGCGCCATTGCAACAGTCCTAAATGAATCGACTTAACCAGGGCTCGAACCTGGGACCATTTCCGCATGCGAACACTTACAAGGCAATATAAATGTTACCGTATTCATATACCTGGGCTACACGTATGACTAACTGGTGAGCAGTGCAGAGCCTGTTTAAGTCTGCACGGATGAACCGGCTGATATTGATATACACTGGTCGCGAATGCATTACGGCTGGTTGGCACCGTTTGTAGGTTCAGATCGCAGTGCACATCTACCCATCTCTTATCACACAGGTTTAATATTTGAAGAGTGCAGATCGGTATCAGATTGTTTGGATGATAAAACTGATCTTGATTGTAGGTTCAGATCACAATGTACATCTACCCATCTCTTATCAACCAGGTTTAATATTTGAAGAGTGCTGATCGGTATCAGATTGTTTGGATGTAAAACTGATCTAGATATATATATATATATACTGTTGACAAACCTCAACTAGTGTCGTTTACCAAGAACGGGCTCATTTAAAAGCATTGGGTTGTCAACACAGTCTAAGTTGTGATTTCGTTGTTGTTTTTGTAGAATTAAAAATTAGAAGTTCATGTCTATTCGCTCTAACGATTTGTGTCCTTTGTAAATGTTAGATAATTTCGCGAAAATTGAAGATCTGTTTTGAGAAGAATTGGAAATATTTGAGTGAAAAGATCTGTTAAAGTATTGTCAAGAAATTCAAACCCTTGTCATCATTTTGGCGCATCTGTAAACGTCGACATTTGAAAACATTGTGACAAAAGAAGAAATACCCCATAATGAGTAATTTCTCCTTTTACACCAATATTTCCATATTAAATCGTCATACTTTGCTTTATACAGATTGTCGATACGTTTGCCTTAATGGGGTTTCGAAGACGTCTACTGCAGATTTATTGAATGTGGGAAATGCGTAGACGAAATTCTCACAAGGAACCTCAACAACACTATCAAACTGTACAAATACGCTGCATGATAAAAACCCGGAAGAAAGTCTTGTTTGATCGTTAATGTTTGTGATTTATGATCACAATTTGTCATTTATGGATCAATACGCAAATACCAAGAAAGGAAGATAACCTTGAGCTTCACAAATTGTAAACAAAGCAGACAGAATCACGTCACACGAAAACCGACCTTGAACGGGTTTTAATAAACTCGCACGTATACAATGGCATAGTATCATTTGTTTGTATTGTGTTTTACGCCGTTGTCAACGAGTTCTCAGTGTTATCACGGCGTTTCCTTGGTGATGCTTAGCACCATATTCTTAGTTGCCGAGGAGGTAAAAAGCCGTCACTACCATTTTATTTAAAGTCTTTGGTACGACCCGGACGCGCATCGAACATTTGATCTCACGCTCACTCTAGGCGAACGCTCTACCACTACACCAAAGAGAGACGGCTTGATATGCAAGTAAGTATAGTCCTTTAAAGTATTGTAATGCATTTCCCTTATTGGCGCTCAGTACTGTGGGGTGAGCATTTAGACTGACTCGTTGGTTTCAGGATAAATGGACCAATAGTACTGCTAACTAACTAAACACATGAAACGCCGTGGTTTCATTAGAAATTGTTATAACAAACTAAACACAAATGTTTGATCGTGTTTGATCGTAATATTGTTTGAGGTTTTCAGTATGCTCGCACGACTAGATGGTGGACTGCGCAGATGCTCACTGGTCGCAACGTGCCAAAGTTCTTTTCACCATGGTATTGCCCATTTAACCCTTTCCCACATACAACAAATCTGCTTCAGACGGCTTTTAACACATCTGTTAGAAATGGAGAAAACCTCTATAAATGAAAGTTTATTTATTGAATAGAGTTGAAAATATTGTGACAAAAGGAGAAATTGCTCATTTTGAGCAATTTCTTCTTTTGTCACAATGTTTTCAAAAAGTCGTCTGCTGCAGAGGGGTCGGAGAGCGTCTATATGTGGGAAAGGGTTTATAATTCAGTTTGTCGGTCCCCTTCGATAAGCGTTATCGTACCGCGCCTATTGTGGGCTCCACTGATCGGGACTTGCATATATCAGGGATTATTTATCGGGACTCTCAAATATCAGGAATTATTATTTATCGGGACTTGCATATATCAGCGCTTAATTATCGGGACTTGCATATATCAGGGATTATTTATCGGGACTTGCATATATCAGGGATTATTTATCGGGACTTGCATATATCAGGAATTATTATTTATCGGGACTTGCATATATCAGGGATTATATATCGGGACTTGCATATATCAGGAATTATTATTTATCGGGACTTGCATATATCAGGGATTATTTATCGGGACTTGCATATATCAGAGCTTATTTATCGGGACTTGCATATATCATGGATTATTTATCGGGACTTGCATATATCAGAGCTTATTTATCGGGACTTGCATATATCAGGGATTATTTATCGGGACTTGCATATATCAGGGATTATTTATCGGGACTTGCATATATCAGGAATTATTATTTATCGGGACTTGCATGTATCAGGGATTATTTATCGGGACTTGCATATATCAGAGCTTATTCATCGGGACTTGCATATATCATGGATTATTTATCGGGACTTGCATATATCAGAGCTTATTTATCGGGACTTGCATATATCAGGGATTATTTATCGGGACTTGCATATATCAGGGATTATTTATCGGGACTTGCATATATCAGAGCTTATTTATCGGGACTTGCATATATCAGAGCTTATTTATCGGGACTTGCATATATCAGGGATTATTTATCGGGACTTGCATATATCAGGGATTATTTATCGGGAATTTGCATATATCAGAGCTTATTATCGGGACTTGCATATAAGAGCTTATTTATCGGGACTTGCATATATCAGAGTTTATTTATCGGGACTTGCATATATCAGAGCTTATTTATCTGGACTTGCAGTTGTATATATTAGCCAACTGTTATTGTATTATTCAACATGTTTTTCCCCAAACAAGGTAAATTCGACCAAATGAAAATCAACAATAAGAAATAAATTATAACATTTTATTTATAATCTTTACCAATCATATCATTTAAATGATCACAATACAGCTGATCACATAAGTGGATAAAACAACAGGTGGATGTTCCTTCATGTATGGACACTCAACTGTTTTGTTTGAGTATTATGCTCAAATTTGGGTATACCAAGTTCATAATACCCTATTTGGAAGCATAATGAGCATTTTCTCCTTTTGTCACAATGTCTTAAACTATATCATATAGCTAAATTACAATTTATAGAGGCTTTCAATGCTTGACCTAAGTGTTGTCAAAGTTGTCCGCTGCGGGTTTTTTGTATGGGGGAAAGAATTAACTCTTTCTCTCATACGACAATTCTGCAGCAGACGACTTTGAACATATTTTGTCAAAAAATAGAAAATCTCTATAACTGAATGGATAACCTATGACTAAAAGTGGAAAACATTGTGGCATAAGGAGAAATTGCTCGTTTTGAGCAATTTCTTCCTTTGGCACTATGTTTTCAAAAAGCCGTCAGAAAGCGTCTACATGAGGGAAACATATCGATATTTTGAACCTACCTTAGTACTATGTGTATGGCTGGGCTGGCTCATTGTATTGCGTTTCTTGAGTATTTTACAAGTCCTACTATACCGATGCATCAGTCGTAATTTTATCCCTTCATCACTTAGCGCCAAGGAGGGAAGTCTTCATTACCATTTTTAAAACTGTTAAATAATTATATCCATTAAGTCTCTTAAGACCGCTTCAGACCCAGACCCGACGTTATTAGTATTGGATTTTATCGTCATTGTTATAAATTTTCGAGTGATCATAATATTATTATTATGATGAATTAACCCTTTGACAGTTGGAACCTATTTTTAGTTAAGCCTGCGCCACCACTATAGAGCCAGGGAAGCCGCCACATCTGCGCCACTACTATAGTGCCAGGGAAGCCGCCACATCTGCGCCACCACTATAGAGCCAGGGAAGCCGCCACATCTGCGCCACCAATATAGAGCCAGGGAAGCCGCCACTTATGCGCCACCAATATAGAGCCAGAGAAGCCGCCACATCTGCACCACTACTAAAGAGTCAGGGAAGCCGCCACATCTGCGCCACCAATATATAGTAAGGGAAGCCATCACATCTGCGCCACCAATATAGAGTCAGGGAAGCCGCCATATCTGTGCCACCAATATAGTGCCAGGTAAGCCGCCACATCTGCGCCACTACTATAGTGCCAGGGAAGCCGCAACATCAGCGCCACCAATATAGAGCAAGGGAAGCCGCCACATCTGCGCCACCAATATAGAGCCAAGGAAGCCGCAACATCTGCGCCACAAATATAGAGCCAGGGAAGCCGCCTCACCAACGTGGTCTGATCAGGATCCACACTGTTGGCTGCATTTCCCAATATTCCTATACATTGATATGCACTCTTCCAAATGCAAAGATGTGCAAGTATTTAAATAGTTCAGCATTGAATGGGTTAAAGAGGAAGTTTTGGCATATAAATCTGACACTTTTACAATCGACATTGAAGAGGAGTCCCATTGTTTGAAGAGTATAAATTCTCCCTCACCATTATTGCTTAAAAAGAGACAGAACATGTTGCGTCAGTCGATTCAGAATTATCGATACATTTGTCAATGTTGATGAATCAGTCAATACATGTATAAACACTTAAAAAGACACACAAGACACACAAGAATATCCAATATCTAAGTTATTGATTGATTGATTTGTCTTTAAAGTCGTTTTCAAAAATAATTTAGTCATATAACGGCGGCCAGATCACCCATACATGTGTTTCCTGGGTTGTTCACACCATTTATTTCCAAGCGATTGGCTGCTTTACCAAATACTTTACCAAAGACTGTTATCAAATTGGTGGAAAAGCAATGACGCTTGTCGCATTGACATTTACCAAACGACGGAAATAATGACTGCCGAGATGAGGTTCGAACTCACAACTCCTGGATTGACAGCCCGCGTCGCTACCGACTGAACTACCGGGACTCTCGGCCCATACTTCTGACCTACTTAGAAAATGTCCTCCTATGCGACTTTCGACGATTTTGGAAAATATGTGTCAAATTTCGAAAAACACTTTTTACCATCAATGAGAACATTTAGGGCAAACGTCTACCTCATGTATAATTCATATTTTAATGAAAATAAGCGATAAAATTTAACACAATCTAAATAAGTATACACCTTATAGTGCTTGAAAAATGACAAGACAGCGGAAAATGTCAAGTATGCAATGTCCGTCGTTTCAGTTTCAGTTGTGATAACAAATAAACCAACAAACACTCCTTAAGTTTACTTCCTGGTTTTTGTTTCCCACATACAGACGCCTTCTGCTGTATCTGCAGCACACGAATTGTGAAAACATTGTGACTAAAGAAGAAATTGCTCACGATGAGCAATTTCGCATTTTGCCACAATGTTTTCTACTCGGTTTTTCTACTAAGTCGTCTGCTGCAGATTTGATGTGTGTTAGAAAGAGTATAAGTTCGTGGAAGTGTATGATTGAGATGTGCATTTACACACGAAATCTGCAGCAGAGAAATTGCTCATCTGCGAGAATATCCTAAAGGTAGCGTTTTTCCTACTCGTAAATAAGCCTAAGCACTATTAAAAACTTCCCCACCGTGTTCTGTAATTTTGTATTTTTTTTACACATTCACGTATGTTATGTTATGTTAATATGTTTGTACGAGGATGATCTGGATTTAAGATCAAATCAATAAACTTATGTTATGTTTATGTTTTATGTTTTATGTGGACTAAATGTATATTTAGACATCGGCAAATAGTTATATACTCCTCCGTTGACTGCAAATACAAAGTCAGGCAAGAAAATGGTGAGAATAAAGACGTCAGTAAATAAGATGATCACAAAGTGGAATGCTCTACGACAAATCATGGCGGGGTTGTTGTGGATCATGTGACTATCCCATTTTCAATGGTATTTTTTGTTACCGCATCGCACACAGTAGGAATACCAATGTTTGTGGTCAATCTGTTTTTATCTTGATAGTAGCCGAAGAATTCCAATTAGTTCTTACTTTATGTAAATACATCTTGCACATACAAACAAATTAATCCTTTTTTGCTTGACTCATGCTGTGGGGTTTTTATTTTTAGTCATAGCTTGATTCTTTCAGCGCCGAATTGTCTGAAGTACACACGTCCTTGTATACAAGGGGCGACTCCATTTTTCATGTTATAAGAGCTATCGTTTATTTTGATAACTAAACTGCAAACAATAATAATTTCAGATGAGACAGCTCGTTATGACCTGACTCAGCTGAATCTGTATTGTTTGCATAATAGCTCGATCCCAGGCTGGGTCATAACAATGATAGAAATGACTTTCCCTCGTTGGCGCTCAGGGTTGTGGGGTGTCCATTACGACTGACTCTCTGATGTAAGGATAAATGGACCAGTAGTACTGGTAACTTACCCAGGACACGCCGTGATATAACTGACTGGTTGGTGTCAGGATAAATGGACCAGTAGTACTGGTAACTTATCCAGGACACGCCGTAATATAACTGACTGGTTGGTGTCTGGATAAAGGGACCAGTAGTACTGGTAACTTACCCAGGACACGCCGTGATATAACTGACTGGCTGGTGTCAGGATAAATGGACCAGTAGTACTGGTAACTTATCCAGGACACGTCGTGATATAACTGACTGGCTGGTGTCAGGATAAATGGACCAGTAGTACTGGTAACTTATCCAGGACACGTCGTGATATAACTGACTGGCTGGTGTCAGGATAAATGGACCAGTAGTACTGGTAACTTATCCAGGACACGCCGTGATGTAACTAACTGGCTGGTGTCAGGATAAATGGACCAGTAGTACTGGTAACTTACCCAGAACACGCCGTGATATAACTGACTGGCTGGTGTCAGGATAAATGGACCAGTAGTACTGGTAACTTACCCAGGACACGCCGTGATATAACTGACTGGCTGGTGTCTGGATAAATGGACCAGTAGTACTGGTAACTTACCCAGGACACGTCGTGATATAACTGACTGGCTGGTGTCAGGATAAATGGACCAGTAGTACTGGTAACTTATCCAGGACACGTCGTGATATAACTGACTGACTGGTGTCAGGATAAATGGACCAGTAGTACTGGTAACTTATCCAGGACACGCCGTGATATAACTGACTGGCTGGTGTCTGGATAAATGGACCAGTAGTACTGGTAACTTACCCAGGACACCCCGTGATATAACTAACTGGCTGATGTCTGGATAAATGGACCAGTAGTACTGGTAACTTATCCAGGACACGCCGCGATATAACTGACTGGCTGATGTCTGGATAAATGGACCAGTAGTACTGGTAACTTACCCAGGACACGCCGTGATATAACTAACTGGCTGATGTCTGGATAAATGGACCAGTAGTACTGGTAACTTACCCAGGACACGCCGTGATATAACTAACTGGTTGATGTCTGGATAAATGGACCAGTAGTACTGGTAACTTACCCAGGACACGCCGTGATATAACTAACTGGCTGATGTCTAGATAAATGGACCAGTAGTACTGGTAACTTATCCAGGACACGCCGCGATATAACTGACTGGCTTGTGTCTGGATAAATGGACCAGTATTACTGGTAACTTACCCAGGAAACGCCGTGATATAACTAACTGGCTAATGTCTGGATAAATGGACCAGTATTACTGGTAACTTACCCAGGAAACGCCGTGATATAACTAACTGGCTAATGTCTGGATAAATGGACCAGTAGTACTGGTAACTTACCCAGGACACGCCGTGATATAACTGACTGGCTAATGTCTGGATAAATGGACCAGTAGTACTGGTAACTTACCCAGGACACGCCGTGATATAACTAACTGGCTAATGTCTGGATAAATGGAACAGTAGTACTGGTAACTTACCCAGGAAACGCCGTGATATAACTGATAAACGGCGTTAAACACCATGCAAACGGTTGATATGAAATACGTAGGAGACGGGTTCGGTCCCGGTGTGTGTAACGGCTTGAAGCTTTATTACTTGATCATCCAAACCCTTACACGGATTGAATCAAACACCGCCGCCTATCTATTTGTATAGTCAATCAAAGTTCGAAAACGTGAAGCGGTCGCGTTGAACATACATATATTCAAACTCCTATCTACCGTTGAAGATAAATTACAGTGAAAATGCCACATTAAATGTGAAATTTAACTTCTTCTCACTTTCAGATATCTTTCAGAAATATGGTTGCAAAAGGAGAAATCGCTCAAATGGAGCAATTCCCCTTTTGCTACAATATTTTCAAATGTATTCTTAAATACTAAATCCCTTCATCAAAAGAAAGTTTTCAAATATTTCCAAAAACGATTTCAAAGTCGTCTGCTGCAGATTTTGTTCTATGTGGATGAGGATTGAATATAACTAACAGTTCTAAATAAAATAACAATTCTGTTTATATTTAGCGTAAGAATAATCTTTGAAAAAAACATATTAATCTAACACTTACAATAATGGATCTAAAGAACTTTATTTGTAAACATTTCAAAGCTTTCTGATGTAAATACGTTCTATTTCTTTAGAAACTCAATGAAAAGTATATTGAATGACACAGATGAAACGGCTAATTAATAACATAATTGTGCAAGATTAAAGACAATCAGGTTGTTACAGTTTTACTGTTCTTTAGATGAATTAATATATATAGATTATTCGCAGAAAGTTTACTGGAAACCTTCCAACAATAGACATATTAGCCCACTTTTGCTCCTGCTGATGCACTGTTTATCCACTCGCTCTGAATAACAATGTTAAACTTTATTTAATACTTTACTTGAGCCCGTCCAAGGGCACAGGTACAAGTTGACTTTGGTGATTAGTATAGATCCAAATCCGCACAATCCGAACTAAATCTACGCTGATAGATATTACTCGCATAAGCTTCTTAGAAGATTCTCTTAACACTTTCCTTCATACAACAATTCTGCAGCAGACGATTTTGAACATATTTTGTCAAAAAAATAGAAAATCTTTACAATTGAATGGATAACCTATGACTAAAAGTGGAAAACATTGTGGAAAAAGGAGAAATTGTTTGTTTTGAGCAATTTCCTCTTTTGTCACTATGTTTTCAAAAAGCCGTCTGCTGCAGAGGCGTATATATATAAGAGAAAGTGTTAACTGACAAGGCTGAGCAAATGGACAGACTGGTCTTAACCTACACTATTAACAAATGCAACCTGGTACCTTTTCCTAAGGACGGGCTCATTATAACATATGGGGGTTATAGAAATAAAAATAGATGAACAAATAAATATGAATCGAAATTCGGGTAGCATATACAACAACATCTGCAGCAAGATAATTTAAAATTATCTTACTAAAGATATGGAAAATCTCTGTAAATGAAAGTATAATCATATAATAGAGTTGCAAAACATGGCAAAAGAAGAAAATTTCATTATGAACAGGATATTTGTGTTTGTGTAAACTAAGATGTTGAAGTTTTATTGAATTGGTCATCTGTGTTTTATCTGTCGTGTTAAAGAGAGAGGACCGAATCACAGACATGAAAAAAAAAGAGTTGTGGTTTATATGTTTAAAGGTTTAAAAGTTTCATAGAACTATTTGAAATGCATTTAAGATGTTCAATATTCAATAACTAAATGAGCGTGAAATATGTTTAGATAAGAGTCGATAGTTGTGCGTTAACTTGTTTTCTTAATAGGGGCGCGGGAGTCTATTCTGCAGGCATTCTATTCTAATTCTCAAAAGAGCCACCATGGCTCGGTGCCGGTGCTCATTGATATTGTCAAACGTAAACTTTAAATCACGGGAACTTTATTTATTTGGTTGGAACACAACGCGCAATAAACTGTAAGAATTCTGAGTTTATTTTAATCTCGTATTTAATTGATAGACCAATCATGTAAAACTACTTTTATTGGTGCCGTGACCAGGATCAGTATTAAGTGGTGTTTGGTTGTTTTCTGAAACGAAGGAAGTGAACAGAACCAGAGACAACGATGATGCTTAAGGAAGGCGTTTTATATTCTTAAGTGTTGAGAAGTTGACTGTGTTTAAGTTGTTCTATAAGGATTTGAAATGGAAGCAGGATACTACTGATCTGAATTGACATTTTCGTCAGGATCTGGCGCAAAACATGACTAAAGATCAACGACAGCAAACTAATTTAACTGAACAAATATTCGAGAATTAAGCAACTTGAGATCTCAAACGTTAAAGATGCTCGAGTCATTGAATTCGACGGAAACAGGAAACTATTCAGCGACTTGATAACATCTGTCGATAAAATATTGCACATTGTAAAATGTGCCAGAAGACTAAAACCAGTTGTGATGTATCAGACGAGCACTGCCACTGTGTAGGGTTTTCTGCATCAGTGTTTCAAGGAAAGGTCTGATGCATCGTGGTCCGTGCTGAGGAAGGAGTTAGTCCGGAGAATCAGTGATGTTAGTGATAGGCACTTGGCCATTAGCATGTTCAGAAAAGAGAAAGGAAGTAAACGAAAACATAGTTGACTATTTCGAAAGGATAGTTTCTTTATCAAAAGAAGTAAATTTCATTGGTCGCGTGCCCATTAAGGAAGATCACTTGCATTATGTGAGATATTTCAAATGTAACAAATTTGGGCTTTAGGCAAACAAATGTAGATGCAAACAATGCTTCAGTTTGTTGTCGTTTCTTATAGATGTGGTCACGAAGGGCATATTGTAGAGCATTGTAAAATGATCCCTTTTAAAAGGTCGAAATATTCATAGACTCTTTGGCGAAAGAGGTCTGGCCGATGAAAACAACATGGCAACAATTAAGGTCAACATTTATGTTTCTGGAAATCTAAATTCAGGTAAATAAGAAAAAATATTGGTAAACAGAGATAACGATGTCTTGTTGATACAGGCGCGGAATTGCCATTGATGTATCGTCGTATTTACGACAAATTGGCAAATAAGCCAACTAGAAGAAAATTGCATTTACTTGCAATCTGCTAATGGTAGACCATTAGGTTGTAATTGGTTATTCAATGTTAAATTAAGTATCGATGGATCCGAAGTATCGCAAGACTTCTATGTTATTCGTGAATTGAATAGAAATTTTATTCTTGGGTTGGATTTCTTGAAGAAAAAAAAAATGTGAAAGTAGTATGAGAGTAGCATGCAAAGTATATATAAGTTTGTAAGAAAAGGCTCACATAACATCTACACTTAGGTTTAAAAGGTATTGTCGAGTTAAACAAATTACAGCCACAAAGACATGTTAATATTTATGTTCTTGAAATCGTAATTCATAATTGAGAAAAGTATGAAACAGAGATAGGCCGTTGATAAAAGCGCAGAATTATATTTGAATTATATTTGAAGAATGGCTTTGAGAAATGAATTTGAGAAATTGTCAATTTTACAAACTACATGTTTATCAAATAGGAATGTTAAAGGAAGTCTTAGGATGTCGGATCAATTTCTGAACTCATTTCTGAGTCATGCTGCGATCAGATTAAGTTTACCCGAGTAGCAGTTTCCAATCTCGGAATTCGAAAACAAGGGGAGAATTGTATGGACAAATTGAGGTATTTTACCTTCTTTGTCTGTGTAAAAACTTCCCCCCTTCTATACAAATTTAGGGGGATATTCAAAACAGTGTGAACGATCCCCCCTCCTAGATTGAAAACTGGAGTAATTTTACAGCAGTCCTTTAGTCTTATTGTTTACAACTGATGTAGCTTTAACAGTGCATTTGCTTAAACATAGACTGCTATCTTGAGGAGAAGATTTGCACAACATGTCCGTGCTAGAACTACACCATGTTGTTCATATGGTTAGGAATTATCTTAACCCTTTCAGCGCCGAATTGTTTCAAGTAGACTCTTCGATGTTCAAACTCGGACGACTCTATTTTCATGTTATATGATTTTTGGAATATTTTTATAAATCACAGCCAAACAATGCAGATTTCAGGTGAGACAGCTCGTTACGAGCTGACTCACCTGAATCTGCATTGTTTGCAAAAAGCTCAATATTGCCTTTGGCGCTGAAAGAATTAAACATAGACTGCTATCTTGAGGAGAAGATGTGCACAAAATGTCCGTGTTAGAACTACACCATGTTGTTAATATGGTTAGGAATTATCTTAAGAAGGCTAAGACACGCTAAAATAAATACGCAAATAAAGGTTCAACATTAATTGAGAGCGCAATTAGTGACAACTTATTCTACAATCAATATTAACGAGATGCTATATTATATGTGAAATGTAATACCTTATTACGCGGTAATTGAAAGATAGGAACGGTTTCGTATGTTATCAAAATCACATAACATGCGCAACATGTTATAGTGCACGCTGGATCGTGGACATTATTTTAAATTGACGATTGGAAATATGAAAAGAAAGAACTGTCGAGGAATTTGAGAAAAGTCAAACACGCTGTATTCCATAATATAATTGCGAACAAGAAGGTTCTTTTGACTCTGATAGATTTATCCCAAATGAGACAGAGAATTATGAGTTTGAGAAATAATATCCTAGTCCTTGTATAACATGAACAGAGATGCTGGAAAAGGAAATTTCTCAAGAAATATAGGCTGTTCCACGAGAAAACCAACATTATGGACTCTGTGTGTAATGTATCGACCTAGATCAGCCTCCCTAAATGAAGACATATTTATTTGAATAGGGTTGAAAACATTTTGTCAAAAGGAGAAATTGCTCATCTGCGAGAATATCCTAAAGGTAGCGTTTTTCCAACTCGTAAATAAGCCTAAGCACTATTAAAAACTTCCCCACCGTGGACTAAATGTATATTTAGACATCGGCAAATAGTTATATAATCCTCCGTTGACTGCAAATACAAAGTCAGGCAAGAAAATGGTGAGAATAAAGACGTCAGTAAATAAGATGACCACAAAGTGGAATGCTCTACGACAAATCATGGCGGGTTGTTGTGGATCATGTGACTATCCCATTTTCAATAGTATTATTTGTTACCGCATCGCACACAGTAGGAATACCAATGTTTGTGGTCAATCTGTTTTTATCTTGATAGTAGCCGAAGAATTCCAATTAGTTCTTACTTTATGTAAATACATCTTGCACATAAACAAACAAATTAATCCTTTTTTGCTTGACTCATGCTGTGGGGGTATTATTTTTAGTCATAGCTTGATTCTTTCAGCGCCGAATTGTCTGAAGTACACTCGTCCATGTTCAAAATGGGGCGACTCCATTTTTCATGTTATAAGAGCTATCGTTTATTTTGATAACTAAACTGCAAACAATAATGATTTCAGCTGAATCTGTATTGTTTGCATAATAGCTCGATCCCAGGCTGGGTCATAACAATGATAGAAATGGCTTTCCCTCGTTGGCGCTCAGGGTTGTGGGGTGTCCATTACGACTGACTCTCTGATGTAAGGATAAATGGACCAGTAGTACTGGTAACTTACGCAGGACACGCCGTGATATAACTGACTGGCTGGTGTCAGGATAAATGGACCAGTAGTACTGGTAACTTATCCAGGACACGCCGTGATATAACTGACTAGCTGGTGTCTGGATAAATGGACTAGTAGTACTGGTAACTTATCCAGGACACGCCGTGATATAACTGACTGGCTGGTGTCAGGATAAATGGACTAGTAGTACTGGTAACTTATCCAGAACACGCCGTGATATAACTGACTGGCTGGTGTCTGGATAAATGGACCAGTAGTACTGGTAACTTATCCAGAACACGCCGTGATATAACTGACTGGCTGGTGTCAGGATAAATGGACTAGTAGTACTGGTAACTTATCCAGAACACGCCGTGATATAACTGACTGGCTGGTGTCTGGATAAATGGACCAGTAGTACTGGAAACTGATCCAGAACACGCCGTGATATAACTGACTGGCTGGTGTCTGGATAAATGGACCAGTAGTACTGGTAACTTACTCAGGACACGCCGTGATATAACTAACTGGCTAATGTCTGGATAAATGGACCAGTAGTACTGGTAACTTATCCAGGACACGCCGTGATATAACTAACTGGCTGGTGTCAGGATAAATGGACCAGTAGTACTGGTAACTTACCCAGGACACGCCGTGATATAACTAACTGGCTGGTGTCTGGATAAATGGACCAGTAGTACTGGTAACTTACCCAGGACACGCCGTGATATAACTAACTGGCTGGTGTCAGGATAAATGGACCAGTAGTACTGGTAACTTACACAGGAAACGCTTTGATATAACTGATAAACGGCGTTAAACACCATGCAAACGGTTGATATGAAATATGTAGGAGACGGGTTCGGTCCGGTGTGTGTAACGGCTTGAAGCTTTATTACTTGATCATCCAAACCCTGTCACGGATTGAATCAAACCCCGCCGCCTATCTATTTGTATAGTCAAGCAAAGTTCGAAAATGTGAAGCGGTCGCGTTGAACATACATATTCAAACTCCTATCTACCGTTGAAGATAAATTACAGTGAAAATGCCACATTAAATGTGAAATTTAACTTCTTCTCACTTTCAGATATCTTTCAGAAATATGGATGCAAAAGGAGAAATCGCTCAAACAGATTTTGTTCTATGTGGATGATGATTAAATATAACTAACAGTTCTAAATAAAATAACAATTCTGTTTATATTTAGCGTAAGAATAAACTTTGAAAAAACATATTAATCTAACACTTACAATAATGGATCTAAAGAACTTTATTTGTAAACATTTCAAAGCTTTCTGACGTAAATACGTTCTATTTCTTTAGAAACTCAATGAAAAGTCTTTTGAATGACACAGATGAAACGGCTAATTATTAACATAATTGTGCAAGATTAAAGACAATCAAGTTGTTACAGTTTTACTGTTCTTTAGATGAATTAATATATATAGATTATTCGCAGATAGTTTACTGTAAACCTTCCAACAATAGACATATGGCCCACTTTTGCTCCTGCTGATGCACTGTTTATCCACTCGCTCTGAATAACAATTATAATACTTAACTTGAGCCCGTCCAAGGGCACATGTACAAGTTGACTTTGGTGATTAGTATAGATCCAAATCCGCACAATCCGAACTAAATCTACGCTGATAGATATTACTCGCATAAGCTTCTTAGAAGATTCTCTTAACACTTTCCTTCATACAACAATTCTGCAGCAGACGATTTTGAACATATTTTGTCAAAAAATAGAAAATCTTTACAATTGAATGGATAACCTATGACTGAAAGTGGAAAACATTGTGGAAAAAGGCGAAATTGCTTGTTTTGAGCAATTTCTTCTTTTGTCACTATGTTTTCAAAAAGCCGTCTGCTGCAAAGGCGTATATATATATAAGGGAAAGTGTTAACTGACAAGGCTGAGCAAATGGACAGACTGGTCTTAACCTACACTATTAACAAATGCAACCTGCTACCTTTTCATAAGGACGGGCTCATTATAACATATGGGGGTTATAGAAATAAAAATAGATGAACAAATAAATATGAATCGAAATAATGAAAATCCAAAAAATATGCGTCAACTTTAGATTTATCATAACGCTTACCATTCGGGTAGCATATACAACAAAATCTGCAGCAAGATAATTTAAAATTATCTTACTAAAGATATGGAAAATCTCTATAAATGAAAGTATAATCATTTAATAGAGTTGCAAGATTAAAGACAATCAAGTTGTTACAGTTTTACTGTTCTTTAGATGAATTAATATATATAGATTATTCGCAGAAAGTTTACTGGAAACCTTCCAACAATAGACATATTAGCCCACTTTTGCTCCTGCTGATGCACTGTTTATCCACTCGCTCTGAATAACAATGTTAAACTTTATTTAATACTTTACTTGAGCCCGTACAAGGGCACAGGTACAAGTTGACTTTGGTGATTAGTATAGATCCAAATCCGCACAATCCGAACTAAATCTACGCGGATAGATATTACTCGCATAAGCTTCTTAGAAGATTCTCTTAACACTTTCCTTCATACAACATTTCTGCAGCAGACGATTTTGAACATATTTTGTCAAAAAAATAGAAAATCTTTACAATTGAATGGATAACCTATGACTAAAAGTGGAAAACATTGTGGAAAAAGGAGAAATTGTTTGTTTTGAGCAATTTCCTCTTTTGTCACTATGTTTTTAAAAAGCCGTCTGCTGCAGAGGCGTATATATATAAGGGAAAGTGTTAACTGACAAGGCTGAGCAAATGGACAGACTGGTCTTAACCTACACTATTAACAAATGCAACCTGGTACCTTTTCCTAAGGACGGGCTCATTATAACATATGGGGGTTATAGAAATAAAAATAGATGAACAAATAAATATGAATCGAAATTCGGGTAGCATATACAACAACATCTGCAGCAAGATAATTTAAAATTATCTTACTAAAGATATGGAAAATCTCTGTAAATGAAAGTATAATCATATAATAGAGTTGCAAAACATGGCAAAAGAAGAAAATTTCATTATGAACAGGATATTTGTGTTTGTGTAAACTAAGATGTTGAAGTTTTATTGAATTGGTCATCTGTGTTTTATCTGTCGTGTTAAAGAGAGAGGACCGAATCACAGACATGAAAAAAAAAGAGTTGTGGTTTATATGTTAAAAGGTTTAAAAGTTTCATAGAACTATTTGAAATGCATTTAAGATGTTCAATATTCAATAACTAAATGAGCGTGAAATATGTTTAGATAAGAGTCGATAGTTGTGCGTTAACTTGTTTTCTTAATAGGGGCGCGGGAGTCTATTCTGCAGGCATTCTATTCTAATTCTCAAAAGAGCCACCATGGCTCGGTGCCGGTGCTCATTGATATTGTCAAACGTAAACTTTAAATCACGGGAACTTTATTTATTTGGTTGGAACACAACGCGCAATAAACTGTAAGAATTCTGAGTTTATTTTAATCTCGTATTTAATTGATAGACCAATCATGTAAAACTACTTTTATTGGTGCCGTGACCAGGATCAGTATTAAGTGGTGTTTGGTTGTTTTCTGAAACGAAGGAAGTGAACAGAACCAGAGACAACGATGATGCTTAAGGAAGGCGTTTTATATTCTTAAGTGTTGAGAAGTTGACTGTGTTTAAGTTGTTCTATAAGGATTTGAAATGGAAGCAGGATACTACTGATCTGAATTGACATTTTCGTCAGGATCTGGCGCAAAACATGACTAAAGATCAACGACAGCAAACTAATTTAACTGAACAAATATTCGAGAATTAAGCAACTTGAGATCTCAAACGTTAAAGATGCTCGAGTCATTGAATTCGACGGAAACAGGAAACTATTCAGCGACTTGATAACATCTGTCGATAAAATATTGCACATTGTAAAATGTGCCAGAAGACTAAAAACAGTTGTGATGTATCAGACGAGCACTGCCACTGTGTAGGGTTTTCTGCATCAGTGTTTCAAGGAAAGGTCTGATGCATCGTGGTCCGTGCTGAGGAAGGAGTTAGTCCGGAGAATCAGTGATGTTAGTGATAGGCACTTGGCCATTAGCATGTTCAGAAAAGAGAAAGGAAGTAAACGAAAACATAGTTGACTATTTCGAAAGGATAGTTTCTTTATCAAAGGAAGTAAATTTCATTGGTCGCGTGCCCATTAAGGAAGATCACTTGCATTATGTGAGATATTTCAAATGTAACAAATTTGGGCTTTAGGCAAACAAATGTAGATGCAAACAATGCTTCAGTTTGTTGTCGTTTCTTATAGACGTGGTCACGAAGGGCATATTGTAGAGCATTGCAAAATGATCCCTTTTAAAAGGTCGAAATATTCATAGACTCTTTGGCGAAAGAGGTCTGGCCGATGAAAACAACATGGCAACAATTAAGGTCAACATTTATGTTTCTGGAAATCTAAATTCAGGTAAATAAGAAAAAATATTGGTAAACAGAGATAACGATGTCTTGTTGATACAGGCGCGGAATTGCCATTGATGTATCGTCGTATTTACGACAAATTGGCAAATAAGCCAACTAGAAGAAAATTGCATTTACTTGCAATCTGCTAATGGTAGACCATTAGGTTGCAATTGGTTATTCAATGTTAAATTAAGTATCGATGGATCCGAAATATCGCAAGACTTCTATGTTATTCGTGAATTGAATAGAAATTTTATTCTTGGGTTGGATTTCTTGAAGAAAAAAAAAATGTGAAAGTAGTATGAGAGTAGCATGCAAAGTATATATAAGTTTGTAAGAAAAGGCTCACATAACATCTACACTTAGGTTTAAAAGGTATTGTCGAGTTAAACAAATTACAGCCACAAAGACATGTTAATATTTATGTTCTTGAAATCGTAATTCATAATTGAGAAAAGTATGAAACAGAGATAGGCCGTTGATAAAAGCGCAGAATTATATTTGAAGAATGGCTTTGAGAAATGAATTTAAGAAATTGTCAATTTTACAAACTACATGTTTATCAAATAGGAATGTTAAAGGAAGTCTTAGGATGTCGGATCAATTTCTGAATCAAAGTCATGCTGCGATCAGATTAAGTTTACCCGAGTAGCAGTTTCCAATCTCGGAATTCGAAAACAAGGGGAGAATTGTATGGACAAATTGAGGTATTTTACCTTCTTTGTCTGTGTAAAAACTTCCCCCCTTCTATACAAATTTAGGGGGATATTCAAAACAGTGTGAACGATCCCCCCTCCTAGATTGAAAACTGGAGTAATTTTACAGCAGTCCTTTAGTCTTATTGTTTACAACTGATGTAGCTTTAACAGTGCATTTGCTTAAACATAGACTGCTATCTTGAGGAGAAGATTTGCACAACATGTCCGTGCTAGAACTACACCATGTTGTTCATATGGTTAGGAATTATCTTAACCCTTTCAGCGCCGAATTGTTTCAAGTAGACTCTTCGATGTTCAAACTCGGACGACTCTATTTTCATGTTATATGATTTTTGGAATATTTTTATAAATCACAGCCAAACAATGCAGATTTCAGGTGAGACAGCTCGTTACGAGCTGACTCACCTGAATCTGCATTGTTTGCAAAAAGCTCAATATTGCCTTTGGCGCTGAAAGAATTAAACATAGACTGCTATCTTGAGGAGAAGATGTGCACAAAATGTCCGTGTTAGAACTACACCATGTTGTTAATATGGTTAGGAATTATCTTAAGAAGGCTAAGACACGCTAAAATAAATACGCAAATAAAGGTTCAACATTAATTGAGAGCGCAATTAGTGACAACTTATTCTACAATCAATATTAACGAGATGCTATATTATATGTGAAATGTAATACCTTATTACGCGGTAATTGAAAGATAGGAACGGTTTCGTATGTTATCAAAATCACATAACATGCGCAACATGTTATAGTGCACGCTGGATCGTGGACATTATTTTAAATTGACGATTGGAAATATGAAAAGAAAGAACTGTCGAGGAATTTGAGAAAAGTCAAACACGCTGTATTCCATAATATAATTGCGAACAAGAAGGTTCTTTTGACTCTGATAGATTTATCCCAAATGAGACAGAGAATTATGAGTTTGAGAAATAATATCCTAGTCCTTGTATAACATGAACAGAGATGCTGTAAAAGGAAATTTCTCAAGAAATATAGGCTGTTCCACGAGAAAACCAACATTATGGACTCTGTGTGTAATGTATCGACACAGATCAGCCTCCCTAAATGAAGACATATTTATTTGAATAGGGTTGAAAACATTTTGTCAAAAGGAGAAATTGCTCATCTGCGAGAATATCCTAAAGGTAGCGTTTTTCCAACTCGTAAATAAGCCTAAGCACTATTAAAAACTTCCCCACCGTGGACTAAATGTATATTTAGACATCGGCAAATAGTTATATACTCCTCCGTTGACTGCAAATACAAAGTCAGGCAAGAAAATGGTGAGAATAAAGACGTCAGTAAATAAGATGACCACAAAGTGGAATGCTCTACGACAAATCATGGCGGGTTGTTGTGGATCATGTGACTATCCCATTTTCAATAGTATTATTTGTTACCGCATCGCACACAGTAGGAATACCAATGTTTGTGGTCAATCTGTTTTTATCTTGATAGTAGCCGAAGAATTCCAATTAGTTCTTACTTTATGTAAATACATCTTGCACATAAACAAACAAATTAATCCTTTTTTGCTTGACTCATGCTGTGGGGGTATTATTTTTAGTCATAGCTTGATTCTTTCAGCGCCGAATTGTCTGAAGTACACTCGTCCATGTTCAAAATGGGGCGACTCCATTTTTCATGTTATAAGAGCTATCGTTTATTTTGATAACTAAACTGCAAACAATAATGATTTCAGCTGAATCTGTATTGTTTGCATAATAGCTCGATCCCAGGCTGGGTCATAACAATGATAGAAATGGCTTTCCCTCGTTGGCGCTCAAGGTTGTGGGGTGTCCATTACGACTGACTCTCTGATGTAAGGATAAATGGACCAGTAGTACTGGTAACTTACGCAGGACACGCCGTGATATAACTGACTGGCTGGTGTCAGGATAAATGGACCAGTAGTACTGGTAACCTATCCAGGACACGCCGTGATATAACTGACTAGCTCGTGTCTGGATAAATGGACTAGTAGTACTGGTAACTTATCCAGGACACGCCGTGATATAACTGACTGGCTGGTGTCAGGATAAATGGACTAGTAGTACTGGTAACTTATCCAGAACACGCCGTGATATAACTGACTGGCTGGTGTCTGGATAAATGGACCAGTAGTACTGGTAACTTATCCAGGACACGCCGTGATATAACTGACTGGCTGGTGTCAGGATAAATAGACCAGTAGTACTGGTAACTTATCCAGAACACGCCGTGATATAACTGACTGGCTGGTGTCAGGATAAATGGACTAGTAGTACTGGTAACTCATCCAGAACACGCCGTGATATAACTGACTGGCTGGTGTCTGGATAAATGGACCAGTAGTACTGGAAACTGATCCAGAACACGCCGTGATATAACTGACTGGCTGGTGTCTGGATAAATGGACCAGTAGTACTGGTAACTTATTCAGGACACGCCGTGATATAACTAACTGGCTAATGTCTGGATAAATGGACCAGTAGTACTGGTAACTTATCCAGGACACGCCGTGATATAACTAACTGGCTGGTGTCAGGATAAATGGACCAGTAGTACTGGTAACTTACCCAGGACACGCCGTGATATAACTGACTGGCTGGTGTCTGGATAAATGGACCAGTAGTACTGGTAACTTACCCAGGACACGCCGTGATATAACTAACTGGCTGGTGTCAGGATAAATGGACCAGTAGTACTGGTAACTTACACAGGAAACGCTTTGATATAACTGATAAACGGCGTTAAACACCATGCAAACGGTTGATATGAAATATGTAGGAGACGGGTTCGGTCCGGTGTGTGTAACGGCTTGAAGCTTTATTACTTGATCATCCAAACCCTGTCACGGATTGAATCAAACCCCGCCGCCTATCTATTTGTATAGTCAAGCAAAGTTCGAAAATGTGAAGCGGTCGCGTTGAACATACATATTCAAACTCCTATCTACCGTTGAAGATAAATTACAGTGAAAATGCCACATTAAATGTGAAATTTAACTTCTTCTCACTTTCAGATATCTTTCAGAAATATGGATGCAAAAGGAGAAATCGCTGAAATAGAGCAATTCCCCTTTTGCTACAATATTTTCAAATGTATTCTTAAATACTAAATCCCTTCATCAAAAGAAAGTTTTCAAATATTTCCAAAAACGATTTCAAAGTCGTCTGCTGCAGATTTTGTTCTATGTGGATGATGATTAAATATAACTAACAGTTCTAAGTAAAATAACAATTCTGTTTATATTTAGCGTAAGAATAAACTTTGAAAAAACATATTAATCTGACACTTACAATAATGGATCTAAAGAACTTTATTTGTAAACATTTCAAAGCTTTCTGACGTAAATACGTTCTATTTCTTTAGAAACTCAATGAAAAGTCTTTTGAATGACACAGATGAAAATTTTGTCAAAAAATAGAAAATCTTTACAATTGAATGGATAACCTATGACTGAAAGTGGAAAACATTGTGGAAAAAGGCGAAATTGCTTGTTTTGAGCAATTTCTTCTTTTGTCACTATGTTTTCAAAAAGCCGTCTGCTGCAAAGGCGTATATATATATAAGGGAAAGTGTTAACTGACAAGGCTGAGCAAATGGACAGACTGGTCTTAACCTACACTATTAACAAATGCAACCTGCTACCTTTTCATAAGGACGGGCTCATTATAACATATGGGGGTTATAGAAATAAAAATAGATGAACAAATAAATATGAATCGAAATAATGAAAATCCAAAAAATATGCGTCAACTTTAGATTTATCATAACGCTTACCATTCGGGTAGCATATACAACAAAATCTGCAGCAAGATAATTTAAAATTATCTTACTAAAGATATGGAAAATCTCTATAAATGAAAGTATAATCATATAATAGAGTTGCAAGATTAAAGACAATCAAGTTGTTACAGTTTTACTGTTCTTTAGATGAATTAATATATATAGATTATTCGCAGATAGTTTACTGTAAACCTTCCAACAATAGACATTTTGGCCCACTTTTGCTCCTGCTGATGCACTGTTTATCCACTCGCTCTGAATAACAATTATAATACTTAACTTGAGCCCGTCCAAGGGCACATGTACAAGTTGACTTTGGTGATTAGTATAGATCCAAATCCGCACAATCCGAACTAAATCTACGCGGATAGATATTACTCGCATAAGCTTCTTAGAAGATTCTCTTAACACTTTCCTTCATACAACAATTCTGCAGCAGACGATTTTGAACATATTTTGTCAAAAAATAGAAAATCTTTACAATTGAATGGATAACCTATGACTGAAAGGGGAAAACATTGTGGAAAAAGGCGAAATTGCTTGTTTTGAGCAATTTCTTCTTTTGTCACTATGTTTTCAAAAAGCCGTCTGCTGCAAAGGCGTATATATATATAAGGGAAAGTGTTAACTGACAAGGCTGAGCAAATGGACAGACTGGTCTTAACCTACACTATTAATAAATGCAACCTGCTACCTTTTCATAAGGACGGGTTCATTATAACATATGGGGGTTATAGAAATAAAAATAGATGAACAAATAAATATGAATCGAAATAATGAAAATCCAAAAAATATGCGTCAACTTTAGATTTATCATAACGCTTACCATTCGGGTAGCATATACAACAAAATCTGCAGCAAGATAATTTAAAATTATCTTACTAAAGATATGGAAAATCTCTATAAATGAAAGTATAATCATATAATAGAGTTGCAAAACATGGCAAAAGAAGAAAATGTCATTATGAACAGGATATTTGTGTTTGTGTAAACTAAGATGTTGAAGTTTTATTGAATTGGTCATCTGTGTTTTATCTGTGGTGTTAAAGAGAGAGGACTGAATCACAGACATGAAAAGAAAGAATTGTGGTTTATATGTTTAAAGGTTTAAAAGTTTCATAGAACTATTTGAAATGCATTTAAGATGTTCAATATTTAATAACTAAATGAGCGTGAAATATGTTTAGATAAGAGTCGATAGTTGTGCGTTAACTTGTTTTCTTAATAGGGGCGCGGGAGTCTATTTTGCAGGCATTCTATTCTAATTCTCAAAAGAGCCACCATGGCTCGGTGCCGGTGCTCATTGATATTGTAAAACGTAAACTTTAAATCACGGGAACTTTATTTATTTGGTTGGAACACAACGCGCAATAAACTGTAAGAATTCTGAGTTTATTTTAATCTCGTATTTAATTGATAGACCAATCATGTAAAACTACTTTTATTGGTGCCGTGACCAGGATCAGTATTAAGTGGTGTTTGGTTGTTTTCTGAAACGAAGGAAGTGAACAGAACCAGAGACAACGATGATGCTTAAGGAAGGCGTTTTATATTCTTAAGTGTTGAGAAGTTGACTGTGTTTAAGTTGTTCTATAAGGATTTGAAATGGCAGCAGGATACTACTGATCTGAATTGACATTTTCGTCAGGATCTGGCGCAAAACATGACTAAAGATCAACGACAGCAAACTAATTTAACTGAACAAATATTCGAGAATTAAGCAACTTGAGATGTCAAACGTTAAAGATGCTCGAGTCATTGAATTCGACGGAAACAGGAAACTATTCAGCAACTTGATAACATCTGTCGATAAAATATTGCACATTGTAAAATGTGCCAGAAGACTAAAAACAGTTGTGATGTATCAGACGAGCACTGCCACTGTGTAGGGTTTTCTGCATCAGTGTTTCAAGAAAAGGTCTGATGCATCGTGGTCCGTTCTGAGGAAGGAGTTAGCCCGGAGAATCAGTGATGTTAGTGATAGGCACTTGGCCATTAGCATGTTCAGAAAAGGGAAAGGAAGTAAACGAAAACATAGTGGACTATTTCGAAAGGATAGTCTCTTTATCAAAAGAAGCAAATTTCATTGGTCGCGTGCCCATTAAGGAAGATCACTTGCATTATTTGAGATATTTCAAATGTAACAAATTTGGGCTTTAGGCAAACAAATGTAGATGTAAACAATGCTTCAGTTTGTTGTCGTTTCTTATATATGTGGTCACGAAGGGCATATTGTAGAGCATTGTAAAATGATCCCTTTTAAAAGGTCGAAATATTCATAGACTCTTTGGCGAAAGAGGTCTGGCCGATGAAAACAACATGGCAAAAATTAAGATCAACATTTATGTTTCTGGAAATCCAAATTCAGGTAAATAAGAAAAAATATTGGTAAACAGAGATAACGATGTCTTGTTGATACAGGCGCGGAATTGCCATTGATGTATCGTCGTATTTACGACGAATTGGCAAATAAGCCAACAAGAAGAAAATTGCATTTACTTTCAATCTGCTCATGGTAGACCATTAGGTTGCAATTGGTTATTCAATGTTAAATTAAGTATCGATTGATCCAGAATATCGCAAGATTTCTATGTTTATTCGCGATTTGAATAGTAGTAATTTTATTCTTGGGTTGGATTTCTTGAAGAAAAAAAAAATATGTAAAAGTAGTATGAGAGTAGCATGCCAAGCATATATAAGTTTGTTAGAAAAGGCTCACATAACATCTACAATTAGGTTTAAAAGGTATTATCGAGTTAAACAAATTACAGCCACAAAGACATGTTAATATTTATGTTATGGAAATCGTAATTTCATGTTTGAGAAAAATATGGAAACAGATAGGTCGTTGATAAAAGCGCAGAATTATATTTGAAGAATGGCTTTGAGAAATGAATTTGAGAAATTGTCAACTTCACAAACTACATGTTTATCAAATAGGAATGTTAAAGGAAGTCTTAGGATGTCGGATCAATTTCTGAATCAAAGTCATGCTGCGATCAGATTAAGTTTACCCGAGTAGCAGTTTCCAATCTCGGAATTCGAAAACAAGGGGAGAATTGTATGGACAAATTGAGGTATTTTTCCTTCTTTATCTGTGTAAAAGACTTCCCCACTTGTATACAAATTTAGGGGGATATTCAAAACAGTGTGAACGACCCACCCTCCTAGATTGAAAACTGGAGTAATTTTACAGCAGTCCTTTAGTCTTATTGTATACAACTGATGTAGCTTTAACAGTGCATTTGCTTAAACATAGACTGCTATCTTGAGGATAATATTTGCACAAACTGTCCGTGCTAGAACTACACCATGTTGTTCATATGGTTAGGAATTATCTTAACCCTTTCAGCGCCGAATTGTTTCAAGTAGACTCTTCGATGTTCAAACTCGGACGACTCTATTTTCACGTTATATGATTTTTGGAATATTTTATATAAATCACAGCCAAACGAGCCGACTCACCTGAATCTGCATTGTTTGCAAAAAGCTCAATATTGCCTTTGGCGCTGAAAGAGTTAAGAAGGCTAAGACACGCTAAAATAAATACGCAAATAAAGGTTCAACATTAATTGAGAGCGCAATTAGTGACAACTTATTCTACAATCAATATCAACGAGATGCTGAATTATATGTGAAATGTAAAACCTTATTACGCGATAATTGAACGATAGGAACGGTTTCGTATGTTATCAAAACCACTTAACATGCACCACATGTTTATAGTGCACGCTGGATCGTGGACGTTATTTTAAATTGACGATTGGAAATATGAAAAGAAAGAACTGTCGAGGAATTTGAGAAAAGTTAAACACGCTTTATTCCATAATATAATTGCGAACAAAAAAGTTCTTTTGACTCTGATAACATTTTATCACATAAATACCCTTATTTTCAAGTTGAGAACAAATCATGAAACAACGTTATCATACACGTGTGATAACAAAAATACGTCATACACGCGACTACTGATGACGTCATTTTGACCTTTATCTTTATTATGTTTATTGTTAAGTTGTTAAATTTTACACATTGAAAAATGCAATAATACGTTATTTTGAATAAATAACGAGTCTTAATTGTTTAAAACATTGTTGTTTTTTTTCTTCTTATTGAAAAATGATGAGGACTACTTTTTTATGCGGTGAATCACAAGTTCTTATGAAGAATATGTTATTCGGTCTTTATTTTGATGTTGTCAATATTTTTCATTAAAACACACTGTTTAGGTGATAAAAAGAATCCATCACTCGTTTTTCTTTGGAGAAGATTTCTTAAATTCGCCAAGAGGCTCCGTTAATAACCGTCTTTTTCTAGACTCATTTAAGAAATCTTGATCTCCAAAGAAAACTCATGATGGATCCTATATATCCCAAATGAGACAGAGAATTATGATTTTTTTGAAATAATATCCTAGTCCTTGTATAACATGAACAGAGATGCAGGAAAAGAGTAATGATTCCTGGAACAGAAAATCCACAGGAAATCTGTCCGGATTAGCCTGCGCGGCATGCTTAGGCTGATCCGGGTCGATACTTTACGCAGAGTCCACAATGTTGGTTTTCTCGTGGGACGGCTCATTTGTGGTAAACAGAGTGGAGAAGAGACGGTCAATTAATGATGCCGTTATCTCTCATCACCCAGGCCCTTCCTGTTTTGATGACGATGTTATGTCTGTTGATGACACCGATCAATATCAGCACAACTGTGTTGAGCAATAGCCATAATTAAAGAAAAATATTTTTAAAGGATCCATCACAAAGACACATTATGCCGTTGTTCATGTTAAGCCTTTCCCTCATACGACAATTCTGCAGCAGACGACTTTGAACATATTTTGTCAAAAAATGGAAAATCTCTATAATTGAATGGATAACCTATGACTAAAAGTGGAAAACATTGTGTCAAAAGGAGAAATTGCACGTTTTGAACAATTTCTTCTTTTGTCACTATGTTTTCAAATAGCCGTCTGCTGCAGAGGCATCAGAAAGCGTCTATATGAGGGAAAGGGTTAAAATTTCTGACATGTTGTAGTAGACCACGGTTTATTTCGTTATTGACGAGTCCATTATAGTATAATACGATTTTGTTTTGTTTATTACAGGCGATTTCTCTTGGATGACGTGGTTTGGTATTTCCTCGATGTCGTATCAATACCTAGATACGCGAAAATGTTGTTTACGAAAAGTTTTATTAGCTTTATGTAGAGGTTGCGCGTTGTTTTGGTGCATGACTTGACACCTTACATTAAATCTAAAAATAAGAATACAGAATACAGAATACAGAATAGTTAATTAGACTTTAGCATAACATAGCTAATCGTCATACAAATAATATTATCATGAAAATAAGGTTAGGTGAAGCAAGATATCGATTACATTAATTTCATTTTTGTAAATTGAGGTGGAAGACAGTGGTGCAGAGGTAGAGCGTCGGCCTCTCGTATCAAAGGTCCCTGGTTCGAGTCCCGTGATGAGCGGGTCCTGACTTTGGGATTTTTTCCACACAAACGGCGCGAGTACTGGTGAAGTCTCCAGGAAGCAGACATCGAGCGTGATTAATATAAGCCCAAGGCTTGTTTCGCAATCGATGTAAAATAAATAAGTTTAAACTAAATTGAGGTTGATTTTATATACAATGTCAAATTTAACTGAATATATAAATATATATATATATATATATATATAAATATCGTATCGCTGGTTAGTTTGTAGATGTGAATAACTATATTTAAGCTGCTCTATGCGAAAACCAACCCTATTGCACTTGTGACCAGTGTAGAACCAGATCAGCATGTCTGAGAAAGAAAGATCTTTATTTTGTTTATGTTGGAAAAGTGTTTACTTTTTTCATCTGGTTAATTGCTTGAGTTGATTTTAGAAGGGTTGTTAAATCGGGTTAAAAGCTCGAGACCAACAGAAAAAAAGCATTTTTGTCTTAGGTATTTGTATAAGTCATTGACTATATTGGTATAATTACATAAACCAATGACAGGAATTCCGAAAAAAAAGAGAAGAAGTGAAGTTTTTCAGCTTGATCGAAAAATTCGGGGTTTGAAAAGGCATTTCAGAAGAAGTTTATACAGGTGGGTCAATTTGTAAATACATACTTACAGTTCGAGTCGATTTAAGATAAAGTCAGGTCAATGTGTTATACTGTTGCAATACACAGTTCTATGATGCAGCATTTGTCTATGAATACCGTTATTCAACTGAATTTGAGAGAGAACTGTGACTTGAAGTGGAATCTTAGTTGCCATTAAACTATAAGTTACATGACAATTCTCGAACACACATTTGGTATTGCCAGAAAACTTTGTCTTGCATGGCTGATCAAAAGCACGACGAAAACAGAGTTGTTCTTATTATTCATTATAAACCCTTGCCCACGCACAACAGTTCTGCAGAAGTCGATTTGAAAAGATAAAAAAAAAAGATTTAGGAAAAAGTCTTGAACTCTTTTAAATTCAAAGTACCAACGTTGAAAACATTGTGGCGAAAGGAGGGATTGCTCATCATGAGCAATACCTCCTTTTGCCATAATGTTTTGAAAGTCGTCTGCTGCAGAGACGTCAGAAAGCGTCTGAACATGTGAAAGGGTATCTAAATACTTCGTGTACAAGGTCTATAATTAAATCATTACCTCTAAGCAATCTAGATGATGAATGGCCACGCTATTCTGTACCCAGCTAATTAGGGATTAGAGGCTACTTCAATTATGATAAGTGGGGATGAATCTAAGTATGTCCTACTCTCGGAAAGTGATCACTAATTAGGTTCAACTAATCAACGTTTATCGGCGCCGCAGCCCGAGTCCATCAGAATCATCTAATCAGAACAAAATGATATTTAAAATTGCCCAGTATTTACGAGATGAATTTAATCTCCGTAATGAACAATTACAGAATTCTATTACAGCATGATATACTGCCAGTTAATATTATACCAGGTTGTAATATATGATCATAAATCGAATTATCAGTCTTATCGTAATATTTGAACGTAAATATTGTTTGTATGTTTTGTATGTTTGCTTGTGTTTTGTTTTTCTTGCCATATCTGTTCACTGTTAAAATTTATATTGGCCAAAGGGGGTGTAAATGCTGAATTTGCCGAATAAAATCGAATTGAATTGAAAACTATTCGGGATGTTCTGTAAACATTAACTCTTTCAGCGCCAAAGGCAATATTGAGCTTTTTGCAAACAATACGAGCTGTCTCACCTGAAATCTGCATTGTTTGGCTGTGAGTTATAAAGATATTCCAAAAATCCTATAACATGAACATAGAGTCGTCCGAGTTTGAACATGGAAGAGTCTACTTTAAACAATTCGGCGCTGAAAGGGTTAAATGCAAACCAAGTTGGTTATTGAATACAATGAGAATCGTGAGACGTCGTTAACTGGAGCCCGAGGACAGATTACTGGGTATGTCGAATATTATCGCGGCTTAAGAACTTCAAATAGAACGACAAAGTGGGGACTCAATTATAGTACTTCAGCATGAATCCGGAATAATTGACGGGCTATCAACTATTCGTTATCGACGATTTGTTTTCCAGAAATGGGCGTTTATGCTTGTGTTGTAAATAAACGTATGTTCTCTTCTATAAACATAGTTGGTTATTAAACTCAATCAAACTCGTGAGACGTCGTAAGCTGGAGCCCGAGGACAGATACCTTGACACAGCGAAGCTTTTGGCGCTACGTCTATCGGGACATTAGAAGTACAGGGGGAACGACAAAGTAAGGGCTCCAGTGTAATACTTTGGAGGCACACATCTAGCATGGCTCAGGAATACTTGACGGGGGTATCAGGTATTCGATGTCGATGTTTTGTTTTCCAGCGTTTGAAGTAGACGTGAGAAATGCGTTGTAATGTAAATACACGTGTTTTATGCGTTGAGGTAACTGCTCAAATTTAAAACATGCAAGTCCTTCGTCTATAATCGGTTTATAGCAAAAGTTGAAGATTGTTTCTAGGTATTCCTAAGTCTGTGGTGGCGGTAGTGGAAGAATTTGCTTATTTCTGAAAAAACAGTGAAGTAGGTGAAGACTTACATATCTCTGTACGGGATGTATGGGATGTATTACTTAGTACGTAGACTTAAAGTATAAGCTGTTGTGTTGTCCTGGTAATACTGTAGCGCTGTATAGTAGTTCTGTGTATTCAAAATGCATTACCGGTGACGTTAATATTAAGCACTCACTATTTAAAAAGGTACGGGTGTCATTTATTGATGTCAACTATATATAAAGTAATTACTATAAGATCATTTCATGATAAGCAAGTTATACCAGAAAGCTTTATTTATTTTGTAATAATATATTTCCATGTTTAAGTCAATTTCGCCAGGAATGATCATTCGACTTCAGTCGGCAAGGTATAAAACATAGTGAAGCATTGGCCAGTAATAAACGAGACGTCCCGCGAGAAAACCAACATTATGGCCATTATGGCATCTGCGTAATGTATCGACCTAGATCAGCATGCGCAGTCCGCGCAGACTGATCCGGGCCGACATATTCCGTCTCAGGGAGATAGAGGTATAGAGTAGTGATTCCTGAAACAGAAAAGACACAGGCTAAAATGTTGGTTTTCTCGCGGGACGGCTCATATATGCTTTGACCCATTTATTTGACTGGAGTCTCCCTAGATAGTTGAGTCGTACACAATTTTAAAAAAAAGATTAGAAGTGAGATAGGTTAAAGATAAGATCCGATAAAGGATCAACGATGAGTCGTTGACTCATTTCGTTTGACCCATTTATGTTATTGGTAACTCGAAAAAATTGAGTCGTTCAATATTCAAACACAATCAGCGTGAAATGGGTATAGATAAGACGCGATCGATGGGCTTTGACTCGTTTCTCTGAACAACAAATCGGAGACAATGTCAATGGGAGTGCAGCTATTGTTTGAATCACTGTCGGGCTCGGCACTGGTGCTCAATCATTGTGTTAGTATGGAGTTTAACGCAAATATAAACTCATAGCTTTTCACTTTTAACTAACTAGTATGTTGCAGTAGTCTGTATTACATATTAACTGATGGATAGCTAACGTTATAGATAACTACTGTTGATGTATTGTGTATATATGTTATATGTATATGGGCCTGAGGCCTAAGTATAAATAAACTTTGAACGATGTAGGTCCAGATTAAACTGTACGAATATGCGACATGATCATGGTCTAAATTGTTTCCATACATGTGTTCTGTAATGGGACAATCAAATGTTGTATAACCAGTTTCCACGAGCATACGCATGTTGACGCGTTTACAACAAACATATTTCTAAAATAGTTTGGCAACAGATGAACCAGCTCATATTGAGTAAAGTCTCATTTTCCCACAAAACTTTCCACTATTTTTCCTTAATTATACTTTCATTTAAGATATTTTATTTTATTTTACATGGATGTTTTCAAAGTCGTCTGCTGCAGATGTGTTGTATGTTGGAAAGTTCTTCTCATAAAAATCATATTCATAAATTATACTTTCATATATAAGGAGTTACCATATGTGTGCGTACACATTCGTTGTTAATGGGAAAGGGTTAAAGCACAAATAAACACAATTACTGTTTGGATTATATTAAACATTATATGGCAATCTTCACCATATTCCAACGTATGAGCTTTTATAGAAGGTCAGTTTTATGAAGAAAACAAGATGTGTTTGTGAAACACTGATGCCCCCGAATGGCAACATCTAGGTCAAAGGTCAAGGTCGCAAGGTCAAAAATGTTGGTACTGACAGAAAGGTCATGTCACAAGGAATACACATGTGAAATATGGTAGCCGTACCTCTTATGGTTCAAAAGTAGTGGTCAAGGTTAAAGTTTTTTTCGACAGACAGACAGACAGGCCAAAGACTAGATGCCCACCGAATCGGTGATTCCGGGGGCATAAAAATGAATCTTAAAATGCTACAGTAATGCTAAAATGAAATACAGATGCATAACATGCACAACGTCACACGTATATAGCCGAATATATCCGATTATACTAACATGGAAGCTTGATCAGACGAAACGGAGTCTTGTTGCCCGTATAAAAACCGTGAAGATTAGTCTACATCAAATATATTTATAACGGAAATTCTGACGAAAAATTTAAGATGTACACGAACGAGTTTTGTTTGAAGCACCTTTCTATTTTGTAGTAGCGGATGGTTAATAAGGCCCCTTTTCGTCTGACGTGGTTCATTGAAAGTAGAACGCCCTTAATGAACTCGGCAAATACCGCACGTAAGATATCGGTATTGTTCGATGGCTTGTCGGACACCGCCACCGAAAATAACCGACACAGACGGCGATCAACACCGATCTTTTACGATTTCGAACGGAAAATCTCCGAGTTCATTTGGGGGAGTTTCTACTTTATTCTAAATGATATGAGCCATTCCACGAGAAAACCAACATTATGGACTCTGCGTAATATATCGACCCAGATCAGCCTTATCCGGGCCGTCCCAGGGGGGATAGAGGTTTAGAGTGATGAATCCTGAACAGAAAATCCACGAGGCGAAAAGTGTCTATCCGGGTTAGCCTGTGCGGCATGCTTAGGCTGATCCGGGTCAATGCTTTACGCAGAGTCCACAATGATGGTTTTCTCGTGAAACGCCTCGAAATGGAGTAGGACTATGGATCTCGGTTGATCTACACTGATCACTGTTTGACTTTGGCCGCTTTGATCACAGGAAGAGACGTGCAGTTTTTGCATAAAGTCACGTTCGTTTTACTGTCTAATAACTTCCACATTCTATACACTTGGGATATTTTGTGCATGTGGAAAAACTTGAGCACACGAGACGTATCCGCCTTGAACCTTTCAAAGGCTAATTTAGCGTTAAGCATATATCCATCGTTCAGCCTAAGTTGAGTAGCATTTATTCTTTTCACTAAAAGGCCGGTGATATAGAAATCGTCCACCCAGAAGAATTTCGTATAAAAAGAGGCGTTGAACATCGCCGGAACTACGTCACTTGTCATTATAAACACTGATCCTGAGCAATATGGCGGGAAAAATTCGTCTGGAAATTCATCTTGTGAAATATACCATTTACTTTTCTTTTCTCTTATCACTTTCATGCGTAACCATTGGTTACACATTATCACATTTTGAGTTTTATTTTCAAAAGAACTTGTTTTATTCAAATACTTTACGAGTGACGACATATCAATGAATATGTCGTCATCAGATTTGATGACGTAACGGGAATTAGGACAATATATCGTAGTCCATTTTAACGCGGCTACGGCTTTGTAGGTAAGATTTCTATAAGAATCCAGGAAATTTTCGACAACAATATCTCCATAATGACTGCTTTCCATTTCAACTAATTGCATAATTTTCGCGTCTTCTACTACCCCCATTACGAAAACGAGTCTCATGTTATACATCATTAGCATTTTCTTGGAGCCCCAGGTCTGTCGTATCATTTGACGTTTATGCGTGTTCTGAGGAGCCGAATGAACGTAAGTCAGGTACGTAATGTTTCTATTGCTACACTGAGTTTTGGGGTTTATCACAAATTGGAAATCGTGTGGGTTGCTCGTTGGTTCAAACGTCACCATTTTGACGGTCGTCAGGGGCGGCGACGCTTTATCAAGTGTGTGCCTGACTTTCACGTTGCTTTCTTCGTCGAGTGAAAATCCTTGAATTTTGTCCAACATAACCTTCGAGAGAAACGATTTTCTCTGGTCTGGTAAGGCGCTATTCCGTGTGTTGATAAATGCTATTACCAAACTGAGGAAGATGCAAAGACTTATCACACGATAGAAACGGGACAACCGAGGAAACATTATACGTCACAGGGACTTTCACATACATCACTCGGTAACACGTGCTTGACGTCACTGGTTGTTGGCGAGTACCTGAAAATAGAAAGTTATAAATATTTGATTACAACATATTTAGTAAAGTTCTGTGCTATAGGAAAACCAGCCATACAGATACATACTATTCTATAAATGTTCCCATATAGATCTGCACGACATGCTTATAAATAACACTAACCGTCTGAGAATATCGTAGTTAAAGCTTCGTTCAAACACATTTGATCACGTTTGCACTAGACAACTTTTGAAATGATAAGGGTAAAAAGAAATTGAGGTAAACGGAGGAAATGTTCATAACGAGCAATTTCTCATTTTGACATAATGATTTCAAATCTATTCAATGTTTATTTCTTTTATTTGCAGAGAAAGGCCATATGAGCCGTCCTGCGAGAAAACCAACATTGTGGACTCTGCGTAAAGTATCGAACCGGATCAGCGTAAGCATGCCACGCAGGCTAACCCGGACAGACTCTTTTCGCCTCCTGTGGATTTTCTGTTTCAGGAATCATTACTCTATACCTGTATCCCCATGAGGCGGAATGTGTCGGCCCGGATCAGTCTGCGCGGACTGCGCAGGCTAATCTGGATCGATTCATCACGCAGAGTCGATAATGTTGGTTTTCTTGCTGGACGGCTCATATGTTTGCAAAGATCTATTCTTGTATGTGGACAAGTCTAAATACATTTTATATGGAAACTAACCTTCGAACCAGACCAATCAATATCAATGTGCGACGTTTAAAGACTAAGATAGGCCTGCAACCCATCGAAGCCATGATATTCAGCTATTAGTTAACCCTTTTCCACATACAGACGCTTTCTGACGCCTCAAAATAAAGCATGAGTCAACGTTTTTTCGACAATAGGCATCGGACAAAAAGAGAATTAGAAGATACATTATTCATAATTGTAGACACATGTGATTGTGACCGGCACTCTAGGTACTGTCTTGGTCCATTTCGACCTTGAGTATTTGCGAAACCACTGTTTTGTTCAAGTATCAGCGAAAATCGCTGTATTTTAGAGTATCACTGCGAAAACCACTGTATTTTAGAGTATCAGTGCGAAAACCATTGTATTTTAGAGTATCACTGCGAAAATCACTGTATTTTAGAGTATCAGTGCGAAAATCACTGTATTTTAGAGTATCAGTGCGAAAACCACTGTATTTTAGAGTATCATTGCGAAAACCACTGTATTTTAGAGTATCACTGCGAAAACCACAGTATTTTATAGTATTACTGCGAAAATCACTGTATTTTAGAGTATCAGTTCGAAAACCGCTGTATTTTAGAGTATCACTGCGAAAACCACAGTATTTTAGAGTATCACTGCGAAAATCACTGTATTTTAGAGTATCAGTGCGAAAATCACTGTATTTTAGAGTATCACTGCGAAAACCACTGCATTTTAGAGTCTTACTGCGAAAACCACAGTATTTTAGAGTATCACTGCGAAAACCACTGTATTTTAGAGTATCACTGCGAAAACCACAGTATTTTAGAGTATCACTGCGAAAACCACAGTATTTTAGAGTATCAGTGCGAAAATCACTGTATTTTAGAGTATCAGTGCGAAAACCACTGTATTTTAGAGTATCAGTTCGAAAACCACTGTATTTTAGAGTATCACTGCGAAAACCACTGTATTTTAGAGTATCAGTGCGAAAACCACAGTATTTTAGAGTATCTCTGCGAAAACCACTGTATTTTAGAGTATCAGTGCGAAAACCACAGTATTTTAGAGTATCAGTGCGAAAACCACAGTATTTTAGAGTATCAGTGCGAAAAGCACTGTTCTTTAGAATGTCTGTTTCTATGTGGTCATAGGGTAAAGTATGACTTCACGTATATGACAGAATATGTTATATGTAAAGACAGGTTTGATTGATTGATTGGGATTTAACGCTGTTTTCAACATTTTGTGAGTCATACCGCGGCTGAAAGTTCACCTACCCATGTGTAACATGGCTTTCTCATAACAATACTCCACACAACAGTCTATACAAGCAACTGGCTGCGTTAGACCATTGATGAAAGACGAATGGCACTTGTCTCAGTGACTGTTGTCAAAGGTAGGAAAGAATGTTGGCCGAGCTGGAGTTCGAACTTACACCCATGGATTGACAGCCCGCGTTGCTACGAACAGAGCTAACGCGACCCGGGGTCGGGCAACAAATGAAAGAAAAACAAAACAAGCTAATTGACAAATGTTATTGTGACCAGAATAACTTGCCTCCAACCAATCGTTCAAAATGTCTATTCAGTCAATTCTTGTGAAACTGTTGTATGACTCACTGATAATCCCTTTCCCACATACAACAATTATGCAGCAGAAAACTTTAAAAACATCTAGACAAAATTTCGATAAATCAAAGTGTAATCAAGAGTCAAAAACATTGTTGTTAAAAGGAAAATGGCTTATTATCGAAAAGAATTGGAATCATTGTGGTAAACAGAGCAATTGATCATTATAATGTATCTCTCTTTGACACAATGGTTTCGAAAGTCGTCTCCTGCAGATACGTCAGAAAGCGTCTGTATGTTGGAAATGGTTAGGGAGAGACAGGGAACTTAAGTCAGCTAAAGGTGCGCCGGATGACGCCGCGGTATGAAAAAACGTTTTGTCTCGTTACCGACGTGAACGATCGGTAAATCAAACAGCGATATAGGAAACCCCTTCTCTATCGATTAACCCTTTCCCTTTTCGAAAGTTGTCTGCTTCAGATGCATTAAAATTCGTCTGTAAGTTGGAAAGGGTTAAATAAAAGGCGAGACATGGGGGTCAACGGTCTTGAATGGGACTTATTTTCCTATCTAAATGCAGATTTATAAATACGCACGATATCGCTGCTGTACAAGATAATCTTACGCATCTATACTCGACGCAAATGTAGGTTTTACCTGATTGCGAACCTTTTTGTACATTTATTCTTGGTGCTGAAAACCAATCTTCTTCAGGCTTACAAGCTTGAATAACAAAGGGACTAATCATGATGATTTTAATCAGTCTGTGTACAAACACGTATTGATAAGTCTTCTAACCGGTTGCAACACGAAGCCCCCGGTATAGTATGGTTGGATTAGATCGGACGGCGAATGTTATCGGATAAATGAACCGTTATCTCACATACCAAATTCATCCTCAATTTTGTTAAAACCGTTATGTCAAACAACCAAATTCATCCTCAATTTTGTTAAAACCGTTATGTCAAACAACCAAATTCATCCTCAATTTTGTTAAAACCGTTATGTCAAACAACCAAATTCATCCTCAATTTTGTTAAAACCCTTTTTAACTCTTTCAGACGCATTTTGTCACATCTGCAACAGACCACTTTTGAAAGATGAGCAATTTCTCTATTTTTCTCTAAACTGTAAAACTCAAGTCAATTCAAGTACTATACATTCATTTTTTGATTTCAAATTCGTCTGCTGCAGGTTAGTTGTATGTGGGAAGGGGTCAAACAGTTTAAATCCATATCAAGCTGAACTCCTACAACCGTTACCAACACTCCCGAATGTTAACTCGTTCTTACATATCGAGGGCTTGGCGTGAAACGGTTGTAACTAATTAGTAAAATAGGTATTTCTTTCTACTAAGGTTAATCACCTCGCCTTAAAGTATTTATAAGCGTTAAATCTTGGTAAACAATGGAACTTTAGGTGGCATTGCTCGTTCTGAGCAATGGCACCTAAACGTGCATTGTTTACAAAGGGTTCAAAATTGCCCCTAAACCAGGGTTTTCAAAATAGGTTTTTAGTAACAACCGTTTCACGCAAAGCCCTCGATATGTATGGATTGATTGTAATGTGTTTAAAACGCTTTAACCATTTTCAGTTATTTATTTATTTTATCCTGACACAAGCCAGTCAGTCGTAATGCTAACCACACAACAAGCGCCAAAGAGGGAAGCCATAACTACTATTTTAAATTATTTGGTCACAGTATGACCCGGTCGGGGATCGAACCCGTAAGCTCCCACACCCGAGACGGACGCTCTGAAACTACACCGCCGAGGCCGTTACACATAGTTATGGACTAGCCTTAATTCGCGAACGAAAATGCTGTTTAAAATAACGTGTCTCGGGATAAGTGTTAAAGTCGGAGTGATACAAACAATGAACTAGCCAATTACTAGTGATAAGTCACCAGGGGCGTAGCTCCCTTTAGGCACTGTAGGCACGTGCCTACACATTTTTTCAAAAATGCCCCAAAATGCAGCTGCCGCGATACACATCTGCGTAATGTATCGACCAGATCAGCCTGCGCTGTCCGCGCAGACTGATGCGGCCGACACATTCCGTCTAAGGCGGGATATATAGAGTAGTGATTCCTGAAACAGAAAATCCACATGAAGCGAAAAGTGTCTATCCGGGTACGCATGTGTTGCATGCTTAAGCTGATCCGGGTCGATACTTTACGCAGAGTCCACACTGTTGATTTTCTCACGAGACGGCCTACACATTGATTATTGCCAAGCTACGCCCCTGGTGACCCATGCTTACATAGAAACTCTTCTTTAGCCCGGCCTCTTCCACATTCAAGTTACAGACGTATTCAAGCGCCTCTGCTTCTTTATTTGCGAAAAGTTTCCATATTCGTATGCGGTTGTTTTCAAAGTCGTCTGCTGAAAATGTGTTGTATGTAGGAAAGGGTTTATTTATCTGTGCCACGAAGAGACACTTTTGAGTTGGGGACATCTGTTGACAAAGATAGTAGCTAGATGTTTGACCCTCACTGCTGTTAACCTTATTTGATCTAATTTTTTAAAAGCCTGCTTTGAATTGTTTGGTGTTTGACGCCACTTTCAACATTTGTTTCCTGGGTAAGTTACCAGTACTACTGGTCCATTTATATTGACACCAGCCAGTCAGTCGTAATCCTAACCCCGCAACCTTGAGCGTCAAGGAGGGCAGCCATTATTACTACCATTTTTAAAGTATTTAGTATGACCTGGCCGGGGATAGAACCCACGACCTTCAGCACCGGATGCCAACGTACTACCAGTACACCACCGATATGGTCTGGAAGTATCATTTAATACAGAATTGAAAAACAGTGTTTGATTTCTACAGTGTATTCGAATGTCGTCTGCTGCAAAGACATCAAATTTGCGTTTGGTATTAAAATGTTATTTTTTTTATAATCTTCAGTCCTATATATTTGTTTGTACGGTCTTTTATGCCGCTCGACACTTTTTCAATAATATCGCGGCATCTCCTGTGTATGAGCACTTCTCGAGCCGCGTCAGTTGATATGCTAACCTCATATGCGCCATGGAAGATACCATACTATCAATACCATTATCAAAGTATTTGTTATGACACGGGCGGGGATCAAAATCACGATATTGACGGAGTGATTTTAACCGACCCTCTACATTCATGTCAATATAGACGGGGTGATTTTAACCGACCCTCTACAGCCATGTCAATATGGACGGGGTGATTTTAACCGACCCTCTACAGAAATGTCAATATGGACGGGGTGATATTAACCGACCCTCTACAGCATTGTCAATATGGACGGGGTGATATTAACCGACCCTCTATAGAAATGTCAATATGGACAGGGTGATTTTAACCGACCTTCTACAGCATTGTCAATATGGACGGGGTGATTTTAACCGACCTTCTACAGCATTGTCAATATGGACGGGGTGATATTAATCGACCCTCTACAGCCATGTCAATATGGACGGAGTGATTTTAACCGACCCTCTACAGCCATGTCAATATGGACGGAGTGATTTTAACCGACCCTCTACAGCCATGTCAATATGGACGGGGTGATTTTAACCGACCCTCTACAGAAATGTCAATATGGACGGGTAGATTTTAACCGACCCTCTACAGCATTGTCAATATGGACGGGGTGATATTAACCGACCTTCTACAGATATGTCAACATGGACGGGGTGATATTAACCGACCCTCTATAGAAATGTCAATATGGACAGGGTGATTTTAACCGACCTTCTACAGCATTGTCAATATGGACGGGGTGATATTAATCGACCCTCTACAGCCATGTCAATATGAACGAGGTGATTTTAACCGACCCTCTACAGAAATGTCAATATGGACGGGGTGATATTAACCGACCCTCTACAGCCATGTCAATATGGACGGGGTGATATTAACCGACCTTCTACAGACATGTCAACATGGACGGGGTGATTTTAACCGACCATCTAGAGCCATGTCAACATGGACGGGGTGATTTTTACAGACCCTCTACAGAAACGTCAATATGGACGGGGTGATTTTTACCGACTCTCTACAGAAACGTCAATACGGACGGGGTGATTTTTACCGACTCTCTACAGAAACGTCTATACGGACGGGGGGATTCAAGTTTACCGACCCTCTACAGAAATATCAAGATGAACGGTGATTTTAAACGACCCTCTACAGAAACGTCAATATGGACGGGGTATTTTTACCGACCCTCTACAGAAATATCAAGATGGACGGTGATTTTAAACGACCCTCTACAGAAACGTCAATATGGACGGGTACATTTTTACCGACGTTCTACAAACATCTCAATTTGCACCGTTTCTCACGGAGGATTTCTTATTGCTTTCATCCGAATCTATTTAAGCGGCGCTAATCATGAGATGCACATTTTGCATCAAGGAAGGAGTTTAGGGTGTGTATACCGCGTCCACGAATTGGGCAGGAAACGGTAAAACCCTTTCACATCTGCACATCAATTTTGCCACATCTGCCCTAGTCTACTTTGGAAAAAATTGTGGCATTATGCGCATTAAAAGGCAAAACACTTTCACATCTGCATATCCATGTTGACGCATATGCCATAGTTTACTTTGGCAAACATTGTGGCAAACCGAAAAACATCTCATAATGAGCAACTTCTCCTTTGCTGATATGATTATTCGTGTGTGTGTGTGTGTGTGCGTGTGTGTGTGTGTGTGTGTGTGTGTGTGTATACTAGACGGTTTCGTTTCAAAGTGATATTTCCGCTATAACTGTCACAAGAGTTATCATTGCTAAGTGTATCTTGGAAGACATACCACTTAGACTATATGCCTTGGTGATATTTCTGTTTCTTAACCACCATCTGTGTGTAGGTGTATGTATCTGTTTCTGTCACATTATAAGTTTGTATATGGCGAAAGGCTTCGATACTGCTGCTTGTCATCAAAATATAAAACATTGAACCAATAACAATATAGGTTACATCGTTGGCAAAGGCGCGACATATGAAGACCTAGATAAGTACGTACTAAGTACTTGCCATTGGTCATTCGTTTGCTCTTTTGAAGCAATAAAGCCGACAAAACATTTTTTTTTAAAAATCGTACTTTAACCCTTTCCCTCATACGGCAATTCTGCAGCAGACGACTTTGAACGTATTTTGTCAAAAAATAGAAAATCTCCATAATTGAATGGATAACCTATGACAAAAAGTGGAAAACATTGTGGCAAAAGGAGAAATTGCACGTTTTGTGCAATTTCTTCTTTTGTCACTATGTTTTCAAAAAGCCGTCTGCTGCAGAAGCGTCCAAAAACGTTTATATGAGGAAAAGGGTTAATTTTAGGTGGATTTCCCACTTTTTCACTGAACATGTTCACGGTCGTCTGCCGCAAATGTGTTGTTGGACGTACAGTAAAGACTTCCTGAGTCAAGTTCACTTGTGAACTAATCTAGGTGAGATAAAGAGCGTGTACACATGTCAATTTATATCATGTTAACCCTTTTCCACATATAGATGCTTTCTGACACATGCAGCAGACGACTTTTGAAAATATTGTGGAAAAAAGTAGAAATGATGATTGCCGCAATATTTTCAACTTTATTCATTGCTTAAGCTTGCTTTTTTTTTTAGATTTTCCAAATATTTGCCTACATGATTTCAAAGTCGTCTGCTTCTGATTTGTTGCATGTGGGAAAGGGTTAAGATGAAAACGACACTTGAGATTCTTATGTATGGAGCATCTCACATTATCTTAACCCTTTCAGCGCCGAATTGTTTAAAGTAGACTCTTCCATGTTCAAATACGGGTATGTCCATTTCTCTATTTATGAAAGTTTTGGACTTTTTTGGTAAATAAAAGGCAAACAATGCTGATTTCAGGTGAGACAGCTCGTTACGAGCTGACTCACCTGAATCAGCATTGTTTGCAAAAACCTCAATATTGCCTTTGGCGCTGAAAGGGTTAATGGTAGTATTATAATGGTAGTAGTGGCCGCCCTCCTGGGCGCTCAGGGTTGCTGGGTAAGCATTTCGACTGACTGGCTGGTGTCAGGATAAATGGACCAGTGATACTGGCAACTTACCAAGGAAAAGCCGTGATACAACTGGACAATTGTTGAAAGCGGCGTTAAACACCAAATCAATCAAACAATCAATCTTCCATTGGATTGTATAACCCTCGACATTCGGCATATAGCCATTTGGCAAGCTGTCACTATTTTATCTTTTCAATTATTTTTGGGGACTTTTTTTTATAGTTTCAATATTTTGATTTATTTTTTCCATTTTTGAACTTTGATTATTAATTTTCACCATTCGTCTATTATTTGGTATACATCAATATCAGTTTGCACGTTAGTGCCGGCTGATCTTTGTATGTGTTGTTCGTTGCAGTTTAATTATCCAATTGTTTTGCCTGACCCAGATCGGTCGACATTTTGTAGGTAGGACAATACGTCCTAGGAATGTGTCGGGTTAACCCTTTCCCTCATACGACAATTCTGCAGCAGACGACTTTGAACATATTTTGTCAAAACATAGAAAATCTCTATAATTGAATGGATAACCTATGACTAAAAGTGAAAACATTGTGGCAAAAGAAGAAATTGCACGTTTTGTGCAATTTCTTCTTTGTCACTATGTTTTCAAAAAAGATATGAAATATGTGTAAAAACGAAATAATTGAAAACTGTTCGATATATTGTCGTAAAATGAGAAGTAACTCATGAGCGACATCTCCTTTCCTTTCCAATAATGTTTCTAAAATCGTTTACCGTCGATGCGTCTAAAATGGTCTACATGTGAAAAGGGGTTAAACTTCCAGCCTGTTATTACCTCATTGTAAATTACATTCGTAAAATTAAAGGAAGCGTTAGACTGTAATCAGTCCATGCAGTTAATATTATGAAAATAAAATACGCCAGCAGCAAATCCAGTATAGGATTAGCTAGCAAATCAATTTATTTTCCTTATTAATCCTGATATGAACAATTTACTAATGGAAGTTTTTAAATCCCCAGATATCGTCTTATTAATGTAAATGCCTGTCGGAAATCGAACAATTTCCTTATACGACTATATACATTATTAGTTCATCGACCCCTTCTAAAGATCACCTGTTTATCTTGTATGGAAGTAAGGGTTAACGTTTTCCAACTTAAACACATCTGTCTGCAGGAGACGACTTTGAAAATAATTAGGTAGAAACGTCTCGAGCAATTTCTGCCTTTCACAAAATACGATTGCTGTAGAGAAGCACAAAAGCGTCTGTATGTGGGAAAGGTTAGAGCAGTGTGCGTTATCGCCATATACAACAAGGCGCTTAGAAAAAGAAATCGTGATTTTGTGAAACGCGTCGTG
>JASEVX010000007.1:44531371-44533871 GCA_031761405.1 Serripes groenlandicus
CCAACCGACCCTCTACCTGCTATGTCAATATGGACGGATGATTCAATCGGACCCCCTACAGCCATGGCTCAACACTATATTAGCGAGGTGATTTTAACCCGACCCTCTACAGATATGTCAATATGGACGGGGGTTATATTTAACGGACCCTCTTCAGCCATGTCAATTATGGAGGGATAATATTAACCGACCCTCTTCCAGATATGTAATATGGACGGGGTGATTTTAACCGACTATCTAGAGCCAAGTCACGATGACGGGGTGATTTTACACCGACCCTCATACAGAAACGTCAATACGGACGAGGGGGATTTTTACTGACACTCTACAGAAATATCAGTATGACGGTGATTTTTAAAACGACCCTCTACAGAAACGTCAATATGGACGGGTACATGTTTGCCGACGTTCTTACAAACATCTCAATTTGCACCGTTCTTCACGGGAGGAGTGTTGCATCAAGGAATGATTTTAGGGGGGGTGTAGTATACACCGCGTCCACGAATTGGGCAGGAAACGGTAAAACCCTTTCACATCTGCCACATCAATTTTGCCCGAATCTGCCCTAGTCTACTTTGGAAAAAAATTGTGGCATTATGCCCCCCCCCCCGCACTAAAATGCAAAACACTTTCACTCTGCAGATCCATTTTTGGGACCATATGCCCTAGTTTACTTTGGCAAACATTTGTGGCAAACTTCTCCCTTTGTGATATTGATTATTCGGCGCGAGTGTGTATATACTTAGACGGTTTCGTTTCAAAGTGATATTTCCGCTATAACTGTCACATGAGATTATCATTGCTAAGTGTATCTTGGAAGACATACCACTTAGAGACTATATGCCTTGGTGATATTTCTGTTTCTTAACCACCATCTGTTATCGTTGAATTGTGTGTAGGTGTATGTATCTGTTTCTGCTACATTATAAGTTTTATATGGCGAAAGGCTTCGATACTGCTGCTTGTTCATCAACATATAAAAACATTGAACCAATAACAATATAGGTCACATCGTGGCAAAGGCGCGACATATGAAGACCTAGATAATGTACGTACTAAGTAATTGCCATTGGTCATTCCGTTTGCTCTTTTGAAGCAATAAAGCCGACAAAACATTTTTTTTTTAAAAATCGTACCTTTAACCTTTCCCTCATACGGCAATTCTGCAGCAGACGACTTTGAACGTATTTTGTCAAAAAAATAGAAAATCTCCATAAATGAATGGATAACCTATGACAAAAAGTGGAAGGGGGAAACATTTGGCAAAAAAGGAGAAATTGCAACGTTTTGTGCAATTTCCTTCTTTTGTCACTATGTTTTCAAAAAGCCGTCTGCCCGCAGAGGCGTCCAAAAGTGTTTAATATGAGGGGAAAGGGTTAATTTTAGGTGGATTTCCCACTTTTTCACTGAACATGTTCACGGTCGTCTGCCGCAAATGTGTTGTTGAACGTACAGTTGAGACTTCCTTGAGGTCAAGTTCACTTGTGAACTAATCCTAGGTGAGGATAAAGAGCGTGTACACATGTCAATTTATATCATGTTAACACCTTTTTCCACATATAGATGATTTTCTGACACATGCAGCAGACGACTTTGAAAAATATTGTGAAAAAAAGTAGAAATTATGGAAAAACATGCAATTTCTTTCTTGGTCGCAATATTTTCAACTTTAATCATTGCTTAAACTTTCATTTTTTTTTTAGGATTTCCAAAGTGTTTGCCATGAATTATTCAAGTCGTCGCCTGCTGATTTGTTGCATGTGGGAAAGCGTTAAGATGAAAACGACACTTCTTCTTGTATGGTGCATCTTACATTAATCTTAACCCTTTCAGCGCCGAATTGTTTTAAAGTAGACTCTTCCATGTTCAAATACGGGTATGTCCATTCTCTCTATTTTTGAAAGTTTTGGACTTTTTGTGGTAAATAAAAGGCAAACCATGCTGATTTCAGGTGCGTCAGCTTCGTTACGAGCATGACTCACCTGAATCAGTATTGTTTGCAAAAACCTCAATAATTGCCTTTGGCGCTGAAAGGGTTAATGGTAGTATTATAATGGTAGTAGTGGCCCGACCTCCTGGGCGCTCAGGGTTGCTGTGGTAAGCATTTCCTACTGACTGGCTGGGTGTCCAGGATAAATGGACCAGTGGATACTGGCAACTTACCAAGGAAAATCCGTGATACAACTGGGACAGTTGTTGAAAGCGGCGTAAACACCAAATCAATCAAACAATCAATCTCCATTGGATTGTATAACCCTCGACATTCGGCCAATAATAGCCATTTGGCAAGCTGTCACTATTTTACTTTTCAATTATTTTTGGGGGACTTTTTTTTATAGTTTCAATATTTTGATTTAATTTTCCCATTTTTGAACTTTGTTATTAATTTTCACATTCGTCTATTATTTGTATACATCAATATCAGTTTGCCGTTAGTGGCCGGGCTGACTTTTATGTGTTGTTCGTTGCAGTTTTAATTATACAATTGTTTTGCCTGACC
>JASEVX010000007.1:44541371-44573906 GCA_031761405.1 Serripes groenlandicus
ATTGAGTCGTGAATACTAGCATATCACTGGATAAACGATACTAGTATGTCATTGGATCGTAAATACTGGTATATCATTGGATCGTGAATACTAGTATGTCATTGGTTCTTTAATACTAGTATGTCATATGATCGTGAATACTAGTAATTCATTGGATCGTGAAAACTATGTATATCATTGGATCGTGAATACTGGTATGTCATGGATCGTGAATACTAGTATGTCATTGAGTCGTGAAAACTAGTATGTCATTGGATCGTGAATACTAGTATGTCATTGGATGTACGATACTAGTATGTCATTGAGTCGTGAATACTAGTATGTCATTGTATCGTGAATACTAGTATGTCATTGGATCGTGAATACTGGTATGTCATAGATCGTGAATACTAGTATGTCATTGAGTCGTGAATACTAGTATATCACTGGATAAACGATACTAGTATGTCATTGGATCGTAAATACTGGTATATCATTGGATCGTGAATACTAGTATGACATTGGTTCTTTAATACTAGTATGTCATTGGATCGTGAATACTAGTAATTCATTGGATCGTGAAAACTATGTATGTCATTGGATCGTGAATACTGGTATGTCATGGATCGTGAATACTAGTATGTCATTGAGTCGTGAAAACTAGTATGTCATTGGATCGTGAATACTAGTAATTCATTGGATCGTGAAAACTATGTATGTCATTGGATCGTGAATACTGGTATGTCATGGATCGCGAATACTAGTATGTCATTGAGTCGTGAAAACTAGTATGTCATTGGATCGTGAATACTAGTAATTCATTGGATCGTGAAAACTATGTATGTCATTGGATCGTGAATACTGGTATGTCATGGATCGTGAATACTAGTATGTCATTGTATCGTGAATACTAGTAATTCATTGGATCGTGAAAACTATGTATGTCATTGGATCGTGAATACTGGTATGTCATGGATCGTGAATACTAGTATGTCATTGAGTCGTGAAAACTAGTATGTCATTGGATCGTGAATACTAGTAATTCATTGGATCGTGAAAACTATGTATGTCATTGGATCGTGAATACTGGTATGTCATGGATCGTGAATACTAGTATGTCATTGTATCGTGAATACTAGTATGTCATTGGATGTACGATACTAGTATGTCATTGAGTCGTGAATACTGGTATGTCATTGAGTCGTGAATACTGGTATGTCATTGTATCGTGAATACTAGTATGTCATTGGATCGTGAATACTAGTAAGTCATTGGATCGTGAAAACTATGTATGTCATTGGATCGTGAATACTGGTATGTCATGGATCGTGAATACTAGTCTGTAGATGAGTCGTGAAAACTAATATGTCATTAGATCGTGAATACTAGTATGTCATTGGATGTACGATATTAGTATGTCATTGGATCGTGAATATTATTTATGAAGTCAATATAATCGAAGGTAGTTTTTTGCGTGACGAGACTTTTGTTTGAACGATGTTTCAAACAATCCCAACCTTTACGTAATTGTTACATCTGTTAAAGGTGTCCAGTATTTAGATGCTTATTGTACTTGAAAGTGAATGTCATCTAATTTTATTCCGGAATTATGATTCTTAATATTTGTCGATAACTTTTGAACAGTTTTAAAACTTTGACTGAACTATCTATAATCTGGAGTTCAGCACCTTTAAACAATATCTATCTAGGCATCCACGCTATCGGATCCGAATATAAAAGGGTTTTCAGACGTTACTCGAAGCCTTCTATGACGTATTCGTGAAAAAGGGGCAGAGTTAAATTAAACTGTTTGGAAGCGCATGTTTGTCTGGTTCTACACTGGTCACAAACGTTTGGTTTTCGCACTGGTCGCTCATTCATTCTACGTTAACCCTTTCCCTCATACGACAATTATGCAGCAGACGACTTTGAACGTATTTTGTCAAAACGTAGAAAATCTCCATAATTGAATGGATAACCTATGACAAAAAGTGGAAAACATTGTGGCAAAAGGAGAAATTGCACGTTTTGTGCAATTTCTTCTTTTGTCACTATGTTTTCAAAAAGCCGTCTGCTACAGAGGCGTCAGAACGCGTCTATATGAGGGAAAGGGTTAATAGAGTAGCGCTGTACAGCTGGAAAATGTGCACGAATTGTCTTACTGATTACGGCTATTGGGCAACATAATTAGCATACTTTTGTAATGCAGATACAACCACTTTTACAATCATTCAAGGATTTGTATCGTGTTCAGTTCTTAGACCCCCAGATCGTTAAATGGTCCCTTTAAAATGCAAGCCAGATCTAAGCACACTCACTAAGGGAAATACTACGTGGCTGTTTATAAACTAAAGTATGCTTTTAATCTCCACAGGAAGAACACGTCACTATATCAACACAAGTGTTATCTCACCAAATTTGGTAACCGGGAAGTTTTAAAAAAATCGACTAACATGTACGTACATGTCGATCTACAGTTTTAATTACACCAATTAAACAAGAGTAAAGAACAGAACAGAAACACAGTGGTACAGAGGTAAAGGGTTTGCCTCATGTACCATAGATCCCGGGTTCGTGATGAATGGGTGTTTCCTGTGGTATTTTAGCACGCAAATGGCGTGTTTACTGATTAAACCTCCAGGAAGCAGACCAAAAGTTTGATATATATATAAGCCGAAAGCGGTTTGTTTCGAAATCGATGTAAAATAAATAAGTTTAGCATAGCGCTCGCTCGAACCTGATTTTATCAAGTTATAGAACGGCAAAACTTCATGCAAAATATGTGATAAAGTTACATGTGTAGGGTCCTTTTATATTAATATGCATGAAGTAGTTCACGATCCAAAGCTATACCCTGTATAATAAATGAGAGGAACTGATCTAAATGCACAAGTTTACCATACCAAAAGACGAAAAGATACCTATAGGTTAATTCATGCAAATGAATGGCAGACTAAAATACGTTGCGATATAGTCCTAACACAACGAGTGATCGGCGAGTGCTTGTCAAAGCTGAAACTTGATTGGTGGATTCGGCTAGCATATTTCCGAAGGCTCTGGTTGTTGAACCTAAATACGCCCATGTTTTGTCGTTTCGATATCGGGGGCTTGGCGTGAAACGGTTGTAACTGAAATCCTAGTTTGAAAACCCTGGTTTAGGGGCAATTTTGACCCCTTTGTAAACAATGCAAATTTAAGTGCCATTGCTCAGAACGAGCAATGGCACCTAAATTTTCATTGTTTATAAAGAAAAATGATTTAACGCTTTTAAAGACTTTATGGCGAGGTGATAAACCTTGGTAACAAAATACCAATTTTAGTTACAACCGTTTCACGCCAAGCCCTCGATATGCCAGACAATATAGTTTATCGCATTTGAGATAAAAAAAAAAAAAAGAATATACAATCAAACTCGAAACTACGAAATTTGCATAAACATGTAATCGGCTTGTTTTTATTTCAAACAGCTTGTTGCAATCATACTTTTTCGAGTTAAAAAGACGAATTATTTCCTGTTATTGGTATAGTGAACATTGATTGACAGATGAATATATACATCAATCGGACTGCACATGAATATATATATATATATATTTTAAGAAACGATACTCTCTTAATTAATTATTCGGTTTGTATACCTATCCAGATTGGATTATGCTAACTTTTACGTATCTACCTATTGTTGAATAAAAGTTCCCGAAAGATATACGCATGTGTCAGCGCTCATTTAGTTTTCAAATGATGTTACCATGAATCAAAATCGAGTATTGAGCAGTGACTGCGCTTTTACCATCGTCCTCATACAGACGCTTACTGACGCCTCTGAAGCAGACGTCTTTTGAAAACAAAGTGGCAAAAGAAGAAATTGCTCATGATGAGTAATTTCTCCGTTTGCCACAATGTTTTCCACTTTTGGTCATTGGTTATCCATACAATTATAGAAATGTTCCATTGTTTAACAAAATATGTTCGAAATCGTCTGCTGCAGATTTCTTGTATGTAGGAAAGGGTTAACACTTTGACTGCTGTTACCGAGTTTGTGTGGCCTGTGTCACACAGTTTAGATCTAGGCCAGCCGGCGCAGTAGTGCCCTCCGACCAGAAAATAGACAACATAATTATCGTGTTAGTCCTTCAATCAGCTATGGACTATTTCAAATGCAAAGCTGGACTAATTCATTTTGAAAATCATCACTCAAATGGTTTAGCGTATTTAAGTTCAACAATTAATGTATATTTGAGCCGTCCCACGAGAAAACCAACATTATGATCTCTGCGTAATGTATCTACCAAGATCAGCCTAGGCATTCCGCGATGGCTAATCCGGGCCGACACATTCCGTCTTAGGGGGGATAGAGATATAGAGTAATGATTCCTGAAACAGAGAATCCACAGGAGGCGTACGTGTCTGTCCGCGTTAGCCTGCGCGGCATTCTTAGGCTGATCCGGGTCGATACTTAACGCAGAGTCCACAATGTTGGTTTTCTTGCGGGACAGCTCATTTCACAGTTCAGGATTCGAAGATTATTTTGTTATATACACGTACATTCAGATTGATTGATTGATTTATTGATTCATTCATTCGTTGGTTAATTGAATGATTGATTGGATGATTCGTTGATTGATTGATTAATTGATTGATTAATTGATTGATTGATTGATTGATTGATTAATTGATTGATTAATTGATTAATTGATTGATTAATTGATTGATTAATTGATTGATAAATTGATTGACTGATTAGGGTTTAACGCCGTTTACACCATTATGTTCAGTCCAATAACGGCTGCCAGTTCACCTTCCTATATGTTAACATCAGTATTTTTCAAAGTAACTGGCTGTTTTTTCCAAATAGACTGTTAGCCTATTGGTGAAAGACGAACTATTAATTAATTAATTGACGAAGGAATATTGGGCGAGCAGGATTTCGAACTCACTACCCCTGAATTGAAGTACATTCATAGTGACACCATATAACGTTTGTTCTACTATAATGTGTTGGAAGTAAATTTAAATCATCTTACCACAAATAGTGCTTTCTGGAACAATGGAGGTGTAATTATGATACATAATTGAAATTAAAATCACTGCGTGAAAAGAAGAACATTATGAATTGCTCGAGCTTTCAAAATGCCACCCGCTCCAAAAACGTCAAATGTCATCTATATTAAGGAAAGGGTTCCTTTTTAATGTATTTCAAAATGTCGGACCTTATCTCTCATTGTCCTATAAATGAGCCACGTCTCGCTATTTGGGATCTTATTAACACTCCATAAAGGAATCCGCCGCGGCCGAGTGGTTAGCGTCGGGGATTTGGAACCGGGAGTCCCAAATTCGATCCCCAGTCGCGGCGCAACTGTTATGCTGGAGTACCCTTGGGCAAGGTACATTTTCCTAGCCTAGTACTCGTTTGTTTACCCAGGGATCATGAATAGGTGAACTGTCGCCGTGGAATAGCTTAAATAATCTTGTTTTCAAGTTGTATTAAATATAAATTGAGAACGGCAAAAAACCCTAATAAAACAAAACAAAAGAATGCCAAAACCGGTACTAATTGGCGTGAAACTAATTAGACCACATATCTAGTTAATTTGTCTGTTTTTGTCAACAACAAAACGAACAAAAACATGTGGACGGACAGCGCAGGCTCTGGCGAGACTATGAGAAGGCACAGGCTCGCCTGGATATACACTTTGCACAGTTGCGTTAATGGGCACATTCGCTAAACGCACGGCTCACGTATAATTAACACATTTACTTTGAAAACATCTAGGCAAAAAATATGAAAAATCTCTACAAATGAAAATATATTTATTGAATTAAGTAGAAATAATTGTGGCAAAAGGAGAAATTGCTCATCATGAGCAATTTCTCCTTTTGCCACAAAGATTTCAAAAGTCGTCTATGTCAAACTGAGTCTGTAAGAGGGAAAATAATAAGTAAAGATGTGTTATCTCAATGGTGTGTGCAATGTCATATGATTACTTCTTGACTCATTGAAGTCAATGAGTATTGAGTATTATCTAGTATCCATTGATAATATAGTGTACTTGATAAATTACTTCACATTACCAAAGTAGCATTATGTCATTATTAACTCTTATTCAGTTGTAGACAGACAGTAACGGCCCTAGTAAGACTGTGCGCATGCACAAGCTTGCCTGAAAGACGATGAACCCTTTACCACATACAACAAATCGGCAGCAGACGACTTTGAAAACAAAGTAGCATTATGTAATTATTAATTCTTGTTCAGTTGTAGACAAACAGGGACGTCCCCGGTAAGACTGAACGCATGCACACGCTTGCCTGAACCTACACTGAACGCAGATGCATTATGAAAAACAATCGTTAGGATGGTTAAAGTGTGTTATCTCAAGTGTGTGTACAAGGTCCACTGATAACCGGGTGACTAATTCTTAGTACGTATAACTTAACATCACCCACATAGCCATATGTCATCACGGGTTCAGTAAGTCTGGTAGGAAAATAATTGAATGACAGGCTGAGATTTCCATTGTGGAGGGTAACAGATCTAGACTGTTGGATTGAAGAAATAAAACGGAAATCTAGAAACAGTAAAATTCTCGTTCAGTTGCGTCAAACATAATCAGAATGTCCGAAATAAATGTTTTCAAAAGTCGTTTGCTGCAGAGGCGGCATAATTAGTCTGTATCGGGAAAAAGTTAAAGCAAGTTCGAGATTTAGATACACTTATTCTTATCCTGTAGCATAAAAGTAATACAATATTGATACAATCTTTGTTTTTGTTTTGGCTTTTCTCCGTTTCTACAGTATTTTATGCAGATCATGACAACAGTACCCTTTCTACTGAAATATGATGTGCCTTGTCTTGAGACATTAAACAATATGACTGCCACCAGTTGGATCGAACCATGGACAAGCGGCCTAAAATCCCGCGTAATCACTCCCGTTTAGTACACACCTCTAACATATTTTAACAAAGACTTAATTAACGGTAGCAGTGGCCTTCCTCCCTGGCGTTACTGGGCTGCGAGGATAGCTTTACGACTAATGCATCGCTGTCAGGATTAGTAATACCGGGGACATTGTACTACTGAAATGTGCTCAATGTTCTGTTCCTGTCCCGTCAAGTTCACGGCTTTCATCCTGGCTTTGTTGTACTTCCGGTGCGCATGCACATTTGTACAATACATACACAATCTCACAGACATAAAATATCTCACGTTACATCGGTAGTGCAAGTAATTTACTCAGGAGACGGTGGGAGAGGCTGTTGAAAACGGTGTAAAACACCATACAAACAAATAAACTCATTAGTAAAGGACGCTTTCCATAATAGCCTCTGCTCGAGACAAATTTTGACAGCCTTTGACGAGCAGTGATCATGTTAATTCTATAACAATTCTATATCGTGTTAAAAACCGCTTGTCCTCGTTCTGAATCCGTTTTCTTATTTATAGTGGGTTCCCGATAACTCGAGCATTAGATAAGTTGAATATATATACTTTAACTCGGAAACTAGATAAGTCGACTATAAACTTTAAATCAAACTTTAGATAAGTCGAATATATAATTTAACTCGATCATTAGATAAGTCGAATATATACTTAATTCGAAAACTAGATAAGTCAAATATATAATTTAACTCGATCATTAGATAAGGCGAATATATAATTTAATTTGAAAACTAAATAAGTCGAATATATAATTTAACTCGATCATTAGATTAGTCGAATATATACTTTAACTCGAAAACTAGATAACTCAGATAAGTCGAATATATAATTTAACTCGATTATTAGATAAGTAAAATATATACTTTAATTCGAAAACTAGATTAGTCGCAATCATTAGATAAATCGAATATATAATTTAACTCGATCATAAGATAAGTCGAATATATACTTTAATTCGAAAACCAGATAAGTAGAATACATAATTTAACTCGATCATTAGATAAGTCGAACATATGCTTTAATTCGAAAACTAGATAAGTCGAATATATAAATTTAACTCGATCATAAGATTAGTCAAATGTATACTTTAATTCGAAAACTAGATAAGTCGAAAATATATTTAACTCGAAAACAAGATAAGTCGAACATATTTTCTTTAACTCGAGCAATACATACGTATATATTCGTACTCAAAAATTAGATAAGTCGAATATATACTTTAACTAGAATCATTTATTTCCTGAACGGACAATCCTCTCGAAAGCAGCGAAGCAGGAGTTTTCATTGGTCACATTTGTAGGTATATAAATTTTCAATGATGTTGTTGATACCCTTATTTTAAAAATTCACAGTCATGACCATGAATTTGAAAGAACGTGTTGAAACCAAGGGCGGTGGATGGTACATGAGTAAAGCGTCGGGATGCGGTCCCCGCCTTCCATGGTAACGGTGGAATTCCATTGAGCAAGGCACGTGTTATTTTCAAGGATTTCAGAGGGATATAGGTTAAGAACAATAAAGTTTCAATAACAAAAGTAACTAAATGTTGCATTGATTTACAACGAGTTCAAAGTAACCTCTCTTGAGTTCAGGTTTGGTTATGAAGTGGTGAGTACACAGTATTAACCCTTTCCAATATATGGAACATAAAACATTATTTTAACACATTTTTAGGCCTAGAGTCAAGATTAGCGCCGGTTTCTCAACTTTTACTTTTACTTTTACTGTGTATATAATGATATACTATACTGCTTGTTTAAATATTATGCATAAACAATCTGCGTTAGATGTATTTATTTTGTGTCAATTAGTTTAATAATTGCAGTCTCTTGTAATTCTAATATTGAATGGCTATGTACATTGTATGTGTTATTGAGATATTTTATATGTGTGTTTGTACATAGATGAGAAAGATAATATATATAGCATATGAAACTGATAAAGACTTGATAACATAGATTAGCGCCGGTTTCTCAACTGTTACTATGTATATAATGATATACTATACTGCTTATTTAAATATTATGCATAAACAATCTGCGATAGATGTATTTATTTTGTGTCAATTAGTTTTATAATTGCAGTCTCTTGTAATTCTAATATTGAATGGCTATGTACATTGTATGTGTTATTGAGATGTTTTATATGTGTGTTTGTACATAAAAGATATAATATATATGGACGCTTTCTGACGCCTCTACAGTAGCCGACTTTTGAAAACACTATGACAAACGAAGGAATTGTTCAAATACTTTTATTTTTCGAGGTTTTATGTATATTTTTACCTAGATATTTTAAAAGTCGTCTGCTGCAGATTTGCAGTAGGCTTATGTCGGAAAGAGATAAACCCTTAAATGTGTCGTTAAACTTTATTGTCTGTAAATAACACTTATCTAATTTTCAAATTAGGGCCGCGTCTATGCCGCGTCGGGCGATTCAGGATCTTGCTACATTTGCGTCATTAGACGTTGTATCCGCACGATCTGATCCGAGTCGTCGATTTTAGCTTGCACGTAGCATAGACCCAAATGTAACTTATGGTAACTTTTTGATAAAAAATCAAAACTATAGTCCAAGGAGTTTCAATGACATACCCCTTGAAAATTTGATCCCGTTACTCGACTTAAATTCAAGACAATAACAGTGTGAAATTTGACAGGGCGGACACGAGTCAGCATATAGGAAATGGAGGGTTGAACTTAACGAAATATCACGAACACTGTTATCCCTTTCCCTCATATAGACGCTTGCTGACGCCTCTGCAGCAGACGGCTTTTTTGAAAACATAGTGACAAAAGAAGAAATTGCACAAAACGTGCAATTTATCCTTTTGCCACAATGTTTTCCACTTTTCGTCATAGGTTATCCATTCAATTACGGAGATTTTCTATGTTTTGACAAAATACGTTCAAAGTCGTCTGCTGCAGAATTGTCGTGTGAGGGAAACCAGTAACCTACTTTTAAACCATATGCGTACACTGTATCGGGAAGAAAATAAAGCTTTCGCAAATATGTATATATGGGATATTTTTTTTTTGTATGGTGTTTTACGCCACCTTCAACATTATTTTTGTCATATCACGGCGTTTTCCGGTATAAATTACAAGTATTGCTGCATTTTTTGTTTATCCTTACACAGTGTGTGTATACCACGTGACTTTGACGTCACAAATGCTACGGCGGACAGCAATATTTTACTTTGGTTTAGAAGTAAAAACAAAGGTAACTTTTTTATTTCTTCATAATTTTGAATGAAACATGGCACAGTCTGCGCCGCTTTCAGAGCACTATCTCCGGTTTTCAACGGAGTTAAATAAGGTGTTTAGTTTCTTCGAACACTTCAACGAACCTTTTCTCAAAATGTATTAAGATCACCGACAGCCGGAGCATTATCAAAACTGGATTTTGAGAACAGGTTCGTCGAAGTGTTTGAAAAAACTAGACCACCAAGCAAACTCCTGTAAAAGACAGCAGATAGGACATTGTAAGCGGCGTACACTGCGCCATGTTTCATTAAAAAGGGTGAAGAAATAAAAAAGTTACCATTGTTTTTACTTGCTGTCTGACGATGCAAATATGACGTCAAAAGTCACGTGGTATACACACACTGTTACAACAGCGCCTCTGTGGTAGTTCGCTATCCGAGCGTCAAGAACGCAAGCCAGTACTACCAGTTTTGTAAGGTGCTGAACTCCAGATTATAGATTGTATAGTCAAACTTTTAAGACTGTCTTAAAGTTGTCTTGAAATATTAGAATCATAATTCTTGGATAAAATTAGAGTAATAATTTCACTTTCAAGTACAATAAACATCTACATATTGATCGTTTATGCTTCACTTTAACTGGGTAGACATACCCAGTAAGCCGAATTGTGTACATTTTTATGACTTTCAATTGACTGTTTTTCAAGATTTTATTGCCCAAATAGTTTTGAGCTATTTATTACTTACTTTGTTTTCACTATTAGCAATATTTGCAGAAGTTTCAACATTTCAAAATGTTGATCTCCATCTGGATTTCGGGACGTTTACTCTTTCAGCGCCAAAGGCAATATTGAGCTTTCTGCAAACAATGCAGATAGGAAGGTAACAGGTTGGTAGTGAAGGATATGGCAAGGTCATACAATACCCAACCTATCCTCACATGTGCCTTCCCCGGAGTCCGCCCTGCACATTATACAGCCTTTATTGTTTGTAAACTAGGAATATAACTCTTGATAAAGAGCGTTTTGCTTGTTCTAAAATCCTTATTTTATCCGCTTACCCTATGTTGTGGGTACTCAAAAGAATCGTCTCAATGAGACGATTCTTATGAGTTCCCACTACATAGGATTTCGTTGGATAATAAGAGAGATATTGTGGGTAAAAGAGCTGTATACCCCTTCTTATCTGATAACCCGATGGTTCCACATTGCCGTGTCGTTTAAATAAAAATGCAACAAGACATATGTTGCAGATGTTTAACATGAAATTATATGTGAGGTGGAAAATCCCCCGGAATTAATTCAGACTAATGTTTGCATTATGCATCGCAACAGTACTTACTGTTACATTTTACGTAAAATTAAGCAAAACAAATAAAATAAAAGCAATGCGGGGGCGTTGCTTAAACCACATATCTAACATACGACATCTCTTCTACAGACGACTTAAAAAAAACATCTAGCCAAGCTATGGAAAATATTTGAAATATGAGCTATTGTAAATAAATATTGGCTCATTGTGGCAATAAATGAAATGGCTCATCTTGAGCAATTTCTCCATTGCAACAATGTTTTCAAGGGTAGCCTTCTGCTTACGAGTCAAAAGGCGTCAGGGTCAATAAGGATATATTACTCGTTTCCGGTATTATATCATATTTTCTCATCACCGGAAGTGTGAAGCGTGAGTAAAATCATGTATATTGTACCAGTTTCCGGTGAAGATTAGAATAAGATGATAGCATTCAACGGTTACAACTAAAACGATCAAACATACTCGTTTTATTTCATATTAAATGATTAAAAACATGTTACCAATGATGTTTTATTCTACATACCTGCCTACTCAAAAACGTCATATTGCTTTAATTAACGGGAATTCCTTATCGAGGGATATTGGCACACCTGCAATAAACGAATGTGTGAAGACATGTTTGTTAACCCTTTCCCTCTTACGACAATTCTGCAGCAGACGACTTTGAACGTATTTTGTCAAAACATAGAAAATCTCCGTAATTGAATGGATAACCTATGACCAAAAATGGAAAACATTGTGGCAAAAGGAGAAATTGCACGTTTTGTGCAATTTCTTCTTTTGTCACTATGTTTTCAAAAAGCAATCTGCTGCAGAGGCGTCAGAAAGCGTCTTTATGAGGGAAAGGGTTTATGGCAGGTAACGTTACCAGAGAAAAGAATTATTGTATCAAACGTTCAATTTTGAACAAATTACATATAACATAAATACGATCATATTAATATAAATCATGGGAACGGCATTTCAACATGTGGCATCTAGACCATTTTGCATTTTTTATAATTGTTAAACTATTTATAAATATGTAGGCCTATGTATCATAACTGACGCTAAATTTTGACGAAAATATCTGTGTTTTACTATTGTCGTGTATTCCTGTTTCGGCGTATAATCCAAGTAGTCAGCGGTGCTTTTCACTTTAACCCTTTCCCACCTGGAGACACATGTTGACGCAATAGCAGCAGACGTCTTTTGAAAACATTGTGGCCAAAGGTGAAATTTCTCCTTTGGACACAATGTTTTAAAATTTATTAAACAATTAAACTATCTTTTATGAAGAATTTTTAGGTTTTTGTCACTATGTTTTCAAAGTCGTCTGCTGCAGATTTATTGTATTAGGGTTGAGAATAGATTTCCAGTTACTTCTACATCGATAGCAACTAATTTCTTGGAAATGTCTTCCACACTTGGAAAAATGACACCATCAAGAGATAAAGCAGATATTGAAGCTGGTTGGTATGGCGATTATCACATCATCTATGTAAACCACTACCTGGTGCAGACATGTTTACACGCTTTAGCAGCATACAAAATTTGAAAAAATAATGGAATAGAGAAATTTCTCATTTTCCAGCATTGTTTTTACAATATAAATCAAAATCAAATTTAAAATTTTATATTTCCTCGGACATTTTTAAAAAAATAATAGATGTTGTATCTATAGTATGAGGTAAATGATTAAGTGAGAGTATAAAGCGTGTATTTTTCATTTACTTTTTGATACTGAAAGTCTACCAAAAATGCGTTAGTACGAGTATGATATTAGCCGGTCAAATCACGAGGGTTGATAATTCTTGTACCGGATATTCAGTTATTAAAGTAAATGATATTTGATTTTTATGAAGCAAATGTGCATCGTAACATATGTTGTTACGTTATATATGTCGTCATTTCAGCAACTGAAAATAGATCATAGGAATGATTTCGGTTCATGAAATTACGATTTTTCTCGTCCCCATACATTTCTATAAATCTGCGTATGAAATTTGATTATTATTATTATTCACTACCTTGAGTAAACGTTAGATCTAACGGAAAGCAAGCCTGTTGTATTAATTCAATACATGACTATACATTTTTACATGTGTAAAGTATTGAATTAATTAATATTTACGTATACAAACGTGATCAAAACTTAGGCAATTATCACAGACAATTCCCGCCTCATTTTAAAAGGGTAGTATTGCTGAGTATCGTTTAGAAAGGAATATTTCCGATTCGACCAAAAAGTAAAAATTCAACCAAAAATATTGAAAACAAAAAAGAACATGAATTTTATTTGCTTCTGTGAATGATAACATATAATGTAATCTTGAGTTAAGTATACACACACATATACACATATACCCACGTATTCACACATACACAGAGTCATTGTGTCGTCTAAAATGGGCCGTTAAAACATTTTTATGCGAATAATATCGCTTCGCAGCGAAAGTAATACTCTGAATCAGTGGTGACTGATGTAGGGCTTGCACCTAAAACCATCATCAAAAACGTTTCACTGGTTGCAAGCACTAGCTCAGTATATACTTCATGGCTAATATTGGTGTATATGCCACTAAGAAATAATCGTTTCTTATCATATGTTGCGCTGCATTCCGTGATTCTGTGTTTGATAACATCTAAATGTATACGGCCACACAGATCACATGACGAAGGTTTTTCTGAAGCAACAGTCACCCACAATTTAGCCATGAATACTATTTTATGTGCAGCTATTCTTGTACCATAGAGGTTATACAGGTTGCAGACTGTGATTGATGTATGCAATCGACTGCACCTGACGAAATCAGTCGATTGCATCCTCATTAACCACTCAATTGTTTCAAACTGGTCAACAGCATTATTGATAAGTTGCTTCCATACTGGTTTATGTGACAGGAAGCAATCGTCATTTACATACATATTCATAAGATAATTCAAGTTGTATTTATTCAACAATGAACATATATCTGGAATGTAACCACGTATTGATTTTGTCGGGTTATATTCGATTTGCATAAATTTTCTCATGAAAACCTTTTTGCAAAGAGAGCTATTCTCAAGGCTCAAGATTTTGTGCAGGAATATTAACTTCTTTTTATCAATCAATGATGTGATTCGATTAATTACAAGCATTGATTCGCACATATCAGACCTTGTTCTGATATTAAATTCCTGAATAGTTTTTACAATAAAATGTTGCAAACGGTTGAGCTTGTGTACGTCACAACTTGTTATATTACTCCAAAGCTCACACCCATACAAGGCTATTGGGATAATGATTGTTCTATACAGCTTAACAGAAGTTAATGGATTTAATGCATTAGGTATCATACCAAGATCAGCCATTGCATAAAAGGCATGTTTAGCTTTCTGACAGCAATCTGAAATGCGATTTGTTAATTTTAGAGATATATCCTGTCGAATTCCGAGATGTACAACACTGTCAATTTCGTCAATGTAGGATTCTTCCAGTAAAGACTTGATAGGGACATTTTTCATTTTGTTATTGTAAAAAACAACGACATTGGATTTCTTACAATTTACTTCGAATTCACATCCAAAGGAATACCTGAGACATGTACACAATGTCAAGCAAATGTTGCAGATACATAGGCGTTAATGCAATTACAGATAAATCATCAGCAAACGCAGGATTCCCACATTTAGCATGGATTGGCGAATAGAGACGTAAGCTATACTCTGAATTTTCAAGTTCTTTAAGTAAGTCATTTATAAAGATTAGATAATAAAATGTGGAGGCGACCCCTCCGTGGCGTATGCCGCGTTTTACCGGGTCTGGGAGTGATTTATTGCCATTTGCCATGACAAAGCAATTCAAGTCTTTATAGGAATCCCTTAATATCCTCCATACTTTTCCAACTATTCCTAGATTATGGAGTTTTGTGCAATACTCTATCAAAGGTACATTTATAGTCAATGCAAGCCACGAAGGCTTTACTATGTAGATCCGCGAGTTCGTTTATAGTTTCCTGTAGACGACAAAACGCGGCTGTAATACAACTTAGCCCTTTCTGAAACCCTTGTTGCTGTGGAGATGGAAATATGAAAGTAGTAGTAGTAGTATTAGAAGTTGTAGTAGTAATAGTAGTAGTAGTAGTAGTAGTAGTAGTAGTAGTAGTAGTAGTAGTGGTAGTAGTAGTAGTAGTAGTAGTAGTAGTAGTAGTAGTAGTAGTAGTAGTAGTGGTAGTAGTAATAGTAGTAGTAGTATTAGTAGTAGTTGTAGTAGTAGTAGTAGTAGTAGTAGTAGTAGTAGTAGTAGTAGTAGTAGGAGTAGTAGTAGTAGTAGTAGTAGTAATAGTAGTAGTAGTGGTAGTGTGGTAGTAGTAGTAGTAGTAGTAGTAGTAGTAGTAGTAGTAGTAGTAGTAGTAGTAGTGGTAGTAGTAGTAGTAATAGTAGTAGTAGTAGTAGTAGTAGTAGTAGTAGTAGTAGTAGTAGTAGTAGTAGTAGTGGTAGTAGTAGTAGTAGTAGTAGTTGTAGTAGTAGTAGTAGTAGTAGTAGTAGTAGGAGTAGTAGGAGTAGTAGTAGTAGTAGTAGTAGTAGTAGTAGTAGTAGTAGTAGTAGTAGTAGTAGTAGTAGTAGTAGTAGTAGTAGTAGTAGTAGTAGTAGTTGTAGCAGTTATTTTAAGATAAGCAAGGTAATCAAAAGTCACACACTATTATATGTTGTTTTTCAAACTATACAGAGACGCTTTTATACAGCTTGATAAATAATACTTATTATATACGACATATCGAGGGCTTGGCGTGAAACGGTTGTAACTAAAATTGGTATTTATTTTACCAAGGTTAATCATCTCGCCATAAAGTCTTTATAAGCGTTAAATCATTTTTCTTGGTAAACAATGAAAATTTAGGTGCCATTGCTCGTTCTGAGCAATGGCACCTAAATTTGCATTGTTTACAAAAGGGTCAAAATTGCCCCTAAACCAAGGTTTTCAAAATAGGTTTTTAGTTACAACCGTTTCACGCCAAGCCCTCGATATGCACGTAGGCAAATAAGTACATTAAGACGAACTGATAAATCCATCATACAATGGTTGATGCGGAAAAGTAATAACGATACACAGGTATTTACAAAATGACAAATTACATCACAGACTGTCAGTGTTAACCCTTATCCCGCTGAATTCCTGCAACCTTAAATTTTACCACCCCCTGATTTTTGACAGGTTATTAACACATTTATGAACTAGTCTCTTCTTAAAATTGAAAAGCGAACGATGTAGACGGAATCGAGGCTAAGACTGCACGAACTGTCTGAGCTTGGTCAACATTGTTTTCAATTGAATTTAAAATCTTGCATTTATTAATACACAAATGTTGTACGGAGGGTTTTGGGTTTAACCTTTTTCCACATACAACACATCTGCAGCAGACGACTTTGTTAACATCTAGGGAAAAGCATAGAAACTCTCTATAGATTAATGAACAATAATAAAATCAAAGCGCTGAAGGCACTGAATTTGTTTGGGTACATAAAACTGTTCAAACATTTGCCTTTGCATAGATGTGTGATTTATAAACTATGCATTGTTTATAAATATTACAACTTCGGGTAAAAGAATAAATGACGCATCCGTTAAAATTAAATGCCATTTTAGTTGTCTATAAAAATAAATCATGAGACATACATGTGAATATTATATTTAATGTCCAAGTTTCAAAAGACATGTAAAACAAATGGATAACCATTATGGCCCCGACTCACTCATCTAAGTATTTAATAATTTTTGTTACAAAAAAAATCACCATTGACCAAGGGTTTTCTAAAATCTTACTCAAAAGCTTCCTGCTTAACAAGAGATTTTTCAAGTTTTCACTATAGCCATATAAGGCCAAATAGCCCTGCCCCCCTGGCGGCCATGTTTTTCGACCAATCAACATGGCTTGGAGGAATCTGATAGATGGTCTCCCAATGAACATTTCTACAAAAAGAATTGAAAATTGGCCAAAAGTTTTTACTATAGCCATATTAGGCAAAAAAGCCCCGACCGCTGGCGGCCATGTTTTTCGACCAATCAACTTGGCTGGAAGGAATCTGATAGAGGGTCACCCTAGGAACATTTCTACAAAATTATTTGAAAATCGGCCTGACACTTTTGGAGGAGAAGATTTTTTTGAGTTTACACTATAGCCATATAAGGCAAAAAAGCCCCGCTCCCTGGCGGCCAAGGAACAATGTAGCAACGTTAAATGTCGCACCAACTCTAAATGTCACACTTGACGTTTTATGTCACAAGGCTGACGCTAAACGTCGCAACCAACGCTAAATGTCGCAAAACCTTCTGACGTTATATGTCGCATCTGTAACGCCAAATGTCGCAAAACAAGGTACTGCCGCTATATGTCGCAACATCAACGCTAAATGTCTCACTCCTTTATAAGCACTCTTTTGTAGTATTACTGTTTCACAATGTACAAATTACAATAATTCATCTCACTCTGTCCCTTCTTTTTTTAGTTATAGCTCCTGAAGTAGTCATTTTTTTTGCGACATTTAGCGTCAGCCTTGCGAAATATAACGTCAAGTACGACATATATACAAGATATATATGCACTCTCGTACTATCGATATGGATTCGCACACTTACGATAAGGACTCTCACACAAGCGATATGCACTCTTGTACTAACGATATGGATTCGCTCACTAACGATATTGATTCATACACTTACGATATAGACTCTCACAAAAGCTGTATGCACTCTCGTACTAACGATAATGACTCGCACACTAACGATATGGACTCTAGTAATAGTGGTTCATCAGAATAACAGATTGCGCTTTGTGTTTATACATTCCTTGCGGGCCAATGACTGGCTCTTTCTGCGGATAGCCACATTTTGTGGCTGGTATACAATAGATGGAATATGGTATAAACGTCCAAGACATTTTTTTTGTAAACACATGTACACGGACATACACTGTGACATAACGTTATAACATGTACAATTTTCTTAAGTTTTTTAAAACTGTAAAATTAAAGAAAATTGTACAAGTTATAACGTAATGTAACAGTGTATGTCCGTGTACATGTGTTTTCAAAATGTTAATGCGTTCTATGGATAGCCACATATTGTAACTGGTATACAATTGTCTCTCTTGTCACAAACTGTATAAGCTAATACTGGAATAAAAACTGACACGGAATAAGTAACATGCTTTTTGTTGCCATTCCTTAACCTACTTATAAAAAAGTTTATAAATGTAGCACTTTAACATCCCGTAACTGATACCTTGAACGTTTATACCATATTCCATCTATTGTATACTAGCCACCAAATGTGGCTATCCGCAGATAGAGTAGAGCCTGGCATTGGCCCGCGAGGAATGTGTTAACACATCACGGATTGCCTGCACTAACCAACAGCCAGGTCCTGCTATTCATATAATTCTTCTAACACTAAAAGGCGACACAGATATATCACAGAACCGGCAAGGGTTGAGATACAACCGAGGCGGTTGTGTCTTGCTCACAATGTCTTTGAACAATCTATTCACCCGTTGAAGGGAGTATCGCGACGAAGGATTTTGTTTCGAACCAAGGTTAACAATAATATACCAAATCAACTGTGGTAGTTCTACATGGTGCTTTTGATGAACGTGTTTCGGTTTCCGTTTTAAATGTATCATTTCTCACAATCTGTTATTCTAATGAACCACTATTACTAGAGTCCATATCGTTAGTGTGCGAGTCATTATCGTTAGAACGAGAGTGCATATAGTTTTTGTGAGAGTCCATATCGTTAGTGTATAAATCAATATCGTAAGTGAGCGAATCCATATCAGTAGTACAAGAGTGCATATCGCTTGTGTGAGAGTCCTTATCGTAAGAGTGCGAATCCATATCGATAGTACGAGAGTGCATATATATTTTGACTATATGTCGCACTTGACGTTATATGTCGCAAGGCTGACGTTAATTGTCGCAAAAAATGACTACCTCAGGAGCCATAACTAAAAAAAGAAGGGACAGAGTCAGATGAAACATTGTAATATGTACATTGTGAAACAGTAATACTACAAAAGAGTGCTTATAAAAGAGTGCGACATTTAGCGTTGATGTTGCGACATATAGCGGCAGTACAATTTTTTGCGACATTTGGCGTTACAGATGCGACATATAACGTTAGAAGATTTTGCGACATTTAGCGTTGGTTATTTACTTCGTGCTCAGGTGAGCTAAAAAAGAAACATCTATCCAAATGAAAGAGTAATTGAAATCATGCATTATAAAAGGATTAAATGCTCCAGAGAAAACCAATACCTGTGCCGTCCGAATTTTACTCTACAGTATACACCTAAGCTGGCCGCTGTTTCCTTTAAAGGGTGTTTAAGCTTGCCAAATCAATTAAGGATGCGTGACCATACACTGTTAATTACCATTGTTTACGAGTGTCATTCCAAACAAATTATAAATGTAACCCCTTTTCCCAATAAACCTATCATATACATGTATGTATTTGTAACTTGCCGGGATGTGTCGATACCGTCATGGTACAATGTGATATATGCACAAATTGGTTTCACAAATCTTGTGTTAATGCACCTGTGGATATTTCGACAACAGATGCGGACTATTATAATGATAAGATATGTGATTAAATTGGCAACATTTAAGTTTTTTAATTATAACAGCCTTCAAATACAAATTTGGTTTATACGACGGTAAAGAAAGGTTATTGGAATTAAGAAATTGTTTAAATAAGCAAATTTTCCTTTTCCCACAATGTTTTCAATATATGTTGCTTTTTACTGTTTACACAGCAAGAAAAAAACATTTAACTTATTTGTTATAGATTAGTATTATAGTTGCATATATATATATAATTACTAGAAATAAATTAAGATTTTTAAAAGTGTTGTATATATATATATACTTATTGTTTATTTGTTATTTAAATTGTTCTGCCCCTTCCAAGTACCCTACAGAATAGAATGTTGCATGGATCATTTGCCTCGTAGTATGGCACATGGAAAACTGTTGAAAGTTACAAAGTAGAAAATGTAGAGGCCCAACAATAACTAGAACTCATGACCCTTCAATCGAGTGTAAAGGAGAGGATATAATTGAAGCAAAACCTATGGCTAGTTACTAGCAACCTATTCTATTCTTGCAATGTTTTCAAATTTCGTCCGCTGCAGATGCGTCAAAAGACATTTACTTGTCGGAAAATCAATCCATCAATTCTCTTTATTGATATCTATAGATATGATATAAAGAGGAAAGTCGTTAAAACACTTTACAAAGAGATTCCATTTCAGCATGATCTCGATTTTTGGTTTATTCTATATCACTGATAAAAGCAATCAAACACATTATAAATTTACAAAGAAAACCCCGGATATGATCATATGTAACAAATTATACACAGTTGCCCATCTTTAATTAAACATTTTTTACAACAAATCATAGCGTCCGCAGATTTGCTCTATATTCTATTGCGTCGGCATTTTCCCTCTATATTGCATTTGTCCGCATTTTCCCTCTATAATGTATTTGTCCGCAGATCGCGTCCGCACTTTAAACCCTCCCCCCATACCGTTGTATTTATAAATAGAATTCGACGATCACGATTTCTCTGCAAATGTGTTACTCTCATTTTAAATGCATTTTATGACGCACATATTTGTTTTTTTAATTCTTTATACTATATTTATATGGCCGACAAGGCACAAAGAAAATATTTTCAATTCTGTTTTTATCTACATTTTCAATGCGTGATTGAAAATTCAAATACCGTATCTGGAGCTTAAATCGGAAATAGTTCTCCCTGTAGCAGTTCACTCATTGAGATTTATAAATCTCTCCGCATTCATGTTTTAAAATACAATGTTTCATTTTATTTCGTAATTCTCTTTGAATATAAGAACCACATAAGAAAACAAAGACGATATAAATATATCATTATTTCAAAAATCGTGATACATTTGAAAAGTAAGAGCAAGTATTGAGTACTACTTTCACGCGTATGAAATTCGTGGAATTTTAAATAAGACGAACGGCTTCAGAATTGCAGTTACTAAATTTGTTTGTTCCAAACAAATAAAAACGAATACTTATTAACATGAAAACTTAGTGGCAAAAGGAGAAATTGGTTATTATTGCCATATTGTTTTCAGAAGTCGTCTGCTGCAGAGGCGTCGGAAAGCGTCTGCATGTTGGAAAGGGTTAAACAAATATCTGTTTTCAGGATAATTTCTGTCTAGTTTTAACCCCTTCCCACATGCAGACGCCTCTGCAGCAGACAACTTCTGAAAACAACATGGCACAATACGCTGTGATATAACTGTAAAATGAACAAGAACTACTGGTAAATTACCGAGGAAACGTCGTGATATAACTGTTAACATGTTCAAAGCGGCGTAAAACACCACACAAACAAAACAGTTTGTTGATACGACAATATCCCCCTTCGGCTGATGTTTGTGCGGAAGGCTCTTCGAGGTCTAGTGCCGTTAGATATTGGGCTTTAATTACAATGAAGTCATGACTATATACATGTGTTTGTATAAATGCCGGGGTACGGACAAAAAACCCACAGGACATAAACTACATAGGACAAAAACCAATTGGACAAAAACCCATTGGATAAAACCCCCTTGCCTAAAAGTGAAAAGTGGACACTATGCCCATGGGTATGTTTCCAGACAAATTAGAGAAAATAATATATTTTTAACTAGTTATTCACAGGTATTGATTAACACATAACACACAATTACAACTTATATTGTGTTTTCAGAATTGTACAGTTTAATGGATTTATCAATAACTGTTAATACGTTGTTCACAGGTTTTGATTAAATAAATTCAATGCATCAAAGATAATTAATATTGTCCCATGGGTGTATTGTCTTATAGGGTTTTGTCCTATGGGGTTTATGTCCCATGGGTGTCTTGTCATACACTCATAAATGCCACCCTTGATTATTCGACCATATGTACTGTATTATGGACCGACCGTTGGCCTAAATACTGGATATAAAGATGTCTATATCTACATGAAGGTGAATTATGATAAAGAAGATGTTTATACGCATAGTTTAACCTTGTCCCATATGTGGACGCGTCTGCAGCAGACGACATTTAAAAACAGTGTGACAAAAGCGAAAACAATTCAACATGTTCAATTCTATTCAATCAGTGGGCTTCAACGTATAACATTTTTCGTCGTCTGCTGCATACTTGTTGTATGTGGGAAAGGGAGGGTTAATGGCGTAGATCTTTCCAACATGATTTGCGACACCTTCCCAACAGAGTCAAACTTAAAAATATTGATGCATAGAAGAAAGTGCTCGTAATTAGTAATTTCCCCTTGTGTCTCAATGTTTTAAGTGTATCAACAATAATTATTCCATTCAAAGATATGCAATTTCACGCAACTGCAGCAGACGACTTTTGAAAGTAGTGTCCACACTATTTTCAAGTTCAATCTACTATAACTACACCTTCATTAATTTAACCCTTTCCCTCATATAGACGCTTTCTGACGCCTCAGCAGCAGACGGCTATTTGAAAACATAGTGACAAAAGAAGAAATTGCACAAAACGTGCAATTTCTCCTTTTGCCACAATGTTTTCCACTTTTAGTCATAGGTTATCCATTCAATTACAGATATTTTCTATTTTTTGACAAAATATGTTCAAAGTCGTCTGCTGCAGAATTGTCGTATGAGGAAAAGGGTTAATTAATAAAGAAAGATTTTCAACATTTTAACCAGATATGTTGAGAGTCGTCAACTGGAGATTTGTTATATGTGGAAAAGAGTAAAGAATAATCCGTTCACAACAGTCATTGATTCGGCCATGGCAAGAACGAGGAAAGAAAAGAAACGGGGGTTCTTAAAAAAGTGTAGAATATCTAGAAATAAATGTAACTCACCAGCTTTTTTGTATAAAATAAATAGCCAGAAATATTCCCAAAACGGTTCGAATGAACACTTCTATAATACAATTAATACACCAGATAATTAGGATGTCTTGATCATTTACATGCGATACGTCTTTTAAAAGTGTCTCCCCTCCTTTAAATTAATCAATGATTATGCCGCATAATAGAAATAATGTTGCTATATATAAAACTAACACACAAAAAAAAGCTATACGTAAGATGAAATTTATAAAAAAAAATTAACACGAACTTCAAAATAAAATCTCGGCAGTTTAAATGGAGAGAAAAAAATGTGCATAATGTCTCAGTAATTACAACACGAAATCATGTTCATTTCTCTGTCAATTCATCAACCATGTGACAATGCCTCTTAATACTCAATAAACAATTATAGGGGCGTTCTCTGGCCAGTGACACACAGGGTTACTGATAACCCGAGTCGCTGTTATCAATGTTATATTTAGCAAACCCTTCAATCCCCTACGATGCCATTCCTCATTCTTTGAACAGCATTCCAAATATTGTTTGGTGTTTTAAGCCGCTTTCAAATATTGTTCAGTTCTATCTCGACTTTTCCTGGGTAGGTTACCAGTACTACAGGTCCATTTATCCAGACATCAGTCAGTCAGTCGTAATGCTTACCACGCAACCCTGAGCGGAGCACAGTCATTACTACCATCTTTAAAGTGTTAAACAGCACATAAGGTGATAGTGTTGATCACGAACTCTCGAGAACACTTACGTATTGTCTAATGTTTTTCCTTACGTACGGTAACGATAGACAGCTGGAAGCTGATGTTCTGTCCCAAGGACTCCCATTGTTTCTCAAAATATCCTTTAAACTAGAAATGACTCGGTTCTGAATCAGAGTGTGGAAAATATATAACAAAAAAGAGCAATTTAACCCTTTACTCCAAAAATTAACAAACAAAACACGCAGGGTCTTGTATTAATGTGAAGATCTGCTTATATGCAATCTGTGAATGAAGTCAGAAATAGCATGCATCTATGCTGTTTTCATATGCGAAAGCTGATGTTCGAATGTCACGCCTAGCTCCGCAAGCAGTGTTGACACTTGCCTATCCCTAAAGATATGAACCAGACGGAACCAGATACCAAACCCATGATGAGAACTTTATTTCCACATTCATAATACCCAGAAATGTATCCAAAACTTAAAATTTATCTTTAATTCCCTTTTTCGAATGTTACGACCACAAATGCTGTATGCCGGCTACGCTCTAAATAATGATATGTTGATAAGTTGGTGTTTTACGCCTGTTTCAACAATTGGTCAAGTATATCACGGGCAATGCGTGGGTAAGTTACCAGTACTACTGCGCCATTTATCCTGACGCCAGCCAGTCAGTCGTAAGGTTAACACCGCAACATTGGGGGAACAAGGAGGGTAGCCATTATTACCAGATTAACCCTTTCCCTCATATAGACGCTTTCTGACGCCTCTGCAGCAGACGGCTTTTTGAAAACATAGTGACAAAAAGAAGAAATTGCACAAAACGTGCAATTTCTCCTTTTGCCACAATGTTTTCCACTTTAAAGTCATAGGTTATCCATTCAATTATAGAGATTTTCTACTTTTTTTTACAAAATATGTTCAAAGTCGTCTGCTGCAGAATTGTCGTATGAGGGAAAGGGTTAAACTATTTGGTATGATATGTTTTCACCGTGCACATTGAACTGGCACAGTCACGTGACTACTGGTCAGTGACTACTATTATATTCCAATGTAAATTGACCTCGCTTTTTGTATACATCACAGGTTGTTTGATAGCAATGGACGTACGACTTTGATACATTGTAGAAAAAAGAAAGAATTACTCATTCTATGGAATTTTCTCCTTTTCCGATTATTTTTTTCCGAAGTCGTCTGCTGTCAAAGCGTCAAGAGTCGTCTGTACCAGGATAATAGAAACTCTCAAAAGGGCTGTTGGATATTGAAAACAATTTGAAAAAAGGAGAATATTTCTCAAAAATATGACGTTCTTATTTACTACTATGCATACAATTCAAAGTGTCAGTATTGGACTGATTAAATTGAGTTTAACGGCGTTTTTCAACAATATTTCAATCATATAACGGCGGCCAGTTCACCTATACATCTGTTTCCCGGCCGTCTCACAGCAGTACTCTACACCACAGTATGTCCATCATAGACTGTTAGCCCATTGGTGGAAAAACGAATGCTGCTTGTCACATGTACTGACAAAGTCAGGCGTCGGAAAGAATGTTGGGCCAGCTCACTCGCTGCTGGGGTTATAATTTACAACCCCTGGATCAGAGACTCAATTAGAAATATATATGTCTGGATATGTCTCTGCCTGGATTAACAGCACGCGTACATGTAGCTACCTATTTATGTGTCAATATTGGAAATGTCCTCCTACTGTCAAGGAGCGGCGACTCTGTTACGTGCAGATTTTACTCATCTGAATTCTTATACCGCTTTAACCATCCGTGCATTTTGATTTAATTTTTAGATATTAATTGACTAGTCTTTGCTAAATATAGATAAATAAGTAACGCACAATGTAGACCGAGATGAGAATGCACTAGTATGGCGACTAATTATGATCTAAACTCAGTGATCTCAATTGTAACTTAGTGTCGTCAATTAAATCGTAAACAAATGTTACTTTAAGTCACGAACAGCTGGATAAGAGTACACAACTGTAAACGTTTAATCTGTGCTCGGAATTTGTGCTCATTTATCTGATTGTTCAGAGGCAAATACGTTCTCCAAAATGACCAATCAAAAACATCGTTTATTAGAGTTTTATAGTTTCGGACCCAGGTTTCTTTCCGTCGCTTTTAATTCAACACAACGAACATACAGGGGCGTAGCTTTGCAATAATCAATGTGTAGGCCGTCTCGTGAGAAAATCAACATTGTGGACTCTGCGTAAAGTATCGACCCGGATCAGCCTAAGCATGCCACACAAGCCTACCCGGATAGACACTTTTCGCCTCCGGTGGATTTTCTGTTTCAGGATTCATCCATCTATACCTCTATCCCCTGAGGCGGAATGTGTCGGCCCGGATCAGTCTGCGCGGACTGCGCAGACTGATCTGGGTCGATATATTATGCAGATGCCATACTGTTGGTTTTCTCGCGGGATGGCTCAAATATCCTTTACATTTTCCAACTTGCGGGATGCTTATTGATGTATCCGCAGTCGACGACTTTTGAAAATAATCGGACATAAGGAGAAACTGCTCATCATCAGCGATTACTCCTTTTGCCTCAAAGTTTTCAACTCCATTTAGTTGTACAGCCTTCATTTCTAGAGATATTTTCGTAATTTCATCTACATATTTTCAAAGGCGTCTACTGCATAATTATTGTTTGTAAGACAAAGTTGAAAGTAATGAGTTATGATTTGCTTTGATATCACGTGAGCGTGTATGTAAAATGACAAATCAGTTAACTATCGTATTGTCAATGGTTAACACTTTCCTTCATACGATAATTCTGCAGCAGACGACTTTGAACGTATTTTGTCAAAAACTAGAACATCTCTTTAATTGAATGGATAACCTATGTCCAAAAGTGGAAAACACTGTGGCAAAAGGAGAATATGCTCGTTTTGAGCAATTTCTTCCTTTGTCACTTTGTTTTCAAAACACCGTCTGCTGCAGAGGCGTCAGAAAGCGTCCATATGCGGGAAAGTGTTAATTCTGCCTAGCTCAATTATTTGAATTCGACAGTTTGATTGATGTAATATTTCAGATTCATCATCTTTGTAAACATTAAAAGGCCATAGGCTAGATAAGATTGTATTGTTACACCAAGCTATATCTTAAAATGTAATCTTCTTTAACTGAAGATATTGTGTTTATTATTATTCTAAATAGTTGTTATAATTAAGCTAAGGCAATAACAAATTCGTGGAAAAATTATTTTTTAAAAGTTTATAATTGTGTTTTAAGGAGAAAGCACTTATCAAAAGATCACAAAAATTTCCTTAAAATGTCATCTCTAAATAACAAACAAACAAAACACTCAAATCGAAAACATTCTTTATATGAGCAATTTCTCCATTTTCTCTGAATTTCCCCAAAATTTGATCTCCTTCATAAATTGTCAGAAGTCGTCGTCTGTATTAAATGAAGGGTTGATTGCTTGGGGCTTTATTCAATTTTCAACAATTTTTCATTTATACCAGAACTGAATAGAACAGAAGAGAAGTTTATTTACAACATAAGCATATAGGCTCATTGTGCATAACAATCACGGCTGCCAGGTTACCTACTCATGGAATTAAATAATGAAAGAAAATCAAACAGGTAACTTACAAGTTTCGTTTATCCATGATTACATGCTTTCATTCATTTTGCCTCCGGGGTTTAATTCATCATAATTCACTGTAAACGTACATACTTGCGACTCATTATCAATTAATTTCCCCATTACAAGTTAACTGACGCTTTCCCAACACAGAAAAAACATACAGCAGACAACTTTATCTTTCCTTATCGCCAAACCCCTAAGGACGGTTTTCAGTGCACGTGATCGAAGTTAAAAATTTGAATCTGAAAGCATGGATGTGTGTGCATATCTGTGTGTCCATTTGTTGCAAATACCCACACGGTTTGTTAACCTAAACCGCGGATCTATTGCTATAAGCATTGTTCAATTTGTTTAACCCTTTCTTAATTACATAAACAATTTGACGCATCTGCAACAAACGCCGTTTGAAAACATTGTGGCAAAAGAAGAAAGAAGAAATAGCACATAATCAGAAATGTCTCCTTTTGCCACATTGTATTCAACACTATTCAATAAAAAACACTATTATTTAAAGAGATTTTCCATGGTTCTACACAGTTGATTACGATATCGTCTGTTGTATAGTTGTTGTTAGTGGTATTATGGGCTATGGGTCCCCCCCCCCCCCCCCCCCCCCCCCAAACACACCCAAATAAAAATAACCCAGAAATTTATATTAAGTAAAAGTCCATTCTTAAAACTACAAAAAAAGCACACAAAAACTCACATGTTGACCTTCCCTCTCCATCCGTATTCCGCAGTGAACTATACTTTCAATTTCAGAAAATACACGCTGTTCTAAAATTGACTCTTACGGAGTGACGCAGGGGGTAGTTTAACTTTCAACAAAATCATTATTGTCCAATGTGAGACATTTTTAATATTATTTCTTCATCTGAAATTCCCTTGACAAAAGTGTCTGCGCGGCGCGCCGATCCGGATTGCTTCGAGACGATTAGGATGTTAAGTAGCTAACAAGACGCCCATTGTGTAAAGTACGACATGCAAAGTACGTATTTCCGATGTGCATCGTGATTTTGTATATACATATCGCCAACATCAATTTGGTCATAAGGCTTAAACAATGGTATTTTCTATATTTGAACCGGTGCATGAGAACATGTACAAGTTGTCAGTTCGGTATAGTAACTCTAGTTAAATTGATAGAAACTTTTCTTAACCCTTTCCTTCATATAGACGCTTTCTGACGCCTATGCAGCAGACGGCTTTTTTAAAACATAGTGACAAAAGAAGAAATTGCTCAAAACGAGCAATTTCTCCTTTTGACACAATGTTTTCCACTTTTCGTCATAGGTTATCCATTCAATTATAGAGATTTTCTATTTTTTGACAAAATATGTTCAAAGTCGTCTGATGCAGAATTGTCGTATGAGGGAATGGGTTAAGCTTGAGTTAATAACACGTGAACAGTGTAGATCTTGATCATACTGTGCGGTTGCGGATTTCCGTGACATAGGGACGTTTTCCTTGCTAGGTTGACCATGGTGCATCACTCGTGATGCTATCTATAGCTGAAGGCAAATAAGGAAAAGGAAAGTTAACGGCTGCAGAGGCGTCAAAAGTTACATATACATATATAGGGGTACTTAAGTATGTGTTAGATCTTGATATATATTTGTTTATGTTATTGTCACTCTCTGTTCACTTGTTGTATTTCATTGTATATTGTATTATGGGCCGGTGGCCTAGATACTACAAATAAAGATGTCTATGTAAATGTAAATGTATATGTGTCGGTGTCGGTGTCGGTGTCTATGTATATATATATATATGTGTCAATGTCAATGTATATGTGTCAATGTATAGGTATATGTCAATGGCTATGTCTATGTACATGTCTATGTCTATGTATATATACATGTATATACCTATGTCTTTGTATCAATGTCAATGTATATGTATATATCTATGTCTATGTATATGTATATGTGTCTATGTATATATATATATATATATATATATATATATATATATATATATATATATATATATATATATATATATATATGTATATGTATCAATGTCAATGTCTATGCATTTATATATGGCTATGTGTATGTATATATGTCTATGTTATCACCGTAATCCTGGTGACCACAAGGGAAGTCACTACTACCGTTTATACCATGTTGGTAAGACCCGACAATGGATTGTATAACTATAACTACAAGATAAAGTTGATGCAACGCATCAATGTCGCCGGATATCCATATTGCAGTTATGCATAACACTAACATTATAGTAGTTGAATAAACAGTTATCAACTGAGGGGAATATTGGAACATCAGGGGTGGGGTCAAGTGAAAATGTATCATAACTTGCATTGTTTTGTCAACGAAGTGAATGATAATTGAAGCCTTTCATTGTTTATGATCAATCTCCATGCCAAAGTAGGTTGACCATACACACAACTAATTATTGATCGTAAACAGTAATGGAAATGAGAAATCTTGCCAATCATTAGTCTTAGGATGTATACAGTGCTTTCATTAAGGAATAATTATAAGATTTGTGAATTCCACATACACTTTTCAAGATGTTTGTCAGAATATTTGAATTTTATTATTTTTCAATAAAACCACAAAACAGACAATTTAGGATTTGCATGCAATAGCACGTCATTTTACCTTTCCTCTATTAAAGTCAACAGTGGACACCTTTGCAGCAATCTACTTTTAAAACAATGAGATAAGGGTTAAATCGCTGAAGACATGAGTTTTCTCTTTTTCTCAAAATGATATTAGCTTGGCATCCTAATTATATCATACTTTAACAAATGTTGAAATGTAGTCCAATATTTATAAATTAGACCACCTTCGAAATATAATATCAACTAAACAGTTAAATCTCATTGAAATAGTTTTATAATTTAAACTTAATTTCGAACATAAACTGAGCCCTACAACTTGTTAATTTATTTTAATTCTTTCCTTACTTTTTTATAATGAAAATAACAAACTACTCATGTTTTAAAATTATATTATGATGAGCGCCCTTGTGTCAATGATGCATAACAATATGCAGATCGGAAGTAATATGCCTTTAGGGAATTAAATGACACATTTAAAATTGTCAAGGACGAAATAATTTTGTACGAAAGACCCGATTCTTTCTTATTCGCAGAGGTGTCGTTCTTGAAACTCTCTTTATAGGCAGAGAGTGTTCGTTCAAAGTAATTCTTCTATTAAAACTAGTTTTATCTCGGTTTGTTCTTTTCTTCATTTGTTTCGAACCAAATAAACATTTTAAATCACCTACGATTTGCTATTTGTAAGTGAGTGTAAAGAGCGGCTCTCTGCAAAGGAGATTGATCTACGCAGTTGGTACACGCGAGTCACGCGATCAACAGTTTTAACTTAGAAACATTTCATATTTTAGATATACATGGATAAACATTATAAAATGCCTTCTTCACAAATCAAGACATCTCTTTGAACATGAAAATAACATTCAGTAAGTTGAAATTGCCATTAAAAGGAGAATAATCGACTTCATTTTCATCTCGATATTTACACATAACAAACAGTCTGCTTCAAGCAGGTGCGCGTATGTAAACAAATTAGACTGTGCGACGTAAAGGTTTGTAGTTATCGCCTTTGATTACATGTAGTATATAGTGTAAAATAAGGTATACCAATCTAGCTAATAGGGACTGTTTTGTCTTCGTAAATAAAACAAAAAAACATAAATGCGAGTCAAAATAAAGAAACTGAAAATACTTAAAACATCGGAATATTTATTTCATTTTAGATGTGTCATTACTTAGTGTTTTTAAACAAACACAATTGTAATATGTTCAAGACATCTAAATGTGTTTCTTTCTAATAATAACTTTTAAAAGAGTTGAAAACATTGTTGCAAAAAGGGGAAATTGCTCGGTATAAGACATTTCCCCTTTTATCACACTGTTTCAAGAGTAGATTATCGAGTAAGGATGCGATAATATGCGTCTTATAGTGGCAAAGGGTTAACCGTTTACTGACTGTGATACTTGTTTCTGTACATGCGTTGAGAACATCAGCTTTAAGAATAGATGTAAGATGTGAAGTATGGAATTATACATTGAGACAATGTAAAAAAACAACATTTGTGAGAAAAGAATTTGCTCATTTTGAGCAGTTTTGACATTTTCATATAATGTTTTCAATAAGTCGTCTGCAACAATGAAGCGGTCAATGAAAATTAATTTCCGGTCTAAGAGATTATCTTTTACGAATCTTTATTTTCTCTTTAATATTAATTAGATCAATTTCATAGAAACGAAACGTGTTGTTATACAGCCAAGCATCACATCTAGCGATTTGGTGGTGTCTCAATGGACATGCGTACAGTGAATACTCAGGTACGTCTGTGCACGCGCACAGTCTCATCAGAGTCTTCACCGTTCCGCATACATGTTTAACATGCGTAGATGCATATTCTGACACAAACCAAAACTGAAATTGTAAACTACAAATACGTCTAGAAATGATGTCGAAGTGGAGAGTTAATAAGACCCCAAATCGCTCGACGCAGCGCACACACATGATGATGATGATACAAAGAGGATTTAAACCTTCCCCCCTCATACAGCATGGATTAACAGCAGACTACTTTTGGAAATACTGTGACAAACGGAGTAATTGCTCATAATGAGCAATTTCTCCTTTTTCCACAATGTTTTCAATTCCATTCGATTAGTTTATTTTCATTTACAGACATTTTCATATTTGTTCAGCAGACTACTTTTGAAAACATTGTGACAAAATAAGAGCGATTCCTCTTTTTTCCACAATGTTTTCAACTCCATTCAATACAAAGATTTTACATATTTTTGCCAAGACGTTTTCAATATCAGTATCCGCTGGAGATGTGTTGTCAAAGGGCTTGTTCACACACCTTTCTATTCATT